>VXAX01002079.1:0-155282 GCA_013399835.1 Leptocoma aspasia
ACCGAGACTGCGCCGCGCCCGCCGCCCCGGCCCGCAGGCCCGGCCCGCGCTGCGCCGGGACAAACCAACCATCCGCTCCGGGGACAAACTGTCCGCTCCGGGAGCCGTGCCTGGCACAGGGGACAAGCGCCGCTGCCTTCTGTCCAGAGGCATGAAAACACGAATTGCTGCTCTTGCCCGAGCCAGGAAAGCTGCTCGCTCCCCGCGAGTCTCGGCGGCTTCACGCTGCAGATCGCGGTCTCCTGTGGGCTCACGGAGCATTGAAAATCGTATTTCTCACTTGCGGCAGGAGCCCTTGGTGCCGTCGGTGCACTGACACTCCCTCGGTACCATCCCGGGTGATCGGAGGCTCCGACGCGCTGGTGCCAGACCCCAACACCGGGTGCCAGCTGCCAGCACCGCTGGGGACAGCGGCCCCGGAGGACAGCGTGATCCCTGCCACTGTGCCACCACTTGAACCGCTTACATTTGACCCAAATATTGTGCTCTGCGTTGGCTTTAGCGCTCCTGCGTGATAGCAGAGCAGAGCATGGAAGGACTCGGTACTCACTCCCCAAACACAATCGGCTTCCACAAAGCTCAAGCGCTTGACCTAAAAGTCTGAGGACTCAGCACAGCCAGAGCCCGGTGCTGTGACAGCAGAGAGAGCAGCCTGGCTTGTCAAAGTGCCTCCTGTTCCCTGTCCCGCGCGGCTGGGACATTAAAGGTGGAGAAGTTGTTACTTGGCAAGAAGAACTGGAAAGAACAGTTTTGCTGCATTTTAAATATGAGATGTTTGTTTTGCTGGAAGATGACTTTAGGGTGCTAGGACGGGTCTTAAAAATACTTAGAAGTCCCAGTGAAGAAAAATAACCCAACCTTGTAGCTGTTGGATGCAATGGATGCAATGCAGGAGCTGCAGTTCATGCTCCATCAGAGCGGGGGGACAGGGGACTATCGGTGAAGGCGGGAAGGAAGGGCAATGTTTCAGCACGTGGCAGACTTGGAAGGGCTTGTGCAGATCAGTGACGGCAGAGCAGAGCCTCCGCACAGCCGAAACAGCCGGGGACAGCGAGGAGCCGCGGTGGGAATCTCCCAGCACGGCAGGGATGCGCTGGCTGGGCAGCAGCACAACCTCCTGGTCCCGCAGGTCCGGGGCACCCGAGCGCCGTGCTCTGCCAGGAGGAGCCCACGCTGGCACCGCTCCTGCTGCCTAGTGCTGCACACAACATTTAGCACAGAGGGCCGGTGAAACAAGGAGATAAAATACGTGTTTGGAAAGAGCAAAACAATCAACAAGGGAGCTGGGAAAGCTGACGGGCCAGGGATTTGGGTGATGGTTTGGATGTGCTTACACAGCCCAGGATGTGTGGGGCAAGCCTCTAAGATATTTCCCTGAGCAGCTGGGCAGAGGCAGCCATTACCGAGTGCAATTAACTGCTTCATTACCACCTAAGAAAAACAAACCCATCAATCTCTGCTGCATTTACCAAAAGGAGAGACTGACACCAAGGTACAAACTCTGTGCTGCAGACTGCAGGCATGACCCACACTCCCCAGCCTGGCAGTGACTCTGATGCCCAGACAGTCCCTGGAAGCAGATTTTAGATACCCCATGCTATATCAGGTGTGCTGACACACACCAGTGAGCCAGCACTCAGCACCTTCATGAGCTGAGCTGCCCCACAGTGTTACAGACACCTGCTGAGATGGAGCTGTAGGCCCAAGTGGGAGTAATGGACTTGAGAGCAGTTTAGCGTTTTAAGGTCCACCTTAAGGTGCCCATGCCTGAGGCGTCCAGCAAGTTTTAAAAAGTGAAATGAAGGCCAGAAATCACTTCTAGACAAGAGAAGACTACCAAAGGGAAAGGGAACCTACAGAGCATTGATCACTTTCAGAGGATCAGGAAAAGCTGTGATTTTCAAGCTGAAGCCCAGAGCCACCCCAGGCTCAGAGCCATCCTCAGTTTACATGGCACAGCACCCTTCTTTACAGCAGCACAGACATTTCCTACAAGCTCTCTTCTTCCCACCAGACACATCTCTAAATAAGGCTCCAGGTGACAGGCAGGGAGCAAAAGGTCCCCTGGCATGCAGGAGGAATAGGGATGACTGATTCTGAGATCCAAGGTTAAGCTTCAAAGAACCAGTAAAACACCAGGGTCCGGAGATTTCAGCATCTCTAAAACCCTTGGTCTACTGAGAAGATTAAGGTCTGAGTACAGTAAAGAGAACTGCACTTACCTCTGTGATGAGATACAAGTGATTTATGAAAGGGATTATTCATGGATGCTTGAGATAGCAGGACAGGATGAGCCGATCTTGTGTTCCTGAGTATTTTAATAAGCTCTTCTGTAGGATGGAGATAACATACCTACAGCAGTGTGAGGGCACAGTAACCAATGCTGGTACTGTGGTTGGCAGGGAAAGATCAGGAACACTGTGCATTGTACAAGGTTAAATTGAGGAAGGAGTTACTATACAAAATCCTACAGACTCTATTGTGGCACAGTGTTGCAACATCTCTGCTGTGGGGAGGCCCAAACAAATGCTCACAACAGGCCCTTCATCCTGAGCATCTCTCAAGGGACAGGGGCTCAGCAGAAGTGGTGGGAGGGCAGAAGCCACTTCTCATGCTCAGGTAGAGGAAAGACATGGCTCCCCTGTCCAGTCCTTCACAGCTGGGTGAGGATATGAATAAATCCCTGTTGTGTAAAAAAAAAAAGTTTACTTCCATCTTCTATTGTACCTCACTGTAAGGTCTGTGCAGGGTTGGCCACTGTGGTTCTATGCCTGGCTCCTCAGGCAAACCTGCTCTGTGTCCAGCATTTGTGAAGGAAAACAAAGCAGAAGGATAATTCCTTCTCTAGCTGCAGGCAGGGTGTGTGGAAGCAGTGATTCTACACAGCCATGCTCAGCTCCCACATGTGGCACATTGACAGTACCCAGAGCCCAGCCTGGCCTGTGCAGGAGTGGTGTGTTCAGCATGACTCCAGTATTAATGAGTGCTGCAGGAAATCACAGCCAGCTCACAAGGACAGGAGAACTGTTCTTGGCAAACTGGGAAATGATTCCTGTAGCCGATTAGGAATTGGTCAGGGATTTTCCTTCCCCTCCTTTAGACACCGGGCTCCTAAATGGGAGCATATTCCTCCCTGCTTCCCTCTTCCTTGTGTTTGATCCATTACCTTTCTTTCCCTGCTGCTTGTAACAGCCCAATGCCAGTGTGACTCCAGCCCTGGTGCAGGATTAGCTCTGGGGTGAAACAGGAAAATGGAGACCACTGGGTGGCTTTGCTGTGCTGCTGCATCCCTCCTGCACATCAGCCCACAGAGAAATCCCTCCTCTTGGTAACTTCCTGGATCAGTTTATAAACTGAGACCACCAGGACCCTGACCTCTGCCACAGGATAGCCCCACTGAGTGCTTATTTCTGCCTTAGTCCCAACATGGATGGCTGCACCACTGTGCCTGTTAGAAGCACCTGATGTTGTGTTAAAAATACTCGTGCTCATAGGTATAGAGTTCACTACAGCAATCAGCTCACTGTTCAACAGCTGGTTATGCACAGGAGATTTAACCTCTTCTTTCTCACCTGCATTTGTTCAAGTTGGCTCAACTTCTGGCCACTGGTTCCCATTAGACCCCTGCCAGGAGGAGCCCAGCTTCCCAGATCTGTGCACCCAGTGTAGGCATTTACTGATGGTGTCTGCATCCACATCTCCTTGATACTTTGAATAGATTCCAGCTCTGAACGTTTCCAAGCCCCTGGTCACTTCCATGGCTTTTCCCTCACAGCAGAACACACCAGGAACATTTTTAGCAGGACGATTGCTCAACACCTCCCCCCATTCAGTTCCATCCTCCTTTGTGCCAGGTGCTTCATCCGTTTTATAAATATCACAAATAAATGCAACCCTGCAGAGGCTGACAGAGCTGAACACCAGCAGCACAAGAGCACAGAGCAGCCAAGAAGATACAATTTGGCAAGAACAGACTTCCTCTGGCAGCTAATGCTGTGACAACATCTGAACCTTGGGAAGGCACTGGAAAGGCTCCAGGAGCAGCACACGGGCCAGAGGGCTTTATCACATGGCACTGATGTTCTCCGTGACTTCTGAGCTGTTTGTTCTCAGAGGAAGTGCTTTCATAATTGCTTGATTTGGGGTTAATGATTTTTCTGTTTAAAAACAACCTAGTATAATTTAATGGTTGGTAGTTATTTGCACTCTGCAATTAGAACGAACTATGAGAATTATTTGTTGCATGAATGGGAATTTGAGATTTTCAAGAAGTGAACACTTCTTTTTTTCAATTTCTTATTGCAGCAAGCGAGCAGAAAATACATGTAAAAATATAATCAACAAGCAAAAGGACAACAGCCTCTCTGTCCCCTCCACCTGCCAAGTAACAGTGCTTCTTTAACACTGGGTGGAAGATAGAAAAACCCAATGGGTTTTTCTCCAAGCTTACTGAAAATACCCTCAATGCAGTAGGTAAGACAACACCTTGCAATTCTCTTGGGAGTTGCTTTTAGCAAAACAGCCTGAAAAACAAACCTTTGAGCAGTGTACCTTGGGCTGTCAGCTCCTTGGCTTCTTTCTCCCTCCAGCCTGGACTGGTCCCACATCTCCAGCTCAGGGCTGCGCCACCTGTGGCCTGGTGCCTGGTGGTGGCAGAGGCTGACACTTGTGTTGGGTACTTTCACTAAGCACTCAAGATACCCTTAAGCTTTCACACTTTACACCAGCCTGAATTTTGGATTCTTAACTGCTGCTTTACTTTGGATTCTTTACTTTGTTCTTGTTCCAGTGTAAGTCAAAAGTTGCATGGAGGCAGCATCTGGGTGCAAGTCTGCATCCTCAGGTTTTCACAAAGCACCTTTTTGAGACAGACACTAGACACAGCCGTATTTCAAATGCTCCCTACAGGAAAGAAATATGGAAACATTTCCCCTGAGACTCAGTTTAGAGTCTAACTCCAATATCATTCCTTTAAAGAGAAAAAAGCAAGAGAAAGGGCAGAAAGCAAAATGTGAGGAACAAGCATGACAAAGAACACCTGTCAGGTGTACAGGGGGCAAGGTTTTCCTGCTTTGTTCTCCAAGCAAGGCTGATGTTCTGTCCTGAAAGAAACTCTAAAAGACATGGCAATGAGAGGGTATAAACTTCATTAGTGGTAGCTTTATATTTTGTTCCAAGACAATTGGACCAAGTTAGTTGAATTTTTTTCTTTGAATATAGTTTCTTTACATGGGAAGTATAGCAATTTCCTTCATTATTTTATTAATTAAGTAAGAGTTATTTCTAGACAAAGAAGTTACAATCACTGGCTCAAACCTGTAAGTTTTGGTCCCCAAAACCAGTTGTAGCTTTCCAGCAGCTACAGCTCCTCTTAGACAAAAGCAGATGGTTCAGAGATGGACACCCAGGACTTGTGGACTATTTGGGGTTCAGTTTTCACTGTATAATTTCCCAGTATTTGAGAGCATCATGGAGTAGTTTCTTTTAAATACATTTATGAAGTAGTTATTTTTCTGTTTATATCTTCAATTATTCATCTCTAGCTTTCTGCAGATAAGCCAAAGAAAGTGAAATCAATTTAAAAAACCGAAACAACCCGAAACCAGCAAGCTTTACTACTGCATAATTAACAGAAATCCTGCTAGTGAAGCAGCAATCACAAATTATCTTGACCAGGAAAAGTAATTATCAAGTACCTCACAATTTGATCTCAGAGGTTCCCCAAATACAGAGGAAGATGGCATGGTACAGGTCCTTTGGTAATAAAGCCAGAATAATCTCACTGCTCTTAACATACCTGACAGGTGCCTTCTCATGACCAAGGGCCTGACTGGGACAATCCATGCAGAGCCATTGGCCCAGCCCTGGAATGCTGAGGGACAACTTTCTTCAAATTGTCCAAAAAGGCTGAGGCACTTGCACATCATTTTCAGACACACCTCTTACGAAAGACAGGTATTTTAAACATGTTTTACAGGACACCAGCAGAGAGGTTACCAGTACAAATGCCATTCAGGACTAGTTCTTACCATCACATTCCACTGTACTGGCAAGCCCATTGGAACCACAGCCTAATTCCAGTTAAAAACCTGAAAGCTGGCCATTGCTGAAATACTATGTGGAAAGCAGTCACCTCAAACACCCTCCCTGCTGCTGTTTTATATCATTTTTATTAACTCAGTGCATAAAAAAGTCATGGTAGTAACACCAACGTTTTATTGCCCTGTGAAGAACTATGTAAAAGTGTAGAAATACATATGTAAGACTTTCTAGAGTAAGACATGAGTTTAAGTGCTTGCTTAAGTGGTGTGTCTGGCCTGGGGTTATTTTCAGAAAATAAAATCTCTGTATTATGTGAGGTAGTTACAGCTCAGTGCTTGCTGGCTCTATCATTCCCAGGCACAGTGGTCCCTCACATCCTGGGCTGTGTCAGACACCTCATGCTCCTGAGAAAGAGCAGATGGGAGCATCACTCAGCAGCTGGACATGAGTGACAGCCCCTCTGCAGTCACTGGTGCCCACAGGAACCTCTCACTGCTCCTCAGGGGTGGGAGGCTGAGAGGGCCCCACTGTTGGCTGCTTCAGACACAGGAATTTCCCTTTTGCAGACAAGTTCAGTCAGAGCCCTAACAGACTGGTGGTTGTTTGCAGAGAAAAACTGAGAAGAAAAATCAGCTTCATACCTTTGAGTGAAACATGAGGGAAAATCGTTCTTTACACTTCAGAGCCTTCATGTTTAGTGAAAACAAGAAATGAAATGAGTTCATGAAAAACTAATTGCCCAGTTTGTTTTATGCATGAGCCTGAGCATTCCTAGCACATGCAGTTACAGCTTGTTTTCAAAGAGACCAATTACTTCATTAAAACATCATCTTCACACTTCCAGAGCTGCTTTAACAAGTCTTCTCTTCTTCATCCTTCTGACCTATTATTTTACTATTTTTTGGTTTAAGAGCAAAGGAAAAAAGAGCCAAACAGCAATATCTATAATTTATATTATATCTAATATAAATTTATATATATCTAATATCTAACTAACAGCTATTAAAACCTGAGAATTAGGATCTATCCTTTCTCCACCACAAATTAAAGGAATACTGCACAACTTTAAACACCTTGGTGCAAGACCCATGGCATCTCCAGCAGCCAGGAAGGACCTGTGTGGCAGGATGCTACTGCAGGTACAAGGATACCAAGTGGTTTGAAACAAGCCTGTGCCTGGGAACTTGAAGGGCAAGATCAAGAAACAATAAAGATGAAAGATCCTTGAATTGTCATAATATTTGCTAAACTATGCTTAAGATATCCACAGGAGCCGCAGAGTAAGTCTAGTTTATACGCAGCAGAAACTGAAAGCTGAGTGATGGGGTGGGGTAAAGGGTGAAAGAGGAGAAGGAAAAAGAGCTAAATCCCCCCGGAAGAAGTCAAAAGGATGCTTACAGAGATGATTTTTTTCCAGACACACAACATAAAGCATAATTCAATGAAATACTGTCATTAGAAAATAAAGTTCACAGTAAGCTTTTGACTGCAGTACAAACCTTGGTTACACATGAAGACATTTGAACCATCACAATCCCTCTGATGAAGCAGAAGGCAGGAGTCTCCATGCCTGCATGTGCAGGAACAGAGTGCTGCAGTCTTGGCACTGGCAGAGATGCTATCAGGGGTTGCCACGGAAACCAGCGGATGCAGCCCTAGCAGCTTAGACTTTGCATGAACTGCGAGTTGAGCGAGGCACTGAGAGCTGGCTCCCCCAGCTCCAGGCAGGACTGTGATGGGGCTGTGTTTGAGGCTTTCCTACAGCCCACCTCTCCCATCTCCCCACCCGAGTACAGGCACAACCACACACGGCCTGTTTCCCTCCTCCTTCCTTCCAGCTCAAAGGTCACTCCTCACCTGTCACTTCCATCCAGGTTGCCTCTCACCGAGATGCTGTGTGACAGCTTTTCAGTCTGTCTCAATGTTCTGGACAGGGGTATTCCCTGGAAGCAGAGGTATTTTACTGAAGTTCCTTTCACTGCAGAGGAAGCCTTGATATCCACCTGCTTTTACCAACCCAGAGAGAGCTGGAAACACTGTACAATTTGTACAGACCTAGAAAGGATCACTCCAGAGTTTACTGTAATTGATTTTTTTCTCATGGAAACAAGCATGATTCAGGAGGGAACTGCCATACAGGAGAGTCCAGCACCAGGTGAATTATTGCTGCCTTTGGCAATGCTGCTCTTACCTTATTATCCTCTTCACTCCCATTGTGATATCCCCAACAGGAAAACTGCTGTGAAACGTGTTGTATTCTGGAGAAATCCCCTTTTTGATTAAAAAGTCCCTTTAGGATAAATTTCTACTCTTCACTCATTCATACACATCTGAAGGCAGCATTATTTTCCCATAAACATTATGCATGTTAATTCAAATACAATCTTACATTTTTGTGCAGGTTTCTCATAAAGTTTCCTTATTGTTGCACCACTGAAGCCGAGATCCCAATGTAATGGAGCTGTAACATTCTGTTCAGTGAAATGGCATCCCAAAGCCATGCAGCATTAAGTCCTCTGGAAGTGAAAATTAATTCTTCTTAATTAATTCTCATAAAACAGCTGTGTCTCATACAGGGGGAAGAACAAAGCAGCACTGGGCATTTCTGCTTCCCAAGGAAAACTGTGCACAGCGATCCAAGGAGTGCTGTTTTCATTGCAGATTTGTATCCCCCACAGGAAAGATTATTCAGATGTGACACAGGCAGATCAAACATGCCTGATGAGTGAAGTGGCCATTGACACAAGATATTTTGGGAAGGGAGATTTTCAGCTGGTGGCAAGAGATAGCACGAGGCAATGCTAAGTGACAGGCTGGTATTCCAGCTTTGATTTACCACCCCTTCACAGTATGGGTGACTTCCATTTTCAAATTTAAACTAATTTCTTTCATGCTATTTGCAAAATGAGAAAGAGTTAAGGCCAGTTTGTTTGACAGGATGGCAGCTGTCACTCCATGTAAACAGACCCCAAAATGAAAGAGCAATCCAGCACATGGAAGTAGAAAGTCCTGACACTTTAATTATCTGAAGAGATTACAAGATGAAAGTCTTTCTTGAGGCAAATGTATATTAGTATTGATATAGTCATTGTGCTTTTCAGTAAGAGAAATAGGAGTCTGTATTTACATAAGAAACTATAGTGTCTGAGATCTTTAAATATCATATTTATGGAAATGATTCTGAATTACAGCATTTACAAAATAAAAACAAGCTTAAATAAATATTCAGTGCATTAAATAAAATTTTTTCCACAGAAGCAACTTTTTGTGCATATTTATTTCACAATTGAAGTTTGTTGCAATTTTTTTATCCTATAAAAGAAGCATTAAATTTCTTGTGTGTTTTTGTTTTTTTTTTCCTAAAAATAAAACTGCAATAATCATTGCAATGTGAAGCCTGAGATTTAAGCCTGAATAAGTATCATTGCTTGTACCACATTACCCATCTCCCACCAAGCACCCAACCCCATGCCTTTCCAAACTCTGGTGAATGCAGACACTCCAACCCAAGGATTTCAGGGATGTAATAATAATAAAAAATATAAATAAGTGAGGATAACACATCAGAGCTGACATTGTCTACAAACAGCATCATAAGGCTTGTGCATTACATATAAACTAAGTGAAGCTGTTTCATCTGAATCAAAATGACAGTAGTGCCAAACTGCAGCACCCTTATATGGCTCATTAACACTGAACAGTAAACCACTGAGCAAAGGGAATGTCCCCCAATAAATAAATAAAATTTAAAAAAAATTAACACTGGCCAGTTTTGCCTTATCATTTTGAGTGATGACCTTTCTCAAGCGTGATACCACAAACAACTTCCTCACCCATTTTTGTATTTATCAGTTTGAAACACAGTGTGTAACACCACGAGTCAGGAAAGGGGGCACAGCAAAGAGCTCTTGATCTTGTTTCCTCTGTAACCACAGCACACACTGTCTTGCTTTTCATGTGGCCAACTCAAAGCAGGTCCAAATGCCTTTGAAACCTCAGTGCTCAGGGAGCTCTTACTGCAAATAGATCGTGCAAGATCATGGCATGAATCTGTGTGAGTCTTCTTTCCTCCCCGAGTGGAGAAAAGAATTATTCCCTGGTGTTTCAAATAAATACAAATGTCTTCTGAGTTGTTAGCGTGAGTGAAGTACCAGTATGCACTATTTTACATGGTTACTCTGCCAAATGTGGACAACAAGTAGCCTTCTCTGGCTGACCATTCCATAAGACCTTTTGGATATCTCATTACATATTTACCTTTTAAAAAACCTCAGTATGGGAGAAATAATTTGTCTTGTCTACTAAATTTTGCTGCCAAACTGTCAAAAATAGCTATTTTAATATTAATTCATTTATTTGGTAACCTCTTCCTCTGAAGTTTGTTAAGTTTTAAATGCTGATATAGAAACCAAACTTCTGTGTCAGACTTTTAATAACAAGATTTAGCATAAATGATTCAGATTATAAATACTTCCAAAACTCCAAACTACGGAACTGGAAGTTGGAAAAATTTTTAGAAGACAACTTGGAGTTATTGCTCTGCTCGGTAAATAAAAGGCAACAGAAATATACTGTTTTAGGGCCTTCAGGGCTTCCTATGGGATTCACTGAAAATTTTGCCTTTGTAAATATTGAATACAGATTTGAAATAGATTTGCTTTCATTAATCCTAGCATAGGTAGCAAAAATCTAGAAATGGGGAAGTTAAATGGCAGCAGGTGGGAGAGTGCTGATGCCCACAGCCATGCTGGGATTCCAGTGGGCACAGGAGTGTCTGAGCTTTGGGACTGATCTGCTGGGGATGGACTAATTAACTGGCTACTCTGTTCCTAGCATGTAAGATAAGCAGCAATGCCTGTTCAATTCTCTGAGCCCTATTTCCTTCCACACAGTGCATTTGTTCTGCATATGGCATCGTAACATTAATGTTATAAATTTATGGAAGACTGTACTGTAGCCTTAGAGCTACAGACGCTTCATAGTTCCCTTTAGCAGCTTAGTAAAATGCAATAAAAACTGTCTGTACAAAATTTATAATAATGGATGTCAAAGCCTACATGCCCTCACTGGGTCCCTCTTTCGAGTTAATTCTTGGCTTAGGTCAAATATATCAGTCCATGTAAGACTCCAGAAGACACACCAGTAGTTTAATACGTCAGATACCAGCTCTGTCACTATAGAAAGGAGTGACATGGAACATGTAACAGTGAGTGCAAACACGGACAGGCTTCATCTGGCCATAACGAGGTAATGGAGCAGAGTGGGAGGAACAGCGGGAACAGAAGATCTGAAAAACAAGAGGGAAATTTCTTTTCAGTTCCTCTGAAGAACAGGATGGGACAAAATGGATTTCAAGGGAGGGGAGAGAAGATTGTATAAACTGGCACCAGCACTGTCCTCAGCACAGCAAGTGAAGGACCCCAGCAGGCAATCGCTACCTGATGACCAGTTTATCTGGCCAGGCTCAGTCCCTCTGGAGAGGGTGCCCAGCACTGACAGTAGCCAAGGCTGGCCTGTCCTCCTCTGCAGGTCACAAGGGAAGGCAGCTCCATCAGAAGTGCAAAGAAGCATCTCTCCCTTGGTTTTAAAGAAAGACTAGGGGAATATTTGTGAATATCTCCAAATTTCATACTCCTGCAAGTCCACTACGTGGTTAATGAAAGTAGCTCCTTCCTTTCTAACTTGTACAACAGCCAGCAAGCAAAATGGGATTGCAGATTTCTGGCTTCCTGTGGTATATGACTGCTTTTTTCTGCCTCGCTCCCTCTTCCGCCCCCACAAACTTGCAAAGCAGCAGCCCTACACACTGAAGTGATCCTGCAAAGGTTTGGAAAGAAAGCAAAGGGACACACTGTCCCTGCAGCTGAGCTGTGTCTGCATCACCCCTGGCAGTGCAGGCTGCCCTGGCTCATTAGAGCTTACAGCAGTAGTCCGGAGTGACTCTCTGTTGGGGTGGGGAGTGTTCTAGGATCTCGACAGGGAATTCTGCCTTTAGCTTTATACAGCTTATTGCTGTATAAAAGTCAACCCCCTCCCCAGCCCTTTGTAAACATAAGCTGAGAGTTGGCAACCCAGGCACACAAAAGCACCTGTGAATTGAGAACCCTGGCTGAGCGTGCACATTTTGCTGTGCAGCTGGGTTTCTGTGGTACACATGAATTTGCTGCTGTCCTTGGTGGGCAGTGCCTCACACGTCTGACTGAGTCATTACCTTGCCACAGCTCCGACAGTGGTGCTTCCTGCGAATGACTGTGAAAGGAGCCTTGCATGCAGTGCAGTAGCTGCAGACTTCATCTGGAACCCAGTCAGGAGGATCTGTCAGAAACACAGCAACAAAGGAAACATAAATCAAAAGGGAATAAAATCAAACATGTGATTACCAGATCTGCATGCAAGTAGGGAGAATAAAATACAACATCAGCTGCTTCCATCTGCATTTCTCCAGGTGCTTTGCAAACAGTAACTGAGTGAGCTCAGGATGCCCAGGAGGGCTCAACTCCTCTTTCTTCAGCCAGGCACCCACCTTTGGGCAGAGCACATCAGGCATTAAAATGGCCCATGACAGCTTTGGACTTGAAATAAACTCCATCTTGGTCAAATGCAAGTGGCAGGGTGTCCTGGGGTAAGGACAGGTAAAAGGAGATAAGCAAAATAAAGTAAGAAGACAAGAAATTATTAAAGCAGAGCTGGATCACAGGTGTTTTTGTCAGTGCCATCCACCATCAAAACAAGCTTAGAGCTGAGATCATTCCTAGTCTCTTCAGCCTTCCCTCCAGAAAGGCCAACTGCTTTTCTGCAATTAGGCAAGCAAATACGCAGGTAATAAACCCAAAGCCTGATTACCATCTGCTAAATTATTAGGACTCTTACTGGAAGTCACCAGTAACTACAGCAAAACCACAAAATCAAGTGTACAAGGCTTAGCAGCGAAAGAACTTGTCCATTATCACGAACAGCATGTTTCAGTTGTTTATGTCTCCTGTGAGCTCTCCAACCTCCCATAAAAGACAAGCAGGGAAATGATTTGGTTTTGGCAAGGCAGAAAGTATTGGGCTCCCTTCTGTTGAGCTGTTTCTGCTCACGACAGGCTGACATGACCTCAAAGAGTCTGGAGTTACAAGTGTAGAAATGATGAAGCTGACTGCTTAATTAAGTTGGTAAAAATCTAATGAGTGCAAAGCAAGTTCTGTCCAGAAGGAATCCATGGACACGTGAACATGAACTGCTGGGTGTATTTATCCAAGTTCCCTGTATGCAGCTTCTTTCTGAGTATTATTTACAGTTTGCAAACCATGCAATTGCTGATTTATAAACCTGACAAGCAAGATCCCTGCCTCTAGGAGCTTACTATTAAACAACAAAATATATGGTGCAGTTAATGCAGAGGTTAAGAGGGCTATAACTACAGGCAGAATGATAATTAAATGAGAAATCCACTGTTTTGTTCCGACATAACTATGACCAATTTTCCTGTGTTTCCTGTGTTACAAATGTCACATTGTAACATTTGTCAAATTAAAAGTACAAAGGATACAGCATTCAATGTAAGAAACTGTTCAAAAAGCAGATTAATAAAAACAAAGAACTTAGAATTTGACTCAGCTTTTATAGGCTTCTCTGAACTATTTTAGAGGTTGAACTAGCTTAAGGAAAATATCCTTCACTTAATGAGCACATCAGTCTGATAAAGGTTACACCTACAGGGCCAGTAACCAAACCCAGAAGTTGATGTGCAGAGAAATGACCACTGTGGTGGAAAGAAAGGAGATTGCACATTGAAGCCTTCACCTCATCCCTGAGAACAGTTCACCAGAAAATGTTCTGTGGGGACACAAGTCTGCAAATTCCTGGTTCAAAGGTAGGGTTTCCTTCAGCAGCAGGGACATGTAGGACTGCCAGTTTAAGTCAAGCATTAATAACAATGGAGCGAAGAGATTTTTCTTTCCACTTCTTTCCCTTTTCTGCGATCTCCCTAGACACTACATGTATCCTGCCCAATGAAACTTACTCCTAATATCAGTTTATGATGTAGAGTTTGAAAACTTTTTGTCATTTTCTCTGATCTGAAACCATGGCAAGCCTGATGGAGCATCCTCATGTTCTCCATCCAGGAGGCCCCTTGGGTTATCACATATATCCAAAACAAAAAACAAAAATATGAACCAATAACAATATTCCTGTTTAAAACTTGTCTCTACACAGATTTTATTTTCAAGGATTTAACTATCCATTGATTCTCACTCATTTTGAAGACAGCAAAATTTGTGAAGTTGTTCACGCTCTGTGCTTGAATAACCAGGTCTCTCCCTGAAGATCTGGTGGAAGCCGCCTTGGTAAGATGTTCAATTTGATACTGATGCTTAAGCAACTGCATTGCAGTGTGGGCTACCAGGTTCAGATAGTTACTGATTTAATATTCACAGAAAAGGCACAAAGCACAGGCCCTTTCTGTACCCCCTGCAGCATCCCAATGTGATGTGCCACTTCTGCAGCAGCTGGAGCCCTCATCCCCCCTCCCTCAGATCACAGGTAGACCACACACATTATAAGCCAACACAAGCCCACCACAAAGACTCGGAACTCATCAATGGAAAGCAGCTTTCTTATCAGCTGTTTAATTTTTGGTTTGGGTTTCTTTGAGGAGCTTTTTTTGTTGGCTTTGCTTTTTTGGGAGCAAAGACAGTTGTTTTTTCTTTCCCTCCCCAATATTTTTCTGCTGTTGCCCTTGAAGTGCAATGCTGAAAAAGTTATTTTTAATTGATCTTGCACAGATTTACCTCCATGCTAAATAGAAAGAATAACTGCAAAAAAAACCCCCAAAACCAACCAAACAAAACCAAACCCCCAACAAACAAAAAACCAACAACAAAAAAAACACCATAAAAAACCCAGCAAATTTTGATAAATAATGGCCCTAAACTAATAATAATCATATAATCCATAATTCACAGTTACAGAATAATTTGACTGACAGATGAATTCATCTGAAAACTTTGTTTTTGTAAAAAATAATTCACAACTTATTGGCAATGTACAGGAACAGTACAGCCCTCTCCACAGAACGCTCTCCCACAGCAGAGGGACTCTCTCTGCCTCCACGCTGGTGTCACATCAGCTGATTCACTAAATGTACACGTCAGTAGGGTGGCTAAAGGGCACATTTCCCCCAGCCAGTGACTCACCAGCAGGGGTGCACAGCCAGTCCCCGTGCCCTCCCAACTGCTCGCACCAAGATCTGCTGCACTGCAGCACACCCCCAAATAGTAACACTTGGTTATGTAACAGCTTTTAACATTCAAAATGCTGTACAAATGTAATTGCTTTAATCCTCGTCACCAGCTACAGTCAGTGTGTGGGGAGAAATCAGGAGAGGGATGTCTCGAACAAAAACAAAGTGGTGCAGCATTGAAGTAACATTTGAAATGGGGAACTTTGGGCCACTGCCCCAATGCCTTTCCTTCCAGCTGACTGAAAATGGCCTTACACTGACTACAAACACAGAGTTGTGAGACGATGCACTTAGAAATAAAATGCAGTCCTGGACTGGAGTTGAAGTGCTCACCCTGGCAGGAAGGATGAAGTCCTGATGATTGGGTCTCTCCGAGTCCATCCCGGCCCCGGTGGATCCCACCCCTTGGTTCCCTTCCCTAGCCTCATCTCCTCAACCTTGGGAGCGGCCTCTGACTTACACACATCAAGGATTGAGTCACTGGGCTTTTTATAGAATGAGCTTTTGAAATACTCTCTGAAGAGCCTCTCATGAGGGGATAAAGCTTCAGTGTGAGGAGCAGAGAGTGCGTTACACGAATTAAACCCCGAGCACGAGCCTGGAGACGTGCTGGAAGCAGGGCAGCAGCACGGCATCCCCAGGCTTTTTATGTTATAGTCCTTCTCCAGGCTACACTGCTCCATTAGCTCTGCATGCTGCAGCAAATAGCAACATCCAGTCTCTAAAGCATTATCTGCCTGTGCTTCGGGGATTTGGACAAGGAAGGGAGGGAAAACCTTGTTCCTGGGCTAATTGGCCCAGTGCTTTATCATGAGAGTTTGGAGAAGTCTGCTGGGAAACAGATGAAGTCCACAGCACAAACATCAAAGAGGGGGAGGAAGGGAAGGAAGGGATTAATGAGACAGACTACAGATATAAATTTTTGAAGAAAACATTAAAAGCATGCACAGAAAAAAAGGCAGAGAAAAGAAAAAACCAAGTATTTAAATGAATAAGAAACAAGTTTAGAGAAAGGAAGAGGCTAAAGATAAAATTAAATAGTGTTAAGACTGAAAAAGGCTTTTAATTATTCAAACATCTTGCATGACAATTTCTCAGAAATCATGAAATTTTACAGTCTTTTTATTTATTCTGTAGCTTTCAGCATTCACCTTTACATGTCTATGCTATCTCATTAGCTAAAAACATTTTCTGCTCCTAAAGTTAAAAATCAGATAAATCCAAGGTGCTGGAGCTTTAAGAAAACCATAATCATGGATGAAAACATCACAGACACTGTAAACTGTAAAAAAGAACACATTAATTATTTTGGCTTAAATATGTGCATTAGACCTAATGCGGTCCCATATAATCTTAGAAAACCAAGAAAATAATCTCTCTGTCTCAGAACACAAGAGGAAGAGAACATGGACCTGGATCCATCAACTGTGATGACTGAAACATTAGCCCAGAAAGCTGAAGTTTTTTCTGTGGTGCTGAGACCCAAGAGACGGATGCAGAGAGGGAAACAACCCCAAAAGTTGTTGGAGCTTGCAGAAGGCCTAGGCTAGCAATCTACACTCTAGTAGGAAACAAATCAGAGGCATGGACACCACGACTCCCTGTTGAAGAGCAGCTGCTAAACCCTAAGCTTGTGGTGGTGTGTTACAGCCAGACAATTCAGAGAAAAGACCCCTTTCTGCATCTTTTGTTTTTATCAAGTATTCCTAATGCAGAATTCCAACTGAAAGTTCCTCCTGCACTGATATGTGTTAGATTTCAGAGCACATCATGCAAAATAACCCTGATTACACTTCTACCAAACTAACCTGCAGAGGGCTGCTCCTACAGCAGCCTGTGGAACTGACACCGCTGCAGCTGTCACAGTGCATTACCCTCACAGCTGAAAAAGGGTCAGATGGGCCTGCTGGAGCTCTTCTGATGAAAGCAGGACTGTAAATTCTCACAGTTTTAAGCAAAGAAAGTAGAAAACTAAGGTGATTTGACTTTACCCCTCACTTCAACTGCCACAGTAAAATGAACCTTTTTTGTCCATCATCACACCTGATTTTCCACATCATTCTGGGCAATCTCTGACTTTGATGTAAGATTTCTAACATGCAATTGTACCAAAGTAATTTTAGTCCTTGCTCAGCAGATTCAGTGCTGATAACAGCCAGCTTGACGTTAAAAAAAAAAAAAAAAAGATTATGCTTAGTATAAGTTGATTAAAATTTCAGGGGTAAGGGAGAAAAGAGGTAGAGACTTCTTAGCTTCAGCTATGACCAAATAGGTTTCTTAGGATGGAATTTCTGTGCAAATCTAGAAAGCTTCACCAAGACACAGAGCTGTGCAAACTTGGGCTCAAGCCTCTGCTCTGCCTGATTCAACATCACCTTGAATGATGTCATCCTGTGTCCGTTCTGTCCAGGTACACGATCAGCAACTTGTTCTTTGGGCAAAATAATTATTGATATAAAATGGAGCAACTCTCTTAGAAAACACTGGTGTCCATTGAGATATGGGTCAAATCTTTACTTTAAATCAGATGCAGCAGAGACTTGGGTCTTCCATAAAACCATTAGTAGGAATATTCTTTGTAAGACTTACCAATCATTATAAGATAGAAAAAATTACATAATGTAGATCTACACAAAACATACCAGAACACTCAAAACATGTATGTATTAGACAAAAAGTTTCAAACCTAATCAAAATCCCAGTTATGATGTTACAGAGTTGAATAAGCCTGTTCTTTACATCATTTAGGGGATGTTTTCCCTTAAGTACTGCGTGGAAGTCTCAACAAGTTCCACATAGTGCCAACAAAGAGGGATAGTCTTTGAGAAGGGAAAAGGCTCTGAACAAGTTCTTAAAACCTAAGTCAGATTGAATTATTGCACTACAACCTAAAACCTGTAAGAATCCTGTAATTCTACATGCATGATTAAATATGTTCACTTGATTATAAAACATTGCCTCCATATGGAAATTTGATGCTAGATTCCTCTCTCACACAGTGTAAGCAGAGCTGCTGAAAAAGGAAAAAATGAAAAGTTATGTGGACAGAACATGTTTGGCCACTGAACTGTGCAACAGTTTAACTTCTTTCATTTACAAGGTGCTGCTGGTCATCATTATGAAGAACAGAGTAACCATGGGCACATAGAGGACAAAAGAAAAACTGAAGCATTCAGCTGGGGCTGGCAGCTATTTCTAGAGCCATGGTGATTAGATTCTGCACATACAGGAGCATGGGTGGGTTTTTCTGACCCAGTGACTTCTTAACGCAGCAAGAACAGGAGCCTGAGCCTCGGGACTGTGAACTTCTGAGCTGTGCTTGTGCTGCTGGTTAGAGAGCAGTCAGGGCCTGTGACTAAACAGGAGCGGGTAGGATGGCAAGGGATCAGGGAGAAATTGTGTGTGCTGTGAAGCAAACAGATGCTAACACTACTTGGCACCAACAGGTATTTGCAGTGGCAGCCACAGCAAATCCATTATGTCTGCAGTTTTAAGTAGGTGGTAGCAAGCAAGGCAGTTCTGTACAGATGCTAGAGGGATAAGGAGTGAAAATGCACGTATGGCTCCAGAGAGAGCTGAGATGCTACAGCAAATATTTACATGGAGCACCAACAGCTTCATAGTGCTTGCTGGTTTCCTTGAGAAAATTCTTCAGATTTCTAGATATCTCATGCTTATTGTAGGACAAGAAGTGTAACTCACTTTAAATTCACGGTTTTTCACTTTAAATTCATAAATAAATGGATAATTTAAAATATTCACATTTCCCTCAGTTGTAACAGATCAATCCTCCTGATTAATAAGTTATCCCAAAATACATGTACGGTAGAAGTCAGATTTGCCTAAGTTTAGTATTAAAATCATCAAGCTCACAAGGACAAATGTATTGCTCCCAAATATGGTAAGCAGGGTCACACTTATGTTTTATCCCATTAACAAACTGATAAATGAAAAGATAAAAAGGCAATAATTTTGAAGGCAAAAGAATTAAGAAGTTACTCTGTGTGTGTGTACACCTACGTACGCACATGGGAACCTGCTAGGAAATACAAAGCAGGTTTTCTGTTAGGGCTGGAAATATGATGTCAGATGCATAAATGGCAGAAAGACACCAAACTTCTACTTCACCATTGTTTGGTCTTTCTGAAGCTGTACTGGATATTAGGAATGACACAGCTCTGTCCTGATCAGGGATGCATTTACACTGGATTAAATAAGAGCAAATTTCTTACATTTTCAAACACCGAGGTTTCCTTTACGTTGTGTGTGACCCATGCTGCCCACTCTCAGTCAGCTCTCATCCAGCAGTGGTTTGTCCAAGCTGGAGCTCAGGAGCTTCCCAACAAGGCTCTTCCTGTGCTGGTTTGTAGCTCACCAGGGTACAGGGAGAAAGGCAGTACCATGGAAGCTCCCAGCACACAGGCCCTGTCTGTTACTGCAATTCAGAGCAAGCACCACTGGCAGCCAAGAGCCCAACCATTTTGCCCAATTGTAGCCTGCCACTACAATTTGCTTTGAGTTTATACACAGAACTTTGTGCCCCACTGGCCATCACCTCCATCACACAACCAGGACAAGAAATTTTACTATATTTAAAAATTACTTATTGAATATTGCATAAATTAATATTCAACCATAGGAAAATGGAATTTGTTTTACATTCTCCCCCTATATATATAACTTTTTAATACTCCATGAAGTATAAATGTATATACTTCCTTGACAATAATCTTAGAGCATTAGGACAAAGATTAACATACAAACCATGCTTTTGTCTTGGAATGCCAATTAATCTCCAGTTTATTGTACTTCAACCTTCAGAAGGTCACAGGATTTAACTCTTAAACCCTTGCCAATGTCAATTGGCTCATAATAAACATTCATATTTGTTTTATGACCCAGACCAGCTGGTGGGTTTTATATACAGTAAGAATGAGAAATCTGACAAAAACAAGTGATTCATCTTCATAATGTGAGTAGAGCCTGAAACCTTCAGTACAATCTTAAGGCCATTTATTTGTTCAGGTTGCTGTGCCTGCTTTCCATTTTTGGTTTTTTTTTTTTAATACCATTGATTGAATACAATCTAAAACATTTGCTACATTTGGTTAGAGGGATTTATTTGATAAGAGGGAAGAGCTTTCCGGGCAGGTAGTTGGCTGGACCTTCTCAATTTGATACATACTCTGCCACAATGGCAGAAGGGATGTGCTCCTTTGCTTTAAATTGTTTTCACTTTCAGTTGAAATAATTGAGTGACCCAAGGTATAGAATTGATGTACCAAAAAAGGAATTAATTAACTTTGATGCAATGCTCTCAGTCTTTGCATTGAATCTATTTACAGTGATAACTGTGGTGTATTCCTGTACTCCTGTTGATGGCCCGGGGCCCAGATTTGGCCTGAAGGACAAACCCACCAGGCTCACTGCAAGAAATAGAGAACAATGTTTAAGCAGCAAAATTTGCCTTATCCACCAGGTATCTTCCACCTGCACCCAAACATCACTCAAAGTCGGGGGCTGTTCCTTCCACAGTGGCCAGCAAAAACAAGATACATGGGGACGTGTTATAAGGGGGAGAAGGCACATGGCTGCTTAGGTGAAAATCTTGGTGGAAGTTCATGCCTCATGCTGGATGCCTTAGGGATGGCAAAACCATGTATCCCATTAGCTATCCCTGCATACCTCAGTAGAAAAAAGTCTGTACAATGTTGCCAGCAATGACAACTTGTGACCTGGAGGGACAGGGGTTTGGCATGTATTGGAGGTGAGGGGTGTTTCTAAAGGTCCCATAAATTCAGCAAATTGACCCACTTCAGATGTCCTTTTTAGTAGACTTTCTGTGACTTGTTGTGTTTTGGAAGGTGGAGCTCATCTCCATACTTCTCAGCATCCTCTGTCTCTTTGGGATACATAAAATTCCTGCCCACCAGGAATGGAGCCAAGTTACAGCAGACTACAATGTTCCATTCACACAGTCAGAAAAGCTGCACTGGTTTGCACGAGTAGATATTTACAGCATAACCACTTAGACATAAGCCAAGGGAGGCTCCAGAGAAAGCCTGCAAGGAGACTGGTGCAGACATGGCCAAGCCTCCCCAGTGAGCCTGTGTGAGCACCAAAAGCAGAGTACCTGCAGGAGCACCTGCTAACTGGCTCAGTTTAGAGGATATGTTAGCATGGGACAACACTGGGCCAAGGCAGCCAAGCTCATCCTGGCATCCACGGCTACTTATTCGAAAGGGACTTGGTTATCCCACAAAGATCTGCTTTCTATCATGCAGGCACACATAAAACACCTGCTATTCTGGAATAAAGGTGCAGGCAGGGGGTTGTTTTTGTTGAAGTTATCTGCATATGCTATAAATATTACATATCTGGTTTTACCAATCACTTACCATAACTGATTCACACTGCCTGGGTGCTGCAGGGCCTTTTGTACTTCCAAAGATTCCCCTTTACTGCACTGGCCATAACATCACCTACGTACCCAGATCACTGTCCTCTTATTTCAGTAAATAACAACCCAACTCACTTCTCCAAACATGAAACATTCCCCATGCCAACAGCAGCTGCCATGAAAGGCTGAAGAACCTTAGAAGCTGAGCAACATGCCAGGGAAGAGAACTGACGTTGCTGTGACAAAATGTACATCCACTGTCAGAGGGTTATGTAGCATCCTGCAGTTCAGAATAACTGGCTTTCAAGTTCTGTAAGTCAAATGCACCGACAGCATCAGCATCGATCCAAAACAAAAGAAGATGAATTGAAGTGGTAGAGAAGGAATAATCTCACACTCTTTTGCAATATAGCCTATACATGGTAAGGATTTTGCTTAAAGATTTGTTCCTTCCTGCGCCTTCTGTGACATTCTGAATTACAGCACAATAGAAAAATCAATTAAAATTACTACTGAATAGTTCTTTATCTGCCTCCAAATCATCTTCCTCCAGAAGAGAAAATATTTCTACAGTGCATTATACATGAATTAGCCCTGCTGTTCTAAATAGATTAGATCCTTTAGCCTGCAGCTTCAGAAGAAGGGTAAGCAAGCAAACCATGGGGTTTATGTAAGCACAAAATAAGTTATAAATATGTAGTATTACTCTAAAATCTAATCTTTAAGAGTTCTTTTTTTTTCCCCTCTGTGATTTCTGATCTTTATTACAAATGGCATTTCTTTCTGTTTCTTTCAATATTTCTTTTCTGTTGGTCACCACCCTCCACATACAAGCAGAGGCACACATTGCTTTATCACCCAGCTCTGTCATCCTGCATTCCAAACCTCTCACTGGAGGACAGTAGTGTACATGGACAAATACATAACAATACATCAAAGTTTTAAAGCACAAAGAAATTAATGTACACCTGAGTTTCTGGGAAGCTCAGATACAGTTTCATAGCTGATGGTTGTCTTGTGCTTCTCACTTGACCACAGACATATTACAGCTCTGATAATTGGGCTCCTGGTGTGCTAAAACCACCACTTAGCCTTGAAGATCAAAGCTGACTGCTTTCTTGTTTGCTCCATCTCATATATCTCTTTTCTTATTCTTTGATTGCAAGTGCTCTGATGTCTTTTAATCCATTTTTTATACTGAGTTTGCCATAACAGGACTTCAGCCCATAACTAACTCTGAAGAAGCTCAGATTAATAAAGGAGAAACAACCCATGAGCTTTTAGAATACTTCAACCTCAACCAAAACTTTGAGACTTACATGCTTTTTTCATTCTTACCATGTACTCAGTGAGATTTGAGCAACCTCAGCAGACTTATCTAAAACTATAATTTTCTTTGAAATAATATGGTTAAGAATGTGAAAATATTAGCCAAAATATCTTGATCAAAGACAAAAGTAAAGAAAATATGAAGGGTACTTCTACCTTGGGATAAAGCAGCACATCCACATGCAGCAAACAATACAAAAACTCTCTTAAGATTTGGCTGAGAAGACCTTCCTTAGGGCTTTGCATTTCACATAGCCCTCAGAAACTCACCTGATGTAACATCATACACTGTATTAAAGCCTTTACTATACAGACCCTTTCTGCACTGATACAGAGGAATTCATACTGAATATGACAATTTTGGACAAGCGTTTCACGAGGCTGTTAGAAAAAACCTGCAAGAAATATGCTCAGTTTACCTTCTGACTTTGTCTCTAAAACACCATGACAACATTTTATACTCACTTTCCAGAGCCAAACATTAAAAGACTTTTCATTTTAATGATCACTTTTTTATACATCAGTGTTGTCTCATTTTAATGCTTAGAAAAAAGCAAATACCTTCAAAGTCCCCATCTCTGGCTTTTGCTGCAAGTTCTGAGGATGATATACTTTCTTGACATAAAGCACAGTCTTCCAATGCTGCATTCCTTAAACCATGATTAACTGTAAAACAATTCAAAAAGTACTCATATTTTTCCAATTATCACTTAAAATATTCATTTTAGAACTTCTAGGATTAGACCACAGTAGCACCTTCCTAGACTTCTTGCCTTTTCTCTACCCTGACACAGTGATTTACAAGTCTCCTATTCTTTGGGATGACAACAGAAATGAAAGATGCCGTTATAACAGGACATGCAGTCTTCTTACTTCTGCTAGTTTAGCTGCATCTACGTTTTATTTCCCAATTCTTAACTTGGATCCTTTAATAAAAGTCGATTTTGTGGACAATGGGAGACTGTCAAGGTGAATCACACACATCAAATCACACATATCAAAGAGAAACTTCACCCCAAAATTCCCCTTTTTTCGCCCATTTTGTTTATGCATACTTTAGTCAATACCATTTTTTTTTAATGCAAGAGTTCATCCATTAGAAATTACATCCATCCAAGTACTATTGATTAATATATATCTCCCAGTGATAATTCTTTACAGCTCCAGTTTCTTTATTACTCTTATTTGAAGGTTCAGGAGCTCTTGTGTTCTCTTTCTAGCAATTCTGTCTAACCCATTTATTTTTTTTAACAATAAAAAAACCCAGTCTATTTTCACATCATGACAGGCTGCCACCATAAAACTGTTGTGGAAGTTTCAACCAGAAGACGACTATAATGCATGTTGTGCATTTTCCCACTGCAGAATTGGGACTGGAGTGTAGCTTTTTGCTGCTAACTTGATCCAACTTTTAGCTAATTGTTTCACGTAAAAAGCTCAATGCTTTTTAAACTGGGAGAAAGAAAAAGTTTCCAATCTGGAGGAAAGGAAGTAGGAAAAAAATGAGCTTTGGTCACTTTCAGATGCTGCTAGTTCTAATGATAACAAAGGACAAAAATAATTACAGCCTTTCTGGCGTGACACTGTTATTCTTAGATAAATTAGCAGACTTGCCACTTGGAAAGAAATAATAAAAATGGTCACAGAGGAAAAAAAATCTTTTGTTGGTTCATGATCTAGTTCTGGTTCCATTACGTTAATTATTTAGAACTGAGATGTGGTATTTTTCTGTCTTGAAGCCAGATTCTTCAGTTTGTTCAAGACAGGACAGATTTCAGCATCTTACTAACCACTCCCATCTTATAGTCTGTTCTTTGGTAACTTAAAACGTACCCAGTGTGAAACAAATCTAGGGGGAAAAAATAAATCTACAAAGTCCAAACCCTGCATAAATCATGGGCTATAAACTATATGGGCTACAAACACCGTGCTGCTGTTAAATATAGGAACATGGAAACAGCAGATGAACTCTGAAGACTTTAACTCTTTAGTATTTGCCTTAAGACAAACTCCTGTGTTCCTATACAGTGACTTCATCCTGCTTACAGTCTGTTTCCATGACTCCATTTAAACTTAGGTGAAATGACTGTACAGTGAATCCTGTCAAAAAGATAACAATATATTGGGGGAATTTGTGTCAAGGAGTTTATGGATCCCCACTGGGCTACCAACAGAAATTGATTATAGAAAACAAATGTTTAGATCTTTTACCTTTCTTCTGCTTTTCCTTGTCTTCTGTTTCAGGTTTGGTTGCCATAACTTCAAACAAGGTCTTTAAGATACTTCTCAGATCACTAGCGTAGTTTGTCTGCAGCTGGTCAGCAACACCTTAGAGTTTGAAAAAATGGGTAAATCATTTCTAGACTGTTAACACCATCCTTTAAAAAAGTACTTAAATCTGCCTGTTAGTACCAGTAATGGTCTCATTTATCTTTAGGGGATCATTTGCTCACATTCAGAATAAAAACTGAACATCTGATTAAACTAATTCCCCATAATGGCCAAGTTACATTCTGGTTTTTATGCTACCTGCAAGCCAACACATATATTCCTTATCCTTTAGCAGGAAATACTGAGAGATTCATTTTGCATGAAAACAGAATTGCTAAGTCAAATTTCATTCCTTGAACACAACAGGGCATCACCAGGGAAAAATCAAACCTGATACAAGTCCAAATTTTTCAACACTACAGGTGTAAGATGTCAGCATCTCTGATTCTGTAAGTTCCAAACAAGTAACAGGTCCTTCTAAACCACACTGCAACTTAGGCCCCAAAAACAGAGTCTTCCTGAAACTTCATCTCCAGTCCTTTCTACCACAACTTGATGTGTAAAAACCCAAAAAACAAACCAAAAAACCCCACCAAAAATAGTTTAATAATTCAGTGATTCTCATACCTGAGATACAGACAAAAAGGCGGTGAATAAGATCATTACTGCCATGAAATCTAGATCTGATCTTCTCTCGTGTGGCAATTTTGGCAGCCTGCAAAGCGAGCTGGATTTCTTCCTGATCGATGTCATCAGATGAACAAGAACTTGTCATTAAACTGCTGTCAGAGAAAAAAATAATGTAAAGGAAAGTAATGTAAATCTTTACTCAGTTGTTCAGGGTGTTCAGCAAATCCTAAAGGATTTATGACTCAGGCAAGACTCTATAGTACTAGAACTAATTGCTGTAAATTCTTGTTGAAGTTAATCAGCATGCAACCAATCACCACCACATTTGATTTTCACTCTGTGACAGCTGCAAAAAAACTTTAAGCAGAAAATCACTTGTCTGTATTTTACTGCATTTTTCCTTAGCTGTTACAAAGTGCTGCACCATTTTTCACATTAACTTCTTCTAAAAGCTCAGTCCTCGGACCATAACTCCACTGAAAATCCTGAAGGGGAATATCAACCTAAAAATGTGAAGGTCAGTTCTAAAATTAAATTAGAAATTTATGAACATGGAAATTATTTGGGAAAAAAAAAAGGAAATTCTGAATTATGTTACCTTAATATAGCAAGAACAGAATGTAAATATAACTTCATCAAAAAAATTGAAAGAGCAGCAATAAAATAGGATTTACACAGTAGAGGCAGGTTAATTCCCTTATAAATGTAACATTAGAAATTGCTGAAATGTCACACTAACGTAAAGAATGGCTCATCAACTCTGAAGAGATTTAAATGTGCCACCAAATGTCTACTCAAACTTTAAATTTTCTGTTAAAAATCAGATGCCAGACATTCCCACACTTTCACCACCACCACCCCTACCACTTTTCTCTTACAGAGAAGAAGCTTGAAACAAACTGAGACAGCAGGAAGCCTTGGAGACAATCTTCAAGTATCAGGAATTACCTTAAGTATTTGTAAATCAAGATGTTTAAAACAGGAAGTACTCAGGGAAAAAGTAGCACTTTGGCCCTAAAATCCCTTAAATGGGACTAGAGCACAGGATATAACTACACTGAAGTCCTAAGGATACAGTGTGCTGACCAAAGGAGACAGGAGCCTTCCTACTCCACCTACATTCAAGTCAGACGGAACACGAAACCATTTTTCTCCACATATTGGAAAGAAATTAATATTGCCAATTATTACAAAAAACTAGATTATTATACTTAAAATCATACTTTTGCTGTCCAAAACTCCAGCACTCTTCACTTTACAGACAACTACTGTGTTAAAAGGAGAGTTACTAACTGCATGTATAAGTAGCATGTATAACAAAAAAGTAATTTCTAACACATTTTGAGTTCAATCTGCTTTCATCAGGTGCAGAAACATTCACCATCTTGCAGATGCAATCCTTATGGCAGTATGCATAAATAGTTATTTTGGGAGAAGACACATAGGTAACATAATTATTTAGAACAAAATTTTATAGGATATAGTTCTCAAATTCTACCTGTAGGCTCCACAGGTAATCCTTTGAAATATAAAAGAGAAATAATTATGCCACCCAATCTTAAAAGCCCTAGGAAAAACAGACTGAAAATAAGCAAGTACTGGAGATTAGTTATTGATAGAAATATCACTGGAAGATGTGTAGTATGAGTACCTTAAGTGGCCTCTCATTCTTTCAAACACAGAGTAAATACTAGGCTTGCAGGAGACTAATTTTGTTCATTTATCTATTGCTACTAACACAAGAAAATTCTTGTAAGGAGATGTTATTTCTATGTTTATAGTTCCAGCAGCACCATGACTGACTGGGCTTATCAAAGACACTGAGAATGAAGTGAGAATTCTCTTTCCATTTTCCTTTGCGTTTCCGTAGGGGATACAGTAGATATTGTAACAGCAAGGCTGTGCTCAAGACAATGAGAAGGTCACATACAAATGTGGCTTCTGAAGGAATAAACTGCAAGGCAGCAAGAGCCAGGAAGCAATTCCTGACTCACAAGGGTGTGCAGTCAGAGGATGCCTGTTCACACAAACCCTCTCACATACAGATAAATGACTCTGCCTTGCAACATGGCCAAATAGGCTCTGCTTTTTGTTTTACACAAGAATTTTCCTCATGATACACACATGTGCACCGTAAGTTGCTCTCCAAGGCAAGCATGGACCTCCTGATAAAGCCAAATGCAGTCTGGGTAATTATATAACCCCAATACAAAGGTCTCTTCAAAACTCCCAATACACAGAAACTTTAGTGCAGGGGAAAACAGGGCCACTGAATCAAGGATGACTTTTCCCTCCAAACCACAGCTGAAGAAATATTTCAAAGGAGGGTGTTAAGAGAGCAGAGAGCTGTGAAGAGTACTTTTCAAGAATATAAGCTACTTGGTCCTTTGCTGTTTTGCAGAAAGGAGGAAAGGCTCATTCCACAATTCTGACCAATTTTAATAATCATGTTTGCCTTTCTGAGCCTCCTCCAGCTGGGAGGAATGCAGTTTTACCTACTTCATTCAGGAAATGTGGTTTGACCTACTTCTGTTGCAGACTGTTCTGTTAGATTTTGTGGTGTGTCATGAAGACTTGCTGGGACTGTTTTGTCCTCAAAATCCCCAGAAGACAGCACATGTGGATTGCTCCAGCACTGTGGGATGGAAGGTCAGCATGTCTGCACACTCACATTTATGACATGCTTTCATATGCACACTCCTGTGTAAACTACAGTATCCACATACAGGAGGTTCAGAAAAGAGGATATTTTGTACTTGGGACTGCATGTGCTACTATAAAGCAAAAAGATGAATGCTCCAGAAAAATTGAGAACTGGACCTAAGAATTGCTACAGAGTTATAAACAATTACTCTGCCTTTACCAACACAACCAAGTCCGACTAAGACAAAAATGACTCTCAAAGAACAGCTAACAACCGTCTGTTCTTTAAAGTATATCTGTTTGTCCCAGTTTGAAATGGGAGGGTTTTCACCAAAGTGATGAACATGGACACGCCTCTGTGAAACACACATGTTAAGCAGGGAAAAAAACCCGGGAACTTCCTTGTTCCCTGTGGGCAGCAAGAAGGCAGGACGCAGCTTGGCCCCTTCCTGGGCCAGGCTGGGCCTGGAGGCCCTGCCGGGGGCCAGGCCCCACCGGGCCCTTTTCCCCCGGCCCTGGCAACCCGGCCATCGGTAGCCGGGCAAGGAGAGAGAGAGAGAGAGAGAGAGAGAGAGAGGAAAGGGGGGATTTGTGTGCCACGGGGACCGAAAGGAGAAAGAGCCTCGGGAACATCGGATTTTCCCACCGTCCCCACCTTGCCCCCAGCCGGGGCCCAGCCGAGCCCCGCCAGGCTCCCCCCAGAAGCAGCCCAGGGATGGCGCAGGGGATTTTTACCTCGCGGAAGCTGCCCTGGAGATCATGCAGCTGAAACAGAGTGGCCCTGCAGCCGGAGTTCCCGCTGCAGGGGCCACAGGACCACCTACCGGCCCCGGGTGAGATGTTAACCCCTGCAGTGCTGCAATCCTCCCTCCAGGGAGAGAACGGGAGCAGATGAGAGCTAATGTCAAGGAGCGAAATGAGACATCGGGGTCAGAGAGGGAAGAAGTTAAGCCCAGATGGGAGGGAGGAGGAGAATGCTGAAAACCTTTTGTGAGTTATGGAAAAGACTCTTGTTTTTATGTAACACATGGGACTGTGGGGAGATGAAAAGTTCAATTTGGGCAAGGAGGAGGCTCCATGTTGGAGTCAGCAGGTGATGAAGTAGCTGTGATCCCATGAGAAGCTGGAACAGAGAAGGAGAGAAGAGGAGATCCTGTGCCCCCAAGAGAGAAGAAGATGACCTCTGTTTCCCCGGCATTACCCTTTGAGAAGACGATGAGAACCTTCGCTCTTTTGAACAGCTCATTTTTAAATCAGAAACCCCAAAGGGGACATGGCCCATACACAGCTCTGGGAAGGCTGTGGAAATGGGAAGGGCTCCACGACGCAGGTCTTCCCCGGGCGGGTGCTCATGAAGACATTGAGAGCCTCAAGAACTGGTTTTTTTCATTGTGGAGAAATTTTCCATAACACGAACAAGAGGGACTTCTCTCCCTGAGAGAGTTGAGGAAAGACTATTTTATAGGTAATAAACTGACTGGAAATTTTGGTTTTTGTTCCTTTGCATTGACAGTGGGAAAGAAATGGTCTGTAGGGGGGAGGAGATGTGTTCTGAAGGGTTTGTTTTGATTTTTATTTTTCCCCTCTTTCTTTTAGTTATTCTTAATAAACTTTATTTTTTCTTGACGCTTTGAGCCTGCTTTGCCTTTCTCCTAATCCTATCTCACAGCAGAAAATGAGTGCACTGGCAGTTTGCCAGCACTGAACCCACCACACTCAGTGGTGCATTGATTGGAAAACATTCAAAATTGGGAAATTCTAGAATTGGTGAACCAAAACCACTACACTGTTAAAGAATGTAGCCAAAAATACAATATTTTAGAGACAGTCCTAAATACTGTAAGAACAGAAACACTGCAATTGTTTCAAATAAAAAGCAAAAGAGACAGTTTTTTTTTTTTTTTTTTGTACTGGAGTGTCCCAAACAGCAATGACTGCATGCATGCAAATAGCTTCTCATATTTTATAAACTGGTATTATAGAAAACAAACCTGAAATGTGATCTACAGGGTGCAGCTTACCTTTTATTTTCTTATAAAGAATACCTTTCCTACTTGGCTTATCTAACATGGAAAATTTGGATCAACATTTTCAGCCAATACCAGATGTTTAGGAAGCATTTCATTCATGCCAGACTACACTTGGATCTGGAATGTTTCACACCCAGTATCAACAGAATCATGTCTCATTGCACAATACAAACAGCCATACTAATGCTACAGACAAGTCCTCAATTTCTCAGCTATTTGGTTGAAAGGAACCCTGAATAACCCAACAAATTAAGTTACAAAGAGATAACACTAAAACACACATGGAACTCCCCTTGTGAAACACTTATCATATACACAACGCTTATCATGCATGAATTTTTCAGACTGTAAAAACATTGCAAAGCTAACACACCTGAAGGTGAATATAAAGAAATAAGATGTTATGTCAAAGGTTGATTCCAAACAGTAAATTTGCTCATACCTTATAAAGGAACAGATACCCCGTGGCAGATAAAATGAATTAGCTTTTTGTTTAACTTGGCTGCAGCCACCCATTTTAAAATTACACTTCATTTATTACATTAGAGGAGTTGTAAGACTCTCTCAACACTTTCAAGGTGTATCTCTAGAATGGTTGCCTGGTCTCGAGGCTTTACTGTGAAATTTAGCCAAATACAAACAAGCAAATAAAAGCCAATAATGTAATTGTACATAATACAATCTTTCATCAAGATGCAATCTGCTTGATAGCTTTTGTGTTTCAAAGGACACTTCGGAGCCAGTTTAAGTAGCAGTATCATATATAATGGAAAACAGGACTGTGGAACAAGAAGGTTATGACAGACATTTTCAGAAGTGGACAGACATTTTAGGTAACAATCTGTGATACTGCAAGCTTTGGGCTGTGTTTGTTGGCCATTGACACTCATCCAAAACCAGTGAAAGCAGCAAAGTCTAAAACCAAACAACCAAACTCAATCAATTCAATGTTGGTCCAAATTTAAATATTTTAAGTTTGTGCTCAAAACATAGCATCAGCTGTAGAAGAAGTCCACTCACAGATATCTCCTTTCAAATTTGTCTAGAAATGTTTGGTTCTTTAAACCTGAAATCTGCTCTGCATGAATGCAGAATGTATGGGATTCTCTGAAACAATTTCTCATTATTCACAAACCAAACCTAAGAGTATCTTAAAAATGCATTAAATATACAGCAGTGACAGACAAAAAGAATTTAAAAGCTCCATGCAATTTAAAGTAAAATGAATACAAAAAAATCAACTGAATTTTCATGTTTTCAAATTAATCACAAAGAACTTTTAAAAATACATGATTTGGTTTTGTTTTTTTATCTTTCGAAAACTTAACTCAAAAGCAATAGTGGGTCACTTCTTGCAAAGGAGAAAGGCGAACAGACCCATTGTACTCTGTATCACAGAATCAGAGAATGGTTAGGGTTGGAAGAGAGCTTGAAGATTATCCAGCTCCAACAGAAATATGTGATGCAATGATGTCATCAAATTTAAAAGGAAATTAAGACCACCCTTTAAGTCTCTGATTTCAGGGAAGGTCTTCAATGAAAAGTGATTTTCAGGAAAAGATCTCAGAAGATTGTCAGTGCTGCCTGTAAACAGACAGGGCTCAAGTTTCAGCCACACAAACTCATCCCAACAAAGTCTAGAAGAAAACTCTGTAACAATATTACAAATGTTTACTAGAAAAGTGTTAATACATAATGCAGTGACTGACCTTACCATTTATGTTATCCAAATACCTGTGACATCAGAGATCCCTATTCACTTTCTCTGGGAATCTCCAGCAAACTACACAAGCATGGGCAGAAGTAGAATGTAACTCCGGGCAACAAAACAGTAACACCTTCCTGCTGTAGTGGGAATTTAAAGCTGGTGAATGCACTTCACAGTGCATTCAAAATCCATGCATTAAATGGTACCATTCTGATTCAGAGGTTCACCCAGAGATGCATTTTAAAACCAAGGTGCTCTCTAGGAAAGTTTGGTAAGGGCTGTACAGTATCAGGTGAGATCCTTTACAGTAGAGAAATATGACAACTTGGCAAAAAGTTTTCTGTGATTTCATACATTTCTAATGTTTTACACAGAAGGATATTACAGTTATAAACCATGTTGGAAGTTTTCACAAAGGGTCAGTAGCCCAATTCTTAAATATAAATTAGTGTTCATTTAAAAATTGATGAGAGACTGTCTACAAATTATAAAGCAGTGCAGTTCTTTGGACTTAAATTAATTCGCTCTAGTTGGCCTTTAACAAATCTCTCATGTCCATTATTTAACACCACATGTATTGAACAACTAAAGATACAGACATGTGTAGGTGTCTCATGTATGTGAATTTCCCCATATACAGAGGTACATTTAGAATATTCTAGTTCTTACAATATTTCTCACAACACATTACCATGAGCTCCCCAACTTCCATTTTTTGTTCATATAGAGTTTAGCATAATGGCCACCTTATGCTCTGTATACAATACCAATAACACACACTTTTTATCCAATCTACAATATTTAAGATTCTCTCGCATTTGCATTTTTTCATCTTTATGGTAAATGAAAAAAACCCAAACCAAAACGCTTGCAGGCAAATCTATGTTATTGATTGCATACAATTTCTAAAACAACTTCAGCAAGCTGGTACATTGCTCCCACTAATATTTGTGTAGTCTGTAACTGGAAATCTCACCACTAACCTGTCAGCCAAGCTATTACTCTTACTCTTCTACTTCAGAAGGCTGTGGTCAACTCTGGGTTCCAATTTGCTAAAAAGAACAAACAGCAACTCCAAAAGCCATGTAAAGGTTCAAACACAACAGTTTGAAGACTGAACAGAGGGAAGACAAATGTTGCATACATGAGAAATGACAAGAGGAAAATTATAGGGGTTTAGGTAACAGATACGTAATTGCCATATCAGTAAGAAAAAAAAAAACCCAACCTACTTGCCATCCTGCTTTTTGCAGTACCTCTAGTGTTTCTTTTTGGATACTCTCACAAGAAACACAATAAACAGTAGGCTAAAGCCTGTTCGTTTCTAACATGTGCTAGTTTTGATATGGTTGGAAGAGAAACTGTGAGAAAAATGGCTTCTTACAATTATTTTAAGTGAAGTGGGTGGCTACACACTCAATTTTAGAGTCACTTAAACCCAAGCCAGAACACTATATGCTATTATTTAGGTAACAGCATACAGTTTTTTAGCTAAGGACTATGCTTTAAGGAATGACCCCAGAAGCTACACTTAAAGGAGACTAAAAAAAGCTTTAATGCAGAACTTTATTTATTATCTTTTAAACCCTAATATCTTATTAAGTCAAGAGAGTTTTAAAATAAAACTAAATATAACCCCTTAGCTATTTCCTCTCTCTTTTAGGAGAAACAGCTCAAGAGGGTGAAAAAACCCTACCAATCAACCCATCCACTCTTAAAGCACACCAAGACTTCAGAACCTTGTCTCGAGAAACAAATAATACAACTGCATGCAAATCCCTCTAGCTAGAAATCACCACAAGAACTGGACTTGACTAGACAACAGTATTATCACATGTATGAGCAATGCCCATCTCCATTCACAGGACATGTGCTAGAAGCCCCATCTGCTGTCAACCCTCTGAATTCCTCAGTGGGGGGAATTACTTTTCCTACACTGCAAGATTTGCAGAAGCCTGTGCTCAGCTTTTCTTGCCACTGTAGAGGTGGGCAATCTGAGGTTGGCTCATTAAAATAAGGAATTTGGCTAACAGGATTCTCCATATGTCCTAGGTGGTATCTTCAGTCATGAAGTCCTGAGCATTGAATTCTATTGAATTTGAAATCAACAGCAAGAACTTCTGCTCCAGACCCCAGCAGCTCCTGTAGCTCCCCACTCTGCTGCAAGAGCATCTTGAATCTTTCCTCAGCTGTTCAGACCTCAAACTGCAAAGCATTCTCACTTGGACTTTGTAAAATCCACAGCTGTTAAAGCAGCATCTTGCTAAACAGATCCACTCTAAGAAACTCAGCCTAGGAGAACTTATGGCTTACTCAAACTCATTAACACTCCAGACTGGGTTTTCAGATGCATGCAAAGATACAGTATTTCACATGGAAATTAAAATAAACAACACTGCCACTGCAGAATTTATCAACCTGAACAGTGCTCTCTCCCAAACAGCTTTTTTGGTCATTATAGATAAAACTTCTCTAAGTGTGCATATGAACAAATAACTAAAGAGCTTTATTAATCAACAGTGGTGCTTTCTAACCATCACATTTAATGTCAAATACTTGCAAGGTACCACACTTACTGCTTTTCCTAAAGTTTAAACCAAAAAGAGATAAAACCTGCAAGATGAAAGTTATTGTAAAATTCAAGAAAACATAGAAAGGTAAAAACAAGACATTAGAAGATTGCTTGGGTTCTACTATGACTTCTTTCAATTCCACCATGACATTTTTTTCCACCACTTTCTTGTAATCAAACTTGCATTTAAAGCTCTCAGTCATTCGCTCACACTGCAAAAGGATAAACAAAATGAGATTAGAGAACAGAAATATCTAAACTTCAAAAATATATACTGAACTGGAAAAACTGAAAGTGAAACCCACAAATAACACAGGACTTATGATGAAACGGTATGGAAAACCAGCTCTGGTATCCAAGACAGGGATACAGATATATCAGTCCCAGCTTTTACACTTTATGTAGAACTTGACAAAGGACAGGCAGAACTTGGATACCTGATATAAATATTTCAGGGCAAAGAGTAATTTTACACAGCTTGTTAGCAATGTCCTCTGCCACAGGCAAGCCACAGTTCTGCACGGCATCGCAATAAGTGAATTAATTAATTTAGCATCCAGCTCCTGCAGATCCGCTCTTGACTTGCAACTCCTGTGTGTGGCAGAAATGGAGATGCAGCTTCAGAAACACTTTCCAGGACAAGGAACTCTGAGGGATAGGGAAACTTGTTAGCATGACATTTTCATCTTGTTTGCATCAGTTCCCTCAAAAAATAATACAGAACGAGCAGCAGAAGCATTAATGCATCCTAGGGTCTAGGAGAATCCCACAGAAATTCCATATCCAGACGTGGTAGTCAAAGCTGAGAAAAGTTAATTAAAGTATTAGGTGGAACTTTAAAATTTTAATTATAAAATATAGCTTTCTCTTTATTTTTCACCTTCAATACTGCTTTAAGTATGAGGAAATCCTCTCTTTTTTCTTCCAGTCTAATTGTGGTTTTACAATGTATCTTTAGACATGGACAAAAACTCTGCAGAAATTGCAGTTACTATAGTGATTTTAATTACACATAAGCTGAAAACTCCCAAACATGCTATTCTAAGGGTTTTACTGGGGAAAAAACCCCGTAATCTGTAAAATAAAACCTAATTTCTGAAAGCTAGTAATTTTGTTCTATTACTATCACAGGGAATACCAAGTGACATTCAACAGCAGATTCTTTACACATCACTAAAATGGAAATGATTATAATTGTGGCCAAATTACTAAAAATGAAAATTGCAACTGAGCTATGTAGAAGCAAGAACACAAGCCCATTATGATCGTTTTGTGTCAGTCTCCAGCCATACAGTATGTTTGATATGCCACTTGGAATACAGCCCCCAAATGGCAAATTGTCGAGTGTCTACCAATTCTGCCAGAACAGTCTTACTGCCTCTGCCACTGATGCCAGTCAGCCTAAAATACTGCCCTATTTTACTTGAAATACACAGAGAGCAATATATTCTATATTTACTTCAAACACATTGAACATTTTAACACCTCTAAAATATGAAGTTTATCATTTTAATAGGGAAAGACCAAAAAACTTCCAACAACAGTATTTTCACCTTCCCACTGTAACAAGCACTTGTTAACACTAGCTGCCTGGGTTATTCCTCGGAAAAAGTAAAATCTGCATCCAGTTACTAAAGACAAAGAGATGCATAAAATATAGAATACCCTGTAGAATATCCTAGAAAGGAACACTGTAACTTAGAAAATGCTGCACCATTTGGAGATTTTTTTTTGTCTTGCAGATAGGCAAGAACAAGATAGGCATGAAACACATCAAGAAGAATCCTGGTGGTGAAAACCCAGAGACATCTGCTTCAGTCACATAAGTCTCGCTGACTAAAATCAGAAGCAAAAGCTGACAGACCTCATCAACGCTGACTTGTTTGTTTTGCTGGTACTGCTCAGCTGGTTGTTGGGGCAAGGGATTTAGCAGCTAAACAAAAAGACTGTATACAGCAACCTATTTATGACTGTACTAATACTGTCCTCACACTGCTTGAGTGACAGAGCTGTGCAAAACAGCAAAGACCCTCACTGTCTATGAGACACACAAACAGTTTGTAGCTCAAAATCATTAGGCAGGAATAGCATCTGTAGTGGATGTGATTCAGATTTGCTCAAGATATTTGCCCTTTCTCTTCCCACAAGTCTGAGCTCTTTATTTCCAGGACTCCAGTACAGTACATGTAAAGCCATTTCTAACAGCCTTTTTCTGGTTGTGAGCAATCTCTCAATAAAGAGTTCTACAGAAAAAAAGGAGAAAGAAAATCTACTGTAATGCACTGATCAAACAAAAAATGACAGTACCAAACATTAATGCAGAATGAATCTGTCATTTTGCATAGCTTCAATGTAACCTGACCATGTTAACAAAGGCAAAAGTGCAAGACAGAAGAATTGGAGACAGAGCTGATCAGGTAGACTGATCAGTCAGTTAAAATGCATTCATTTTAATATTAATATATTTCTTCTACTCCACGTTATGATCTACAAGATCCCTGGAGTAGCTGTGGTCTCTGTTAAAACCTCCAGGTATGTAATTTGTGCTGTAGCTTTGATAGCTTAAGCTCTGGACCATGAGATGAAAGAACTGAATTCTCCTACTATTAATTCACAGTCCTGGAGAATAACCAAGTTCTTTTTCCTTCTTGAATCCTTTTCAAGGCACTGAGTTCTACTGATGAGAAAGCACCGTATAAAACCTGCTTCTGTAAGAAACTGTCCACCCACGTGAATTTTGCTTGGTCTCAGAGATGGGCAAGAAAGTGGCTCAGAGCTCACACTCAGAGTGCTGATCAATGGTCTGTACTTGGGCTGGCAGCCTGCCATGAGTGGGAATCACCAGGGATGGACATTGGGCCTTACATGTTCAGCATCACCAAAACAGTCTGGATGACAAGATTGTGAGCACCACAGCCAGGTTTGCTGGTGACACCACACTCAGTGGTGAGGTGGATGTGTCAGCAGGGAAAGCCACCTCACAGACCAGGACAGGCTGGAACAGCAAGCTGGCAAGAAGAGTGCAGAGTTTAAAAGAGACAAGTGCAAGGTCCTGCAGCAGTGATGACACCAAAGAGCCTGGCACAGGCTGGGATCCTTTGCTGAGGGGGACCTGGGGGTCCTGGTGCACAGCAGGAGCTGAACAGGGGTCAGCAGTGAAGCTGCTGCAGCAATGAAAGCAAATCAGATGCTGGCATGCACCCACAGGGGCACCACCAGCAGAGATGAGAGATGCTCCAAACTACCAAGAGCTTACACTTCGAGTACTCCTGTGTCCAGCCGTGGTCTCCAGTTTGAGAAAAGGAACAGACAGACTGGAGAGCATCCAAAGGAGGGCCATGAAGATGATGGAGAACCTGTCCTATGAGGAGAGACTGAAGGAATTCAGTATTGTATTCCCTTGTGAAGGCTGCAGGGGACCTCATCACAGTACATAAAGAGTGGATGTAAAGAGGATGGAGGCTGATTCTCCACAAGGAGCCACATGGAGGGGACAAGTTGTACCAGGGGAGATGTCATCTTGATATAACAAAGAAATCTTTTACACTAAGAACAATCAGTGTCTGCCCACATATATACAAATACAGATATTCTAACTTAAATATCCAGATAAATATCCTACTCTAATTGCTGGCAGAGTCTTGCTGTTTTGGCATAAACATGAGTCACAATTCATTGCAGATACTGCCTTTTACAAACTGTAAACAATGTGCTAAAACTTCATCACCAATTTTTGTAAATGCCTAAAATAGTAGAAAAATATACCAAAAACCACCAGCAGTTAAGCTGCAATGACATAACTAAAAAAACCCCCAACCTATTGACTAGGGAAAGCATCTAGTGTAACATTAAGGATAGTTTTAAGAGTTATTACTTATATTTAAAATTCTCATTTACTGGCTCCTTATAACCTTAAAATAGAGTTTACCATGTAAAGTTTACTCTAGGCAGACAAACACTCAAATACAGATTCATCAGTATTTCTTCTTCCCTGTCACTCTTATACCAAAAACTCCAATGAGACTCAAAACAAACTAATTGTAACTACACTGTTCTTCTGTTGTCTCACTTATTTTTCCTTGTCATTCCCATATCAACATTTTTCTTGCATTTTCTAGCCTTAGTCTTTCAGAGAACTTAGGTCCAATCTTTGAGCATATCATATTATTCTTTGTTAAGAAAGCCGACTACTGGTACGGGCATCTCAAGTCTGGATACTGCTTAATTAACATTCTGCAAAAAAGTATCTTCTGAACTGGGTGAACATTTAACTTCTTGACCATCAGACCTCTGAGACTAGAAAGAGGAATGTTTTACACAGATCAGGTACCAATAAAATCAAACTTTCCTTAGCAAAACCATTTGAGAACCCGAACCACTGGTTTGAATGGTGCTCTGGGATGCAAAGAGTGGGAATTTTCTCCCTGGCTCTCCACTTGGAAACTTGGAAAACAATACATGTACATTTATACAGGATTCCATATATTCAATACTTCATTGTTTCAAGTCAGTTCCATCTGTGCTGTTTAATACACTATTAGTTCAACATTACTACTGCAGTTAAACTGGTTTTGCTATCACAGCTAAATTTTCTGAAGATATTCCCAAAACATGCTGCCATCTGACAACATGACTGTCAGTCTCAGTACTGATTATTTAATAGCACAAAGGAATTGTTTATGTTTCACAGGAGGATGAAAGACCACATAAATATATTTCAAGAATTCTATCTTTAGCCAATTATTTTTCATATAAAATTGCAAATGTTACATTTAATGTCTAATTGTTGTTAAGAGTAAACATCAAGGAATTAGATACATTGAAATTGCACATTGCAGAGGAAAAAGAAACAAACTCCCAAATTAGGTATTATTTTGGATATGCATACAGCATCATGGAAAACCTAGTTATTTCAGAAAAGAACATTTTAGAGATTGTCTTTGCAAGGAACATGTTTGTTGCAGTAAACAAATAATGCAACTCTAGGGAAGCTGTTTAATGGACAAATAAAACTCTCTAAAGAGAGAACAGAGGAGCACCTAAAAATAACATTCTAAAAAATTATACAAATAGATAAATAGATGCACTGAATATTACATTTCTATGCACAAAGATCTAGGAACATACTACTGTGAAGCAGTTGGACTTAACAGATTTTTTTGTTCTTTTATTTCATTAAAAGGAGTCATTAAAAGAAGTTTTAGCTGTTTTTAAATTAAGTCTTTCAAAAGGGGAAACTCCTGTCATTATAGTCAAGCAGCCACTTCACTGGTTTGTTTTACTGGACCACAAACTACAATAGCTACATATCTGGTAATATCCATCAGATGCAGAAAAATAGGTAACTTAGATTTCATCAAGCCACCCAGGGATGATGTAATGCTGTTTTTCAGTGGACAAGAGCACAAAGGCACACATACAAATTTTGCCTTTTAAATCAAACTTTCTTTCACCTAACTACCAACATAGTGGCAACTGCAACACTAGCATACAAAGGCAGTCCAGTAAGGCCTTCCAAAGAGGTGGTGCATCTAATCAAGACTTATTCTCACTGCCCCAGTTATTCCTGAAGAGTCACTGAGGCTACATCTACCATCCATTCAGACAGCCCTGTGTGAAACAGTCTTTAATGCATACAGTATTTGGAACAGGGCAACTGCTGCATGCAGGTAAACTGGGTTTTGTTAGAAGAACAGTCAAAAGGAAATGTATTTCAAAATTAAAACCATGAAAAGCAGTTTTTGTTGCGTCTTTCTGCCCTTTTATTAAAAACACTAAACTCTAAAAATTTGAATTTGAAGACAGGTGCATCCTAAAAAAACTCCAATTGTTATTTGTAGTATTGCATCTATGACTATTGGAAAAGCCATCTTATCTCCTCTTTTTATTCCCAGACCTAGATGAAATTTGAAAATCCTGAAGGTCAAATGAAGTTCTGGGGAGAGAAAAACAGATGAAAAAGAGAAGACAAGAAGCAGTGGAGGATGATCTACATCAGCTGAAGTTGTGGTATTTCAATCTGTCTGTAGCAGAGCAAAAGTGTTATTGCATACACTTTTTTGCATAATAGTCTATGCAATACATCTCACACATGTATGTTATGCAAACAATGAAAAATGCAAATATCTAATTTTTATGTTTTAGCTACATTTTTCTGCCCTAACCTTAATTCCTCTATCACTCTCATTAAGTGCTTTGAGTAAAACTAAAGTTAAAACTCCCATGCAGTTTTAGAAGATAAGAATACAAAATAGTATTGCTAATAACACCAAGGTCATGGGTTCAATCCCTGTCTGGGCCATTCACTTACTAATTGAGCTCCACGACGTCTGTGGGGCCCTTCCAACTCAGAATATTCTCTGAAGTCAGAAGCAGTTCTTCACTGTGTTCTTACCAGCGTTGGCCAGCAACAGGGTGTAAGTTAAACTGTTAACTGGAACATCTTTTATTTTATAAGGCAAAAGAAAATGGAAAAAACATGTTTTTTACAAAGCTACAGGCTAGGTAAGACAAACATTTGTAACTTGTCAAGCTACAACCTGAAGTGTCTCCTCAGAACTGCTATATGGATAAATAGAAGTGAGATCATGGGCATATGTAAGTGATTCCTGCATGCATTAAAAACTTGTCCAGAAATAGTTGCCTCACATTTGTCACAGCACTGAAGAAAGCTGCCAGGTTAAAAAAACAAAAAAAACAACCAAAAAGCACCTGTTGTTCAAAAGGAAGAATACTCAGAAGTGTTGCTGTCACTTGATTAATTCAATGAAAATTTTTAACCAAGCATAACTCAATACCATTTGTCAAATCTGACTGCAAAGGGATGTTATTACCTCAGAGCGTAAATGCTGGAGAGACTACATGTAGTGACAGAAACACTCTCATAGTCACTGCTGGAGATGGAGCTGAGGGGGGAATCACGTAAGCCATCCTGAGAACTGAAAAAACATATGGAAACAAAATGAACTGCTGAAGCAAGCAAAGGCAAAAACAGAGCATTGAGATAAGTCATGGCTTCTCATGGGTTATACAGAAATAAGAATAAACTGGCAGTTGCATTTTTTTTGCTCTTCAGAAGATGATACAAACCTATTCTGTTTTCTTCCAAAATGAGAGGCAATTCAGCAAAGTCAGTGATTACAACAATCTTCAATTTAATTCATGTCATACAGTTAAAATATTCAGGAAATAACTGTGAGTCTGACATTTTCATTGGAGACAGAGGGAATAGCTTGCCCATGCTGCTAAGTGTGGTATAACCTTAAACTGAAGACATAACAGAACTGAAAGTTCAAAAAGTCATCCTTGGGTTTCAGGCCAAGGCACAGTAATCCATACACTTCAAAAGTTTCTGAATATTGTGACAAGTTTGACCTACGTTTGCTCCCCATTGGAAGGAAAAGGTTTGTTAGAAAACAGAAGGTTGACATTTGATGGAGCTGAATACAGCTGCCCCTAAATTTGCTCAGTGCCTGTAAGTGCCATATATGTGCCTCAAATTTTGTGCTTTGAGCCAACAGATATGCAGGAAAGAGCAGTCCCATGGCAAATCACTGACACTCTGTTAGTAGAAATCCACTAGCTACTAAGTAAAAGGATATGACTAATTTAAATGAATGGTAGGCAACTTGTCTCTGGCATCCCTGGACTAATGAAAAGCCTCTAAATAACATATCATTTCATATCTTACATCATATTATCAACATAAACTAGGATTAGAAGAGTAAAAATAGTACTTATAAAACTATCTTATACAGACCAATTTCTTGTTTGAGAAATTTCTTGTTTGAGAAATTTACTGCTCAGCTACTAGAAATTCCACAAGCTGAGAAAAAAATAAATTATGTGAGATAAGAAAATATGTAATCTTGAGCAGAGATATCAAAGTTGTATTGGCTCTAGGCAGTGCAGAAGATTCATTCAAGCCAGCTGAACTCAAATGTTCAGTCAACAGAAATCTTTGGACAACACAAAGAGAAACCTAAGAAACATCTCCAGTTAAAAGAGAGGTAGTTATATAGGTCAGGGTTATTTTACCTTACTTCTCCACAATTATGAGTAGATTTTTTAATGTTCTTTTGCTTTTTAGATATATGCAAACCAGTTAAGTTTCAAACTCTTTTCTTCTACCAAATTTACTATTACAGCTATTTTTTCAGCTAGAAGTCTGGAAGAATGCTTAAGGGGAATTCTTCAAAGCAGTGTATGGAAGGTATGTGCTCTAATCCCACTAAGAAATAATAGGATTTGTTTGCATACCTCCCACTAATCACTTGGAAAATGTACCCCTTCATGTTTCTCATTTCTGACTGCCAATCTGAAAATAAATCCCAAGTGTACCATGCTTTAGTTGAAAGGAGAGACTTCACAACCGGAAAATAATTTTATCAGACTTGAACAAAAATCTATTTAACTTTAATTCATTTTATGTAATTTCCCTTGCTAATTCTGCTCATTATGAAGAGATATATGCATTTAAACAAAGGCTTACTCTTTTATAGCTCATCACCTTTACCCATCCAATCTTACAATATGGTCATGCTACTAAAATATAATTTTACTATCTGTTTTATAGCAGCTGAATGCTATTTAAAAAACAATTAGCACACAATTTCACACCATGATTAGGCAGGTGTGGTTGTGTGCTCGCCCCCTTTTTCTTTTTTAAACAAAAGCAAGAAATGGCAGTCTGAATGTTTGTACCCAAACTGGGCTCTGGGGAGACAGGTAACACCACAGTAGCCAAGGGCCACAAATCTTGCACAGCAGCTGAGGGCTACTTGAGGGCTACCACACACCAACCAAAGTACAATGGGTATGCAAATATGACTGTAAGTCACTCATCTTAGCCCAAAAATAGTGGACAGTCCAGGGCTTGCTGAGCTCTCCTCTGTGGCAGCAGGCTGCATGCCAGGATCTCCCCTGTAGGGATGCCTCTCATGATTTCTCCTCAAGGCTGAGTGAATCCTTATCACACCAGATACTAAGTGAAATTGGCAATAAGAGCGCTGAAATGTTGAAATATTAGCTAAGTGATAAAAAGATTGACTGCACACATATAAATAATCCTTCAGACATAAACCATTGATCATGTCTGGGACTAAATCCGGATCCAGCTGCAGCCACACTCCTCTCTGAACCTCAAGACTCAAAGAAAGGGTCTCCCTGGCAGCTTTGACTCTGTCCTCTATGCACTAAATACTGAAATGTACCTTGCCATCAAACCTTGTTAAACTGCTCTTACACTTACCATCGAATTTTGTTAACTCATTGTCTTACAGCAAATACATCATTGCTTCTCTCTTGCAAGTGAAGCACATCACTCTTCTGTTCAGAATAAACTAATCTTTGAACAGCAGTACCAGGAAACAACAAGAAGTAGCAAACTGAGCATGTTCTTTTAGGCTCTCTCACCTCCCCACCATTTGCAGATTTTTCCAGTGTAAAAATCCTGCTGGTTGATTTGGGTAGTAATAATTTTTCTGAAAGATGTCAGGTTTGCTGTCCTTCAGTGCCTTCTGTGAAGCTCTGCCTGCTATATTTGCAGTCCAGTCAAAATATCTCAGTTATCAATATTTAAGCACTTAAATTCTAGTTTTCTACTTTTTTTTTTAAAGAACTTAAGATTTTAAGTTCTTACACAGAGCCCGCCCAAAGGGTTCACATTTTTCCCAAGATCTCAAAAGTTCACACATGTTTTTGGGCAGTTAAATGCTCTAGGCTAAAATATAAACCAAACCAACCACCACCCTCAAATACCACCTCTCTGCTAAGAGCAGATATTATTTATTGCCAACCTTGTCCCAAGACATGAAATCACTTTCTGTCATCAGCTAACTACATAGAATTGACATTCTGAGAAAGAAGGCAAAATAATAAAGCACCTTCATAGTGAGTAAACCCAGTGAACATAATGAACATAATGGCCCACAAGCAGCTGGCATTATCAACCAGCTCAACCCTGTCTTTACTTTCATCTTCACAGATGTCTTCTGAACAGACAAGAAGCCTCACCTCATCTCTTCTCCATACTTCTTTGCCTCTCATTTCAATCTTCTCTCCCTCCATACCAGTTCCTATCAGCACAACTCCTTCTCAATCAGTTCCTCCATCTCACTGGTTTTTAAGCCTTGTCTTTACACAGCTTGCCATTCTAAACTGCTTTATAAATGCCTTCATTTTCCACTTCTCCATTTTTCTCTTGGGGCACAAACCTTACCATGCTGAACAATCTGCTGATTTCAGGATTAGATATCCATCCCGTCAGTCATCATCTGGCAATGCAAACTGCTTGAACACACTTGACACAAACCACACTCACAGACATTAGTTTGTTGTAATAAACTATGTGTAGTTTAGGCAATTACAACATGTAAACATTTTTCTCATTCCTGTGTATCCATATAGACTGAATTATTGTACCAGAAACAATTGTGATTTACAGTGTTTATTACTGATTCATATTCAGGCTGTAACTCTTCACATAAGAAGTGCTGTGTTTATTTAGTACCAAGAAATGGAAATCCAATAATGGTAACTTGGTTTTATACTTTCTAATTATTATACTAACTAGCTTTTTAAAAACCCAACAAAACAAAACAAAAAACCACAACCAATAAATAAAGACTCCTAATACAATCACTGCTTTCCCTCTCAGTACACACAATTGCAGGATAACTGTAGAGTTTTCTTCTTATTAATGTCTGCCTGGAGATCCTCTCTGCTTTTCTAAGGTGCTGGTAGATCCTGAGGTGAATTTACCTGGTTTACCCATCTCAAGATTCCCATTATCAGCTGGCTCAGCACACACATTCATTAGCACAATTATAAGAGAAAAATCTGTGCATAAAGCCACATTCTGCAGCCGAGAGTTGCTAACCCTTCCTTCCCACATCAGCCCACAGGTGACCTGAGCTTCACCACGTCATGCTCATTTGCAAAAATGTTGTTTTGGATTGGGATTCATAGGACTGCTTAAATTGGGGAATGTGGCAAAAGTTTCTTTCATTTGTAGGTCTTAAACGCCTACAGTGCTGTTTTAAAAATTACATTCTAGCACTGGATAAAACCACTACCCATGCTCATCCAAATATAATTCTTCAGCACTTCTGATAAAATTACAGAATAAACATTTGAGGACATGGAGCAAAGTGACATGGGGTGATATGGCTGCATCTTTTCATGGAATACTGGCAGACTGAAGCGATCAACCATTTATTGAAAGATGCTGGCCACTTCTTGTAACTATTCTAGAAAGAAAATAACAAACTAAAAGCCACCTTTATTTTATCCATGCTTTTTTCTACTGGAATGTGTTTCTAGCATCTTACATTTAATTAAACCTCTGTTTCAGGGGACAGTTTCTTTATGAATGCTACTAATTGAACACAATTACATTTCATGTTACAATAGTTAATTGGCACAAGTATTGTTTGACTGGCTCACTACATGAGGGCTGACTCTAAAGCCTCATGTGTCACACCAAATCCACTCAAAAATTACCTTTTAAAAATTTTTAACCTGTTATTTCAGGAATCCCTACATTGAAAACGAATACAGTTCGCTGTTGCTTTAATTGATATTTGAACCTAGTAAAAGGGAAGCTGGTATAAAACAGTGACACCAAAGCTTTGTAACAGCAGTTGTATTATAGGATATTGCACAAAATCAGTGTTCAACAGGCAAGGTAAAACACTGCCATTTCAAATTTGAGACCTGCATTGTTAAAAAGAAGGGGAGGAGGGACTGAAAAAATTAATTTATACTGAATCTGAATTTGGCTAGTTGCACAAAGGCAATAAACAGAATACTAGAAGGGGAACAAAGAACTTCAATCAACAGCCAAATAAAGGATTGCTTAAGAGAAGTTTTGCAGTTAAAAGGCTGATGGTTTGATTCCCAATCAAGTACTATTTGCTGATGAGAATTTTTCTTTCTCCTCAACAGCTAGTTAAATGGCTAATCAGTACAAGACAATAAACAGATGTTTTTGTGCAAGATTAACTTGCACAGCTGTCCATTAATTTTTCATGGAAAAGGCAACATTTTCATGTAACGATATACACAATTTTGTTAAATCTTACTGTGATAGGAATATTAAAGAAAAGCATGAATTTAAGACATTTAATCAAGCTAATTTGCATTTCGATAACAATCTAGTTTTGATAAAGGAATACTTGTAGAAAAGCTAGAAACTCAGACAAGCTAGAAAGGTACTTTGTGCGAATTTGATTTTGGTTTTTTTAGCAAATGTTAGCCATCCCCCAAACACAAATGGCTGAATGGCTCTTCTACCTGCATTTATAAAGGTGGAATGACTTATCTTGAAGTTGCTGTACTGAAAACGTGCACACGTCAGATGTTGCTAAGGAGTGAACAAAATAAAGTACAGGCAAAAAACTCAATATTAGAAACCAACTGTCTGAAACAGGTGTGCATTTTTTACAGTGTTCTTCTAATATGCTAAGGAAATAAAAATTTTAATATATTACAATATAGACTACTGTAATATATAATATTGTACAATATATACAATTTAGGACTAAAGAATTGTAAGACTAAGAAAAGAGACAACTTGAATACCAAGCTAAAGAATAAATGATTCCTCTTATTCTAGAGTTGCAATATAGATCAACAAATAGCAAAACATGCTTTTCCAAGGACGCCTTATTCTTTCTCCTTACACTGCTAAAGGACATGGCAAAATATTCTAATTTTTAGCCCGCACAAGTAAATGCAAACAGTGCCAGCATCCAACAGCTGCTGGACACAGCTAGAGCTTGCAGGAGAGGTGAAGGTAAGAAATCCTCCTCACTACTGGCTGCAGCTCCTTTTGCCAACTGTCAGGTACACTGCAAAAGGCTTCATCAAGAATACATTCAAACAGACCAAGGAAAATGCAAAAAAAACTTGTAACTTAAGCTAGACATTTTAAACACACCTGCAGTGGAAAGGCAAGAAACTACACTTAATAATCCCTTTTTTTATATCAGAACTGTTTTGAGGTATGTAGATAAACAAACATGCAACAGAACCAGGTATTTAAGACTAAAACATGAAAACATCAGCGTGGTATGACAATATCGACAAGTTGCCAAACTTCATAAAACATTAGCAGGTTTACATGGACTCCTCAGCTCCAGAAAGAACAGAAAGACAAATATTTACAAAACACACAAAAAATTATCTTCCTCTTTGTAGTTTCCTTTCTTCTGTGAAAGAGCAGGTAAAATTTTATGTTTAAATGAACATTAAAAAAAAAATCTGCATAGTTTGCTTCCAGTTGAAAAACAAGGAATACTAGTTACAGATTTAAAGCTTGGTTTTGGGGTTAACTTCTGTCCTTTTTTACCCCAAAACACCAAATGGTGTTTTTTTGTAGTTTTATCATCTTATGGTTCTACTTTTACACGGCTTTCCCCCTTTAACGGTTTGTCTTGCTACATGACAGCCTTTATTTATCACCTTATCCCTTCAGCAAATCAGATACTGCATCTTTGCTAGTGCTTTTCTCATATTTGCATCTCATTAGCCCTGCAGCCCAAGACTTAGGTGCTGTTGGTGCTTTATCTCTTTGAGATAAAAGCAAAGAACAAAGACATAACATCAGCTAAGACTTAAAAACCCAAGTAGTAGAGACCTGTCAATACCCAGTGATGGTCTTCTGTGATGGTGTGACTCCACCAGCAGACAAGGGAAGGGCTATGGGATGTCATTTAGCTGCACTTCTCTAAAGCCTTTGACACAGTCTCTCAGAACATCCGTGTATGTAAATTGGACAGAGATGGATTCAATGCATGGACTGTTGTATGGATAAGAAATTCAGTGACAAGTGGTGTCCCTCCAGGGTGCCTATTGGGACCAGAATTAATTAATATCTTCATTAATGACACAGATGCAGGGATTGAGTGCACCCTCAGCACATTTGCAGGTGATACCAAGCTGGGTGGTGCAGTTGACACACAGGGACAGGACTCCATCCAGAGGGACCTGGCCAAGCTTGAGAAGTGGCCCACGGGAATCTCAGGAGCTGTAACAAGACCAAGTGCTGGTGCTGCACCTGGCTCAGGGCAGCTCCCAGTGACAACACAGGCTGGGGATGAGCAGATCCAGAGCAGCCCTGAGAAGGACTTGGGGGTGCTGTGGCTGAGAGGCTGGACATGACCCAGCCATGGGCACTCACAGCCCAGAAACCTCCCTGGCCTGGGATCATCCAAAGCACCGTGGGCAGCAGGTGAGGGAGGGGATTCTGCCCCTCTGCCCCACTCAGGTGAGACCCCACCTGCAGCTCTGCATTCAGCTCTGGGGCCCCATCACAGGAAGGACATGGACCTGTTGGAGCAAGTCCAGAGGAAGCCACCAAGAGGGATGGAGCACCTCTCCTATGAGGAAAGGCTAAGAGAATTGGGATTGTTCAGCCTGGACAAGAGAAGGCTTCAGGGTGACCTAATTGTGGTCTTCCAGTACCAGAAGAGAGCCCACAAGAAAGATGGAGAAGGACTTTTTACAAGAGCAGGTAGTGACAGGACAAGGAAAGGTGGCTTCAAAGTGAAGGAGGGTAGGTTTTGATTGGATAGACAGAAATTCTTTACTGTGAGGGTGATGAGGCCCTGGCACAGGTTGCCCAGAGAATCTGCAAAGGTCCCATTCTTGGAAGTGTTCAAGGACAGGTTGAATGGGGCTTTGAGCAATCTGGTCTAGTGGGAGGTGTCCCTACCCATGGTAGCAGTTTGGAACAAGATGATCTTTAAGGTCCCTTCCAACACAAACCGTTCTGTGATTCTATGAAATCTTTAGTAGAAGAGTGTTTAGTCTGTATTTTAAACTTCACTGAATTTTGAGGCTAGACAGAGAAGCCTGAAATACCAGCAATTTTGGATACAAGGATTATTATGGTAAATCCATCTGGATCACAGAGATTATACCTATAAGGTCATATTGTGTAGTAAGATGACTGACTTAGTAAAACAGTTTGTATCACAACATACACATTTGAGAGCTGCTTTATTCAGAAAAGAGAAAGAAAATTTTCTTCTACTTGGTGACTTACAGTAAGTAGAAAGTAAATATATTTATCAACTTGATGAATGAGCCTATCCTGCAGCTATTCCATGTGTATGAGATTGCTTATTGTTCTAGCTAATGGGTCCATCATTCTGAAAATAATTTACTGTCTCCAACATTTCCCCTATGGTTAAGTTGGCATTCACAAGCATGTAATAGGGAGCAGTCACAGAAGCCTAATGTGATCTTCCAATTTAAAAATACCATCAAAAAGCAGTGATTAGTCATTGCCCAAGCAGCATGAGTAAGGAAAGGTCCACAAAGTTCTGTTTTGTAACTGAATTATCTCTTTTCCTGGTAATGACTAGTGATTCAGAGCCAAGACCCAAATCTTATATACACACACATAAGTAAAAAATAGCATCTATCCATACATAAATTTTTAATCTAGTTCTCAGAACCCCAGCATCTCCATCCTTCACAGACTACACCTAAGGAGTTAGTATTAGAATGTTTCCAAATAAAGCAGCAACAATCTAGTAACAAAATACCTCCATCCCTACTGTTCTACTGCTGCAAAGGTGGAATACTTGACAACTAATAACAGATGTACTGTAGTCCCAAAAATGAATAGAGCTAATTAGAAGTAATCAACAAAGTATCTGTGTAAAAAGCTACAGTGAAAACAGACAAATCCCACTAACTTGTTAACAAAATTTAAAAAACATTCACCCAAGCATTTTAGAACTCAAGAATGAATAAGATATATTAAGTTCTCTTCTAAAACTTCCTTGATGCCTGGAGGCTAAAGGTGAGCATCCCTAAAAATAAAAAGGACTCCATGGGGATTCAAACAGCTCTAGTTCTGTGAGCCTGATGATCATACCAAGCAACTTAAAATGTATCCAAAGTTAAAATAAGTAGACAACAATATGAGGGTTTTTCTGGGAAGAAGTAACATGACCTCTGCAGAGGGAACCTCTTGGTAGCTCTGTGAGGGTCAAGAAGCTTGTGAAGAATGGTGATTCATCTGTCAAGCCTCTGGATTTCCAAACTGGTTCTGTCAAAACACCTCACTAAAGGCTTTTAAGAAAACTAAGGAGCTACAGCGTAAGAGGAGGGTCCTAAAAAGGATAGATAATTCTTAATCACAAATTGGGAGAAGCTGTTAAACAATCACTTCTCAGAAAGGTGGGATTTCATGGCTGAGGTTCTTCAGCACCCTGGGAGCTTTGTTTTTGTGTATGAATCTGCAAAACCAGGGAGAGCAATGAGCTCTGACAGGTTACTACCAATGCAAATTATTCAGGGTAATAACCAGAACAGACTGCACAACTGCCCAGGACCTTAATGTCTGAATAACAGGTAATAAAATGGCAAGATTTAACTGGTAAACCCATGAACAATTTTAGCATCAGATACAGAATGACAGCCTCTGAGATCACAAGCAACATCTTCGGGCTTTAGCAGACAACTTCAAAAAGAACCTCAGCACACCACTTAGTAAAAATTCCAAGTCAAATACTGAGAACCATTGAAAAACAACTGAAAACAATTATGCCACTGTGCACATCCACAGTTTGCTCATATCTTGATTATGTGCAGTTCTGATTCACTTACTGCTAAGAGGAAATTGTGTAATTGAAAATTGTTTAGGGCAAGAGATAAGGTATGAGCAAAGGTATGGACAATTTGTGGACAACTTCTGATCAAGCAGGCTCTGACTTTTTCAATCTGAAAAAGTAACCACACTGACAAAATGTGACTTAGGTCAACAAAATCACAACAGGCAGGACAGGCCAGGAATCAGGAGCAAACAAAAGCAAACAGGAAGACAGACTTACAGAACTCTCTGTAAAAGGTCAATTCTCAGATCAAGTTTTTAAACAATATTAACAGAGGCTGGACAAGTTAGTGGAGAAGTTACTACATTCACAAAACATGGGAAGCTGAAATAGTAGCTTACAGATATATATAATCTTATTATATTTTTCAGACCTATTCTCAAGAATTCATCTAATATCCTACCCAAAGCAAAAACTGGTAGACAAATAGTCTGAATTTTGTACAATTTATGAGGAAACTGACTAAACACAGTCATTACTTGTACGTAGTATTCTACTTGAAGAGTTGCAAAATCACAAAATGTCAAAGGGATTGGTGAATTACATCTTGAAATGAAGTCCACTTAGAACCCTGTGGTAGGCCTTGAATATGATCATTCTTACAAGTCTAAGATAGTAAATAGTCAGAATAATGAGAAAGAAAAGTCAAGCTTTGTGCACGCTAAGTTGTATTTAACCTGTAAAAGCAATTAGGTCCAGGCCAAAGAAGTCATTACTCTATTTCCACTACCAGTAAAATATTTCATAATTCAGTTGGTACACTTATTTCTGTAGCTTTTATATTGTGGTTATGCTTCGTGGTTCAAGCTACCTTCACTGTGTCATCCTGAACTCTATGAACATAACAAAACGAGAGATCCTGCACCACACACACATGGAAAGCCAGCTGTCACAGAAATACAGAAAACAAAGGTAACATCTCTAATGTCTCCCCTCTGCTTCATGATATTAATACTTCAGGGAAACTGAGGACTCACTACAAAACAGGTTATCCTCTAAACAGTAAACCAAAACAAAGTCAGGTTTTCTACTGATCTGTGTAAGATCCCTAATGTCTAATCAAAGTTGAGCTGAAGCGTGGCATTTTCTTTATTACAAGTATTATGATGTTATTTCTTGTTATCAAGTAAGTTCCTTATTGTCATTAAATATGCAGAACCTTAATCCATGACCTCTACTCTTCCATCAGCTTTGGCTGAATTGGTCCAACAGGCTTAGGAGCCACTCCTGCACTTTGTTAGGCTCCTTCTGCACACACACATTCACAGATAGCCTTGTGCCCACAGGCAACACGGTCACATCAACCCCTTTCTCTCAAATGAAGCCAAGGTAAAATGTGTTTAGATAACGATTTAATGCCATGCACTGATGCAAAAGTTAACTTTTTAGTGTTTGCCAGACACACTTCTCCTGAAAAACAGCAGAGGACAATCAAAGTAATGACCCGGGTACCGTTTAGCAGCAATGCCCTCTTGGATACATTAAGCAGGTAATGTAACATTGATTTCAATGATACAGAGACACTGGATGATTAAAATTCAGATGATCGCCAAATCTTTTGCAGAAAAGCTGATGTCCAATAAAAAGCTATTTGCATTAAAAATATATATGGATAAATTCCTTTATCCTGCAACACTCTACTGTCCTCAAAATCAACATTAACGATACACCAATCACTGTAGTACAAGGATAGAGCAATTTATGTACATGCAAATTACTACCAAGACATCAAGCTGCTCTTACCTTGAACTGGATCTTGACTTTACATCTTCCTTTGCTGTCCTTTCACTACTAGCATCTTCATTGTAGTCCATTTTTTTATCGCACAGTTGTTTCCTCTTCTCCCACTTCTTCTGCTGATTTGAGATGCTTTCTGCTTCTCCTTGGGAGTCACTTTCTACTCCTACCTGTGAACCTGAGGAATGTGCCAGGCACTTAGAGGAGATTGGCAGTTTTTGCTCTTCACTGCCACAGTCTCTTTCTGCTAACAAAGCAGAAGTTTCAGCTTTTAATGTTTCCTGCTCAGGGACTGAATTGTCCAAGTTATCTACATGGTCCATTTCCTTAGACTTTACTAATGTGTATGAAGCATTTACAACACCTTCTGCAGAATGTGTAGTCTTTAAACCTTCAACACCATCCTCCCTGCTGTCTTCACAGCTGCCACAACACACACAGGAATTAATTAGACAGTTTGTGGCAGCTATACTGAGTTTATGGGATTCATCCTCCTCCTCATTTGCTAATGGATTAGCAGATCCAGGAACACAACTAATAGCTGCTTCTGGGGTTGTTACTGGGGATTCAGAGCTAGAAGGAGATTTAGGATTGAATATTACAGTAGCAGATATTTTCATTCCCCCTGTCCTGTGCGCTATCACTTCCGCCGTTTCCGCGTCATCGGCATACGCATCCCAGCCATTGAGGTATAACTGTGAGTCTGCACCTTCTAGACAGCTGCAGGAATTTGGAACCGAAATGCCAGACATCTGTTTTCCATCTTCAACATTGTTATTATTGCTCAAGTCACTTTCAGCATCTTTTAAAAGCAAAGTTTGCTCTGTCTGATGGCCATTCTCATAAAGCAAAGCATCTCTGTATTGCAGGTTCTGTTTTGAATCGTGGCAAGGGTTATTCACCCAAGCAAAAGTATCACTTACTGAATCCAACCCAGCCAGAGCTTCTCCTGCTCCATCTAGGTCATCCATAAAAAACACTCTGTCCTCTTCATCAGTTAAGTTGTCAAGATGGTGTCTTGTTGGTGAAGCTTCTGTGCTAGAACTATTTCTTAGGCTAGGTCTGTGAGCTGGAGACTGACAGATGCTTGGAGGGGAAAGCAGAGAAGACATTTCATCACCAACTCTGTGTACCATCCTGTTCAGCTGCTCCAGTTCCTGCTCATCATACTGCATGGAACAAGCCAGCTCAGCCTCTGTGTTCTCAGCTTTTGCTGAAAGTTCCTTAGGAGGCAAAGTCGCAGTTATGCCTGGTGCAATGACAGAGGGCACTTCAGGATCTGCTCTGACAGGAAAATCCACATCTTGAGAGATGCACAGGTTACGCTCCAGTGTGTGCAGCTCATCCTCGGTCAGTGTCTGAAGGAGATCCCTGAAAATGAAGAAATACACACATCACTTGTCATTTATAATCATGAGGCATTGATGTTACAGATTTGAAAAAAGCTTTTACTGTTAGTGCAGAATCCAGAACTTGAGAGCACAGAATACTTTTGACTGTTTAATTCAAGGTGCATTTGGCATTCATATCCAGAGCACTTGACTACTGATGCCTGAATTTGAGATTACTCATGCAAATAGAGGGCATAAAATTATATACATGCTTGCAGTGAAGCCTCAAAATAAACCAAAACACACACAAAAATGGAACTTTTCCCCTCCCCATCACTTACAGAGAAAATGTCACCCACAATTAAGATTTATCATTTTACTTTTTTAATTCACAAATTTGACTTTGATTAGCAAACCAATTTTCCATCCTTCAAGTTGATTCAGAAAATTATTCTGCAAAAGAGTACTGCAGAAGCTTCACAGCATTATACTGTCAGATAAAAATTTAATAAAATAGTAATATTGTTCATGCAACACTGGTATCTGGAAGCTGGATCACTGAAATGAGGATTGGAAGTTGACTCTCTCCTGCCTCAAACACTGAACTCAATCTTCTGGCTTTGACTGGCACAAACATCATTTTGTTCACAGTGGCTACTATGGGGCTGTGTTTTGGATTTGTGCTGGAAACTGTTGATAACCCAGGGGTGTTTTTGTTATTGCTGAGCAGGACTCACACACAGCCAAGGCCTTTTCTGCCCCTCACCCCACCCCAGCAGCGAGGAGGCTGGGGGTGCACAAGGAGCTGGGAGGGGACACAGCTGGGGCAGATGACCCCAAATGACCCAAGGATATTCCAGACCATATATATGGCATCAGGCTCAGTATGTTAAGCTGGGGGAAGAAGGGGGGTTGTTTGGAGTGGTGGCATTTGTGTTCCCAAGTCACCGTTACGTGTGACGGAGCCCGGCTGTCCTGGGGATGGCTGAACACCTGCCTGGGGAAGTGGTGAATTTATTCCTTCCTCTGCTTTGCTTGTGTCTGGGACTTTTGCTTTATCCATTAAGCTGTCTTTATCTTAACCCATGAATTTTCTCCCTTCTACTCTTCTGCTTCTCTCCCCAAACCCACTGCAGGGGTGAGCAAGCTGGCTGCGCGGGGCTGAGTTGTCAGCTGGGGTTAAGCCACGACACTGGTCATTAAGGAGTAAAGTTTCTGCATGATGTTAAGAACAAGGCAGGTCTAGAAGCAAACACTGAGCAATTTAGTAAACTGTGTTTTCTACAGACATGCAGCATCTCCAGTGTTACCAAGTGTCCTCAGTACTGCAGTTTAGGACTATGGGCACCTGAAAACAAAGTGTTATTAAGAGCTTGATAACTTAAAAACAAATCCACAGACACAGCAGCATGTAATTTTAGGTCTGAATTTGATTTACATTATCTTTCTCAATTAGAAGCCACATATACAAATATCCTCTGTCAAGAAGGATAAAACAAACTGAGAATGGCTTAAATTTTAAGGTCAACATAAAAACAGTAGTATTATCATCATTTATTTTTGAAATACCTATACCAATAGGATGAATAAAAACAGAATAACATGATGGCTGCCACGAGGCTTTGTATTATGAATTTCCATTTTGTTAGTGTTTACAGAAACACTGATGGAGAATTTTATAAGCATGAACAAAATAATGTGAGATTTTAAAAACGGGGTTTTCATTAAAAAAAAAACCACAACAAACAAGAGTAAGCACACAAATGTAACAGTGAAAGGTTTAAGCTTGTCCCTCACATATACAAAGATATTAAAGACATTGGAAACTTCTGGGTTGGGCCAGGGTCCATCAAGTAAAGAATCCTGGCTCCTCATGGATCCTAAGGAAGAGCAAAAGCACAGGACAGACACACTGATCCCTGTGAGTGCATCCTACTGGCTGCCAGCAGCCAGGAATTTCTGAACCAAGGCAGCATCCTTGTGTTCCACAATGCAGAGTGAGCTTTTCTTGCATGGATTAAAAACTGTGTGTCAGGAATTGACCAACAGAAAACTGCTTAAACATCAGCTACCATACACCACAGTCACACACACTCCTAAAAACAAGAAAAGAATGAGCAACTTCCACAAACAGAGTCTACACCAGCAACAGTCAAAGGAATTTGCTTTCCATCCAAGCCCATCAGCATAATTGAGAATGATACATTGGGCCCAGGGAAAATCTAAGATTGAATCTTCAGACTTCCAGCATCTTTTCTGGGGTTTTATTCAGTCTCCACAACACCACATGGCAGCACCCAGGATTATTCAATGTCTGGGCATCCAGAGCGACTCTGCTTCCTTTCCAAAGGCTCAGAGAGCCTGGCTGCTCAGACCTATCCAATACAGGTTTCACACATTCACTGTAAATTCAGTGCTGGAAACACATATTTACTTTATACTGGCTAGCTCCATGGACTTGAGTAATGAACTCTGTTTCTGCCAATAACAACACCTCAAAATTTAACAGCAACTGTATGCAGTTTTGAGGATCGTAAATAAAGCCTGATTTAAAAAAATAGTAATAACAACAAGAACAACAACCACCAGTGAAATCAGCTGACAGTCCTCATGTCTTTTTTGGTGAGTCAGATCCATGCAGCCTTGGAAGAATAACATCACCAATTGAATTACAGGTGGTAGTCACCAGCCTTATAGTTTCAGTATAGAAATAACCCTGCTTTAAATTCAAAGGGAATATGCTCATTTTCCTAATCCAAACACTGGAAATTTTGCTATTAACAAATACAGCTTATTCTAAAAGAGGTTCAGGTAATTATCTTCACTTCTCTGGTTAAAAATTCTCTAGATTCACCAGTCATTTTTAAAGATAAATGTTTGATCAACAGTTACCTTTTAGATACACTGTACATTAGATTATACAGGACTCACTGCCAATCTGCCATATTGTAAAATGACTATGAAGATACTGAAAATTAATCTTAACCAATATATGGAAAGAAATGTGACATTTCACTACTAAAAACTAAACATCAAGCGTCATCAGTAAACTTTAAGTTTCAATTAAACTGTAGCTTCAGTGGCTCATTTCCTTTCTGCTGAAGAACTTTTCATATGGACAAAAAGGATTTCTCCCTCTGCTTACATTATTCAGAAGCCACAGGTAAAGTCAGCTTCTGCAATCTACCCTGACAAACAGCAGTGTGCTTTCTTCTCAGAGGGGCTTCAGAAAATACTGGATTTTAAAAATGCACATTGAGGTTTCACCTGCCTTTTGACTCTTTTTGGCACTGTATCACAGAAAGGCAATCTAGCTTTCTAAATACAAGGAACATTCTTCTTTCAGTGGTTACAGCTACTGTCAGAAAAACAGCAAGTTCTTTGGATGTGCTCTGCCTGTTACAAGCAGTAGCAGATTTGCTCTGCCTATTGCAAAACCAATGAACATATTTTACTCTACTGCCAATATCCAGGGTACAGAAATGAGTTCTTCAAAGACATGAGGCCAGATGTCTTTAAAGACAAGTTTGGCTTAACAGAGCTCAGGGCCACAAACCCCCTAATCCTGCACATTCCTCAAGTCTCCTCCATTAACTTTGCTCCTATTCTGACTAGAATTTTAAACTGCCTTGTTGTCAGAGAAGAGCTTCATTGTTATTGCCAGCCTGTGCTTCAGTTCCTGCTCCAAAGGGAGCTTAACCAGCTGCCCCAATGGAGCTGCCACCGTCGGAGCCCGGTGCAGGTACAGGGGTGCCATGCGCATCCTCCCGAGCCCGCTGCGCTCAGCTCTGCTCACCAAAGCCCACAGATCTGTCTGGCACACCCAGGCTGAGAAACCAGCACTGAGGTATGGAACAAACAGCACTGACACTCCTTTACTGCACACTTTTGAATCAACTCCAAGTTTTGAACACAGCCATCTCCGAAAAACTGATCAGTTTTTCCCCAACCACTGTGCACACTTAATTTAACAGAAAACAGATTTCACACTGCCCCAACCAATTCTTTAACACACAGAGAGTATGTATACTGCATTTAATTCCTAGTCAATGATACAGAAAGGTTTCAGTGTGCTTAAAATGGTATGATCCTCTGATTCTGCACCACTTTGATGTGCCATCTCCTTGATTCTGCACCACCAAAATCCACAGGCACCCTGCCACCACTTGTAATGGTCTAGAAACAAGCACCAGGAAAGCAAAGAGCTCTGAAACAGGGCAGAATTAAGGAGTACTGCAAAACCCCAAGATTGCTGACTTTTGAAAATCACTTCACAGTAGCATCAAATGCATATATAGTATAGGTAGTGTTTTATCACAAGAATATTCAGTGTCACAGGCACCTAAGTTACATATCTGTGCATAGAGCAGATGATGTGATCTGTGGATTTCCTAAGCAGATTGCAGTAGTTTGGCAGAAATGGTTCAAACACCTTAGTTTCAAAGGCACAGAGCTAACACTGCTACATAATTATGCATTGATAGATGTATAAAATACTAGTGCTAATGTTTTACACACAAAATACAAGTCAACACAAGCACCTGGCTTAGGTATTAATTAAAACATTCAAAGCCATAATTTGCTGCTCAACCTTTCCAAAAACTCAGCAAGAACCCTTACTGCTTTTTCTCAGAGTCTCAACAATGTCTATTGTTTTCAAAGTTGTCAGCCACCAGTAGGACACCACAAATTTTCATACCTAATAGATATTTATCTTCTCTGCTAATTCTGATTTAATTATGTGGATCAACATAATTAAATACAGTACTTATCTTTGCCTTATGGATATTTTAGGATAATACTGTTTAAAAATTAATTACCTGTAATCCTACAAAATGATCAGCTCTGTAAATGATGTTACTCCATGAGCTAAAATACTTAGTTGGCTAAAAGGTTACAGAACTTTATAGAGAAATTCACTGGGATGTGATCACATTCTGCAGTAAGATGTTCTATATTCTTACAACAGGCACACAACTGGAATACCAAATGCAGCCGTTTCTAACAGATGACTTCTGACTCTATTTTCATGCCTTAATTACTGGTGCTGGAGATTGGAGAAAGACTCCAGGGAAAAACACTCTTCCTTTGTTGGGGAGCAGAAATATTGGTATCAAATATCACTCCATCTTCTTCATAGGTTTCTATGAACCTTCTCACAGAGTATGGATTGCAGCCTGATGAGTTTAAAAAAACCTGAAAAAAAAACCCTATACAGCTTAGATACTTACAAAAGTAACTCAATTACTCTGTATGAACAGCACACTTATTTGCATTCTCACTGTTATTTTCATCCAATGTATTTTTCATTCAATTATATTACTAAAGGATCTTTTTGAGCTCAGTTCTTGCCAGTATTTGAGTTCCTTCAGTTCAGAGACTGCCAGACATAAAATTTCATATTACTTCTTGCTTGAATTTTTGCTCTGATAGATGTTATCTCACTAAGAACACTTTGCCAACTTTGTCTCCTAGACAACTGAAGTCACATTTTTTAATGTTCCCTTTCCTTTACAGAATAAATACAAGTCTTAAAGTATATCAGAACTTTTCCAAAATTGAATCTGAAAGATTTCTATTTTTTAAAGTTTGCATTGAAAACTGTAGTTATTGAACAAACAAGCATTTTATAAATCTGTTTTCAACACCGTTCACAGTAACTGAAAATTAAATCAGCTGAGCAATACACTGACTTCATTGATTTTCATTTTCCACGTTGTGAAATATGAGGATAATAAAGCAGAAAATACAGATTATGAGAAGAATATTAGCTTTTAAATATCCTTTTGGCTTTAGACATCAAATGGAATGCTGGTGAAAAAATCAGCAATAGCCACATATTGGGAATAAGGTATTAATGTAAATTTCATGGACTTTTCAAGCTTCACTACCAATGAAGCTTTTTCCTCCTTCTAACTTCAGTTTTGCCCCTCAGCTCAGGTTGTTATTCTTAACCTAGTGTTTTATAATACCATAATTACTCAAAAAACCCCAACAAACCAAACATGTTGATTTGTCAACTTTAATTCTTAGATTTCAATATGAATATCACTGATGTACCTAAAAATAAGACTTCTAGACAAATATACTACAAAGCTTTCAAGGGACACACAAGGATGTGGTCTAGATATTTATAAAGGCTAACTTCAGAAATAGCTCCCCTCTGAACCACCCCTGACAGAACTTACATTCTCCCTCAGGTGATGCCTCACCTCTAACGGATGAGAGGAGATAAATCTGGATAAACTATGTGAAAACTATTCTTGCATCAGACTGTCACCATGACATCCAGGGAAGGCAATAAACTGCTGAAAAGTGGACACAGGGAAAAAAAAACCCAAACCTTTCAAATTATCTCCAGAGATGTCTAGGAACAAAAGTTGAAGTTGGTACGTAAATCTGAATTCTAAAAAAATAACAGGGCTTATGGACTAAGAAAAATTTTTAACACCCAGATAAAGTACCTGAAGAGTGAACATAAAGATCCTTTAAAGATACAGCTTAATTTCTTCAAAGTAACAGATCTTCTAAAGTAACAGTCTTCTAAAGACCCCAGCTAAGAAAAAAATATTTTAATGTTCTTTATACTTGAGCTAAAGCCCACATTTCCAATGATAACCAACACTGAAGCATTATGGAAAGAAGTATAAAGTGGTTCATCCTGTAAAAAACAAATTTACAATATGAAAAACTGATAGTCATTTCCACTAGGTTAAGAATTATCTGAGTATTGCATCATAGCGCAACAAGAAAATATAATAAGCCTAGTCAAGCAGAAACATTGATGCTAATTAGAAACAGAATCTCGCAAAAATAAACTAACTTTAATATTTCAGGCATCATCTAACCACATTTCACAAAACGTGAAATGCTATAAAATGATACTTAAAAAAAAAAGAAAGAAATTATCACAGAGATTAAAAGTTCAGAAAACTGCCATGAAATGAAAAACTACATTTAGTTATTTCACAGGTGTATCAGGCTGATGAGAGGAAAATGCAGTTTATGGTTAACATAGCAAACAGAAACACTTTTCTAAGCATTTATGAGTTTTCAGGACTCTGATTTTCACTTCAGAAGAGAAGCAATTACAACTATCTTATTACTTGCCTTATTTTTCTTAGCAAAGTGTGAAAAGGTCTGAAGAGTTCAGACATATCTTCTGGTTTATGGTCCAGGTTTAATGGTCCCTCAGAGTAGACAACAAGGCCACTGTAATTCAAACACATGCATGAACACACACAAAAATGAAAATTTTATTACACGGAGCAACCACTGAATAGTCAGAAAAGCAACTGTACATAAACATTAGAATGACATTTAACTACAGCTCGTTATCTTATTTTTGTCTTATTCACCCACAGCTAGAATTAGATGCTATTTAAAGTAACAGGAAAAAGATCCCCTCCACTCTGTTCTCCTTTCTTAGACATGGCAGAAAAAGCAATGGAAGCATAAAGGGAAGAACACACATTTATTTCATTGCTGCAGCTGAATTAAAAAAAAAAAAAACAAAACCACAAAAAAACCTCCCAAAACCCCACAAAGGAAACCTATTATCAAATACATTGGGGAAGGTCCATTGATTTGAGATATTGCAGATGGCTTTTCCTTTCCAGTCTAAATAATTTCCAGGTAAGGTAGCTGATTCCTGAGCTCCTAGTTTTCTACCTCTAAGATAAATATAACCTGGTATTGACATATGGTAAAAAAAGGAAACAGATTTTTTTTAATCACATAAAACATAGTTTGAAGAAACCATGCCTCTAAATCAACTCAGCACTTGTACAAATTTCCCTGGAAAGAGGTAAATTCACAATCCTGAGAGCCTCCAGGTACTTCACTGTAGATATCTCAATAGTTCCTCCTGACCAAATCACCACTGCCCAAACCTGTTTGGGTGTCACGGATTAAACAAAATTCACCTTCATATTTGCTGTGCCACACCATACTGTGTCTGAGAGTAGATGCCCACCAGACACCACTCTGCTTAAAACTATTTAATCCTCTGCCCACTGCAAAAATAATCTATGTTTCCCAAAGGCAACCCATTCTCACAGTGGAGATTACATCAGCTTTCTTTTCCAAGGTTGTTTTCCTCTTCCTGTCCATAGCGTCAGTGCTCAGTTACCCAAGATATTTCAAAGGCACGTTCCTTTTCTTAAACTCAAATTACATAATGCTTCAGAGGGCTATCCAGGATCCAAATCATCCAGAGTAACAGCGACCCTTGGCTAACAAGACTGTCAAAGTCTTTTGGTCACCAGTTCTCCCCTAGCAAGCACCCGTGTGACCACTCTGAAACACAGCAGCAAAGCTGCTGTCACAAGCTACATGAATTCCTCTGAAGTATTAAAAAAAAAGACCAGGGGATTAGGGGTTTGAGGGCAGGAGCAGGGACGAGGAGATGAGAAACAGAAAAAGTTTCTTCCTTTGCAAGTCACTTTTTTTTGTGGCTTAAGACAAATTATCTTGTTGCCAGGGATACATAATTTTATCTTTTTCTCTATGCTTGCCAAGCTCCAACAAGCAGGCTGCCACAAAGTGAGGCAGTTATTGCTGACTCATGTCTTATGTTCTGCATAAGCAAATGTTACTACTTAGCTCAGTGAAAGCCCAAGGCTACTCTCTTCAAACTCCAACTTGATGCCAAGTCACTATTCCTTTGGCTTTCAGGCAGTTTGCTTGCCACAGAATTTAACTCTCTAAATAAATTTTAAAAAATGGGATAGAGCACTACAGAAAAAAAAATATTATGAAATTACTTCTGTATATGAGTAACATTTGAAAGAGCTCTGTGGCACTTCATGACAGTGATTTCTTTTCTTATCACTAGATAATTAGGAGCACTTAGATTTCTCCTTCTCTATCCTTCTTTTTAATTTGGGATAGACATGATCTATTTGCCAGAGAGCTCTGGTTTTCCAGTTAGTCATGACATGTTCCCCTTCACTGTGTCTTCCAGCAGCTTCAAACTGAGTTCCCAGATTCCTGTTGTCTTCCAATAATCAGATTATTACTGTTATTATTTTTAGAATGACAGTTAGAGACAATATACTATTTAACAGGAACAACAAGCCACAGGGATTTCCTGAGGAGAAGTGTATTACACTCAGGATTTGAGGTTTTTTATTTCCCTCAATTATCCTACTTATATTAGCTAACTGTAAAACGCTCACAATGGTAAAATATTAAAAATATGCTGGCTTTACTCCAGAGAAACTGCTGCCTTAGTAAACCATGAAGACTCATTAGGAAAAATGCATCTGATTTGTTCAATATTGCAAAAACTGCATGAAGCAAAACCACTGTCAATTTAGTTGCCTTGAGTGGTCAATACAGGGCACAAATCTACACAGAAGTTACACATATTAATACTTTCCCTCAAGAGAATTAAGCCTAACTCAATGGTTACAATGCAGTTTGCCATGATAATTCTTTCTGAACCTAGAGTCATTGAGAAACACACAAATTTAACTGAAAATGTGTAGTTTTCATTACTTGTATCCTTAAGTCATCCTGTTCTTGAGTGTGATAAAATATGTGCTTTCAAAAAATATTTCTGACAACATGACATTACAAAGACTGATGTTTCTAATTTTTAAGTTTTGCTGGAGGATGCCTGATCAATTGTTCCTGCCTTTTCTAGTTAGAGATCTACCATCTTTCTTTTTTTAGTCTTGATATTCTACATTAAACTGGTAATGATTTAGAACAAAACAATCCTCCTCTTTAATTCTTTTTAAAGAATGTTAAAGCAAACTCAGGTGAAAGACAGTCCATCAAAATTCTAAACACAGCTTTTCCAATCTTCAGTAAACCTTTAAATGAGGCAGAGCAGAGAGTAGTTAAAAATTACTTACCATACAATGGCTAATCTTGGAATTGTAAACATTAAAGCTGGTTCATAGTCATCTATCATATCTTGAGTGAGGTATCCAAGCCTTAAGGCTCTAAGCAGAAGAATAAGATTATTTAGTAAGACTTCAAAGTCTTGAAGAACACATTTCACTATGGAAAAATTTCAAAAAATTGTTATAAGCCAAACCAAACTGATAGTATTTAACTCATGCACTGGTTTTGTACAATCTAAACCACTATATATATAACTGATTGCTTAAGACTCTGCTTTAAAGAAAAAATAGTATAATAAAAACATAAATGCAAGAAAAAAAATCCCTTTAAACACTTAAAGTTTTTATAGTCATTCAAAACCCAATTCAGTTTTATGAAATTTTCTCTATTTAATATTTCATGTCAAGCTTCAGCTTGATACTGAAAACCACTGGTGCTGACAATTTTTCAAATAAAAGAAACATTTTTAAAGTAATAGGGGAAAGTACTTGGTTTCATTTTCAAATACAAATTGCTCTAATTATCAAGGTCAATCTCCCCCTTAATTAACAAATAACCAAAAAACCACCCAAGAACATCCCAGTTCTACACAATAACCCTTATTGAAGTCTAAGGATTTAATATTTGGGGGAGACTTCATTGTCCTCAAGTAACTTCTCAAATGTCTTAAGCCCCTTTTAAACAAAACTCTGTTTTGTTTGGATTTTTTACTTGGCTATATTTTCCAGGTAGCTTCACAATTTCCAGATTTCACCGTATGTGTTTCATCCTCAATTTTCTTCTCTGACTTGTTCATATCAGTGCTTAAGATTGCACTGAAAACTGCACATTAGTCCTGCTTTTGGTCCCCAAAACAATGGAAATAATGTTTTCTTATTCCTTGTCAACACTTGTCCAGCCAGTCCTGCTGGTGGTGGACAGGACATGACCACAAAGCAAACCCTGGTTAGTGCCAAGAGTGGACAGACACACTGGTGTGTGGCCCATCCTCACTCCCTGTTCCTTCCTACAGCCCAGACAGATCTTCCAAAACTGTAAGTAAGAAACCATCTTTTTCCTCTTACTGGGCAAATACAGAATCACAGAATTGTCAGGGTTAGAAGGGACCTCTGGAGATCACCCAGTCCAACCCCCCTGCCAGGCAGGGTCACCTAGAGCAGATGACACAGGAACATATCCAGGTGGGTTTGGAATGTCTCCAGGGAGGGAGACCCCACAACCTCTGTGGGCAACTGTTCTGCCACCTCGAAGTAGAGAAGTTCTTCCCCATGCTGATGTGAACTTCTCATGTTGTAATTTATGGCCATTACTCCTTGTCCTGTCCCTGGGCACCATGGTAGAGAGTCTGGCAGCATCCTCTTGACACCCACCTTTGAGATGCTTGTGTGCATTGATCAGATCCCCTCAGTCTTGTCTCTTCTGAACAGCCCCAGCCCCCCAGCCTCTCCTCCTAAGAGAGATGCTCCAGACCCCTCATCATCTTTGTGGCCTCTGCTGGACACGTGTATGCCACAGGTGAGTATGTGTATGTAGCTCTCTGACTGATGGAAGGTAATTCCTCCTACTTGTTGTGACCTTTTCTGAGTTGTAATCCTGTCTCCCAAATGCCTGAACCTCCTCTGATCCTGGTGCCATGTGCAGATTGTGGCAGTGTGCCCTGTACTGCCCCATTCCTTAATGAAAGGCTCGACTGCACCAGACCAGGGTCCTACTTCACAAGTTCTCCTAACGTGACAGTAAAACCAGCACTTATCCTAAGGGCCTTTTACAGTCAAAAGTATTTAATGGTATTTAATAAGTCTACACAGAACACGATTCACTAATTTTCTTTTGAGAACAGTGCTGCACTGCTCAAAACCCCACTTAGGCTGAGCTTTTCACATGCTGTTCCCCTCTACTGCCCACCTGCAGACTAGTTAATCTGTCACAAGGGGGAAGGAAAAGAAGTTGTTCAACACAGTACATTACAAATTCACACTTTTCTTTGCACCTTATACTTCTAGAGGAACTTCTGAATTGCTGAATTGATTCATCATCGTCCCTTCATACATACAGAGCCAAAGACCAGTCCTTTGAGATTTTAAAGAGCTTTTATGAGTTCTTTATGAAAATCACTGGAGGTTCTCAGATGATTTGAATCATCTCCCTATGTATTCTTGCATGAAATATCATTAAGTCTTGATGCCTTGAACAGATTCAGCTTATTTAAATGCTTAGCCTTCATGTACACATTTATAACTAGGCATACCAACAACACAGTTATTGTTGGATTATTAACTCTGGTGTTTTGTTTTGTATTTTTTTAATGTAGAAAACAAAAAAAAACCCCACAGGCTTGTGCCTGGCAAGCATGCTTCATACCTTTAAACTTTGTACATGGATACTGACTAGAAAAGCAAAATAGCTGGTGTTTTATGACAATTCTTCAAGATTACAGTTAATTTACTTCTATAAAAACTCAGACAGAAAGTAAATACAGAAGTTAAGATCTAGTCCTTAACTTACCGCTCCACAGTTTCACAGAACAGCACGATAACCTCTTGCTGTACATAGTATTCTTTTGGAGACTTCACAGGTACCATGGCTGACACATAACTACAAAAATTATAAAATAATGTACCAATAAAGCACTGTTTCACACTTTAACAAGTAAGATTATAAATAAAAACAAACCTAGGACAAATAGACCTAGGACTTAGAAACCTAAGATGATTTCCTGTACCAATTTGTATTTATTTCAACAGCACTCACTATGAAAACTGTACTGTGTAAGAATCTATGAGAAACACAGCCAAATTACTTATCATAGTGGAATTGAGGCAGCAGAAGTCAGTAGTAATTTAGAAATATTATAATTATATAGCACATTTATGACACAATGATAAAATTATGATAGCACATTTAGCTATCAGAACTCTTTACTGTGTGGCACAGAGCCTTTGAAGGATCTTTACTGCTGCATCTTAAAGACAGAAATTTACTCTGCATTCCCCTCAATAAAAAAAATCTGACTTAAACCAAACATTTTATCTATAAAGGTTTTACCTGAAATTAGAATAGTGAAATTCAGTTACTCAGATGAGACAGTTTATGACACTTAAAATTTGGCCTCATTTCTATGTGGAATTTCTAGCAAAAGCACTAATTCAACAAGGTAAGAAACACTGGTAAAACTTAAGTGGTTTTCTGTCACTGTATTACTTAATTGGTCATTTGTAGAATACAACACAGAAAGGGAAGAAGTTCTTGGCAAAACAATGATAAAGAAAAATGCTGTATATGCAGAGTTGGTATTGACAGGCCAAAACCTGCACAGACCCTGCCAAGAACCAGTTACTGATTGTCATTGGTGTCTGCATTCAAACCCACACTTAAAAACATGGTTTTAGACAATGTTTTCAGTGGAAGTGTTTTCAATGTAACAGAATAATGATGCCTTTTCTAATCAGAAAAAAACCTGCTTACCTGAGTAAAAGAACACAAGAGAAAAACAATACTGAGGAAGGGCAAGCAGTAATGTGAGACATGACAGCCTATAGATTGTTACCAAGAAATATTAAAAGACTACCCAATTCTAAGAAACATGTTCTGCTAAGGGCAGCAGTGACTGCATTGTATTAGATCCATGGATAATCCTGCCCATTATCTTGTCTGTGACCAGCACCACAAACATCCAACAGGTAGCTGGCTACACTCTGAAGCACAGTGCAAAACTGGTCAATGTGACCCTTGATGCAAAAAAGCATCACCCCAAAAAGCAGTTATTTTTACATAAGCTATAAACCTCAAAGTCATTTTTCAATCACAAGTTTTCAAATCAGTGATTTCCTGTGGTTAATTATGGCTCATGTAAAAGCATTTCCTCCATCAGAATTCAATTTGCCTTCTTAAATTCACTGGGTACATCTTGCTTGTATTACTAAGCACAAGAGAACAAAACCTCAGTCTCTAGAATATTTGTTATCATTCTTTTCTTTTTAAACATCTCCTATTTGTTTCCTTTTCTCTGACAAAGAAAACATTAAGAGAAGAGATTTATGGTTTCCTTTTGTGTCTTGGAAATTCTCCCTCAATTGCCATATGCCAGTATGCAAATGGGGGATTATAGTTTAGCTGGAGAGAGCAAATGTTGATTGCTAAAAAGCTATTTAGTTTTCATTATTGCTACACTGGAAGGAAAAATCTAACAATACACTAATTACTAAAGAATTCAAATACAATGATAAAAAAATTTACATCTTTTTCCCACCCAAAGAATACAGAGTGAAACAGCCAATTTCCAAAAACCAGCAAGCCAAAAAACAGCTGCAGTGGCCAAGACATGGCTCACAACACATTTACTTCATGTCTTTTACCTTAATTCGAACTCAGCAAAAAGGACATCAAAATGCTTGAGGGAATCTTTCATTTTTTCTGTGTAGAGGTTCAAATCCCTTAAGGCCTGGTCACGAATGATATTTCTGACTTCCTCTAGGCTTCGGGTCAGATCCTTGGCCAAGGGCCTCATAGCCATACTCTCAATTTCACGATTCATAATAATTGAACCAGCAGCCAAACACTACGGAAGATATGAAGAGATAAAATATTAGTTTTTACAAAGTAAAAATACTTCTATACTTAAAGCACAAGATGTGCTATTTAATAAGATGTGCTTTTGAACAAGGGCAGTACTTAGCCCCAGTTGGCTGCAAATTATTAAACAAGTGATTTAAGGCTGGTATGTCAAGAGTCAAGAGCTTTCACAGGAAAGGTTAGGAAGCAGCTCAGCCAGGGAGACATGAGAAGAAGAAAAGGCTGAAATACAGGAATGTCTTAGGGTGACCACAGTGCTGACAGAAGAACTAAAGCTGTTCTCCCACTAGTTAGGCAATAAGCATTAGTAGGATAGATCCTCTATGCACACACAGATTCCTTGCATAAAAGAGATGGGAATTCAGCAAAACTGCAGTCCGTGGACTGTTTTGATTTGGGCTAGATTGCTTGACTTTGTAAAATAAATCTATTCCTTATAAAAAGAACAGATTCTGCAACTGTGATGCCTTTTACAGCGAAACTGCTCACACTGGCTATCACACAGGGATCCAGTTAGACCAGTAAGTGCTTCCCACAGAAATCATGATTATATACAAAAATCAGGTCACTGAGTTATTCTTCCCCTCCAGTGTCTGGAAAGCAACTATTTAAGACTCCTTGCCCCAGGCATTATACATGGACTCTCTCCAACCAGCTGACAAAGACATTAAGAGTAGATTTTTACTGTAATACATTAATAAAACTTTTTTTTTAAAATCTTGCCACTAAACACAACTGCTGGCTTTATTCTTTTATGGTTACATTTGGAAGACAATGAGCGCCAATATAAATCACACCTGCTGCATTAATAGAAATACTTCTATTAACCGAGGATATACAAGGTTGTTCTCAAAGATCAGGGGGTTTTTTTCCATTTTTTAAACCTCCCTTTGCAGCTGTGTCACACCCCTCTCTCTGGCATCCTGTGGATGGGAGCCACACCTGCAACCCAGTATGAGGGACCTTCAATCCCAGAAGGGATCCTTTCCCAGCAGTATGATGCATTGATTTAAGGGCATTCAGAGAAGATCACGTTCTTACTTCTTATCAGCCAAAGCAGTATTTGTGGGAAGTATGGATAAAGTAAGTGTTACGTGCTGACAGGTATTCTCAGTCTGGTAACTCAGTGATTGTACTGACAAGGACAGAAGTGTGTACTCATAAAGCTCATACAACTTTCTTGCTACATGAATTTACAGGAGAACAGTGCCTACAGCAGTAGGAGTTTGCATTACATCATCACTGCATATGTTACTTTCCCTGAAACCAACAGGTCTCTCCAGCCTGAGGGTTACACAGGGAAAGTTTGATTTGGAAACAGGTTTAGCTTGTATAACACAGCAGTGAATAAAACAAGACTGAGGACAGGATTACAAAGCATTGACCTACCAAATTGATTCTGTAAATTCTATCTGAGACTTTTCTGATTCAGAGGAGCCTACAATTAACAACTCTCAAAGCAAGTTTCAGAAACAGAACATATGGAGGCATATTGGACTGAACAAGATGGGAAAGCTTCATAGAGAACATGCACTTGAAAAAGAAAGGAGAAACTGGTAGAGGAAAAAAAACTATATTAACAGGAGGCCAAGGATTGCTTCAAATACAGGAGAGGCAACACTGAAAACAAGACCACAACATGCTGTTGTGTGGTGGGACATCTAGACTAATCCCCCCTCAAGTGTCAACAAATTCATGGTGCCACCTTAAGTCACCTTCAGGCCAGTAAAAGTGAAGAGTTTATCACTAAAGATGCCACAATTACTTATTTTTTTAGCCAAAGACATCAGTACTAATAAATAAATATCTTGCATATCATAGCCTTTTGTTCTGACACTTCAGGCTTCCTTCGGTTAAAATAACAGAAGCTTATTCACTACAAAAATTCCTTGTTCCTACAGGTTGCTTGAGAAGCAAGTCTTTGAGAGAAACCAGGTAAAAGAAGAAAGTGGACTTCAGTGTTTTGAACAGAAACTATTATATTTTTGGCATACACATGAAGCAAGGAAGTTATGTGCAACAAATGACAGCCTGAAGTTGCATATTTTGGATGAGTTATAGCATAACATAGCCATTAAAATGAAGTGATAGCATGCACTTCTCTTTGTTGGAGATGAACTTTTGTACTGATAAAACTCCCTAGTACACTTTTATTTGTTTCTAAGATCTTCAAAACACAAGATGGCTGATCAGAAAAAAAAAATCACTCATATGCTAACCCACAAAAGAATAGTTTTTCACTGTAGAATACTGACAGCACACAATTATGAGAATAACCTGGTATGCTGTTAGCCCAACCAAAACTACAGTTTAATGAACCCCGTTTCTCTGAGCACCCAGAGCAAGATCTCTTGTTTACCTTGCTCTGTAATTTTTTTTTTTTACCTCTTTCAGTAAAGTCTGAAAAGGTACTTGTGGCTTTATACAAGGAAAAAAGGGTCTATGAATCCCAAGCAACAGAAATATGACAGACCTACCTCTGCTCCAAACCAAAGCTGTCCTGCAAGGTTGTCATGGCGTATTTCCTCTGGAAACTTAACACAAAAGTCTCGGTTGGCCCGTTCATGTGGAATGCATTCATCCATGATTTGGTTTATGATGTTCAAAACATTATCCTGAAGCAAAACACAGGATATAATATATACTGTTTGCACAGAAAACATTTTTAATAACCTTTTTATAGAGTTTATTAGTGAGCTACCAACCAATTAAGATAGAAAATGCAGTATTTAACTCTCATGGTCTTGATACACACAGTGAAAACAGAGGAGAATAGTGCACAGAAACGAGCAGCAAACTTCACTCTTTGTAGTTCTCCTATAAACTGCTTTCAGATTAGTTGCACTTAACTCTGACTACTTTAATGGGACTTCTGATGAGGAGGCATGACATAAAGAGCTTGTTACCTCCAGCTATCTGTACATATCAGTAACTAAACTAGAAATACAAGTGAATTGTACTTCTTCCACTTCCTCTCACCAGCCCCAACAATACACACTCCCTTTATTCCCAAAAAGAGCACCTGACAGGGTACCTTGGACTTGTTAGACACTGAGTTACATTGGGACCATTTAAACCATCCTGGTAATCTAAAGCAGTTTACACACCTGAATCCCAAGGGGGCAAGGGCTGGCACACTCACCTCCCACCTCATCCCCCAGACCCCCAGGAGGATAAGGGGACACCACACAAGTTCCTTAATAAATGCTCTGATCTACCTCTGCACCAGGACAATGATCAAAGACCTATATCCAGTTTCTTGATATGCAGTAAATAATCTGTAACCATTTATTTGAAAAGATAATTTTCACATACCCCTGCTGGGAGCTGTACAGAATTTGAATAACATAATAAAGGTAGATTGAGAGCATGAAAAAGGCTGAGTGCTCTCATAAAGATGTTTTGTCTTATGCTTCTTCTGCTATTTACAGAATTCACGTTCTATTTGAAGTATTTCTCAAACAAATACAACCACATCTGTCTGTACAAAATTGTTTAACAGCCAGAATTGCTTTAAATCTATACTTCACTGTTTTATTTTCACCTGCATTTAAAAAACAATAGAAGACAGGAATTTTGAAGAAACCTGCCCCTTTAATATGCTCCCCATCAAAAAAAAGACAAAACCTACTTTAGCTACAAAGAATGATCCACATTTTCTGCAATTTCTCCACAGACTGTTGCACCTGCTGTTGCCACAAAATAATCTTAACATTAAGGCTGTAATTACAGTTGTCTTCATCCAAAATAAGTGAATAAATTAACAATCAGCAATATTTATTACACACTGGTATAAGGCACTTGATGTGTTAACAAAACACTTTCACAATAAAGTATTTTTTACAAGGCTGTAATGAGATAATACATTTCATCCCAATAAAGTTGTTAAAAACAAACAAAAAACCCCACCTCATACAATCAAAACACACAAGTGTAACAATCAACCATCTTCTCTAGATACAAGACTGGAAATCAAATGCCCTGTAGCCCCTCCAAGGCATCACAGCACAGACCATGGCCAGCAGGTATGAGAAGCGACAAGACAACTAGAATCACCAACACAAAATACTTGACTTTAGAGATGAAATCTCCCCCTCACTCTGCTGGGCCTATTGTACTTCCAGGATCAGTGGGGCACTAGGATCCTTTAGAATCCAAAGAGATGCCCCTTGTAAGAACTGAGGGAAAAACCAACCTTAGATACTCCCTTAGTGTAACTGCAAGGAGAACGGAAGTTCAAATCCTGGAAGAGAGCAGAGCAAGGATGCCCACACCCTGCTGCAGCAGCACCATCCTGAACCTCTGGCTGAAGAACACTGTCACCATCTCCCCTCTCCAGGACAACAGGCATGTAGTCAAGCAATGACATCCAAATTGGCATGACACTTCAGGGTCAGAAAAAAAATAATACCAAGTTTCCTATTCTCCTTCCACTTCTTAATTCACGGTATTGAGTATACTTCTCTCACTATTATTTAGCCAAATCTACCTGGGAACCAAAGTATTTTGAAAGTAAGTCTCATAAGAAAAACAACTCCTAAACTACCTAGCTCCTACCCAAAGATACAGAGGAAAGACTGAAACTGAGGATAAAAACATTTACATTGTAGAAAGGCATGAGTCACTCATGAGGTGTTTCAAATCTGTTATTACTGATCTATTTTGAGAGCAGGTGCTTTGCCTGTAGCTCTGACTTTATCACTAGAGCAATACAAGTTGGTCTTTATCATTAGGATGAAAAAGCCAGATTCCTGTTTTCAGAGAATTAATCTAAGTTTGCAAAGGCCTTTTTGCACTGGAGAGATATAGTGGTAAAAAGAAATCTTACCAGTTAAAATTTTACAAAAGTTCCATGAAATACAGAGAAATATTAAGGCAGGAAACTCCAAGAAGAACACTATTCAAATCTGGTTATATCAGACTTGAAGTAATCCAATTACATTTTATTTTAGAACATGATATTCCAGTTTATTTTACTTGCTACCCAACTTTAATATGGGGAAATGCAATTTTTCTCTTACTTTTTTTTCCTAAAAAGCTACACAGAATAAGAGGAAAAGCCATATTAAAAAACTCGCCTCCCTAAATTTTATTTTACTTTAATGGATTATTTTTTAAATGCAATCTGATTTGACAATAGCTACAAGACAGATTGAATTTTCCTTACATAATCACCTATATACATATTCAAAATTCCTGATGTATAAAAGAACATTTTACGCAAATAGAATAAAGAAAGAGGACTCAGCTGGTAAGCAACTGTTCCATGGTTTTGTTCTGCTTTTCTAATAATTATACCTGTTTAAAAGCACTAAGATTCTGTCTAAATCATCTCAGGAGATAATTATTACAAGCATAATGGGATTTTATACCTTAATGCACTTAAATATTGCAACTAAAGGCAAGATGATATAATGAAGATGATTCAACTTTTTACAATGTACTAATGTTTAAGTATATAATTTGTTTCCCACTTAAAAGACATTTAACATCCTCATTTCTTCAGCATTCCTATAATCTCTAGATGCTTCTGCTCCAGAGCACCCAAGATCTACCAACACATCTCCACATATGCCAAGCTTTGAGTCAGGTATTTCTTTTAATATGTGCTGTACCACTAAGTTAAACTACAGGTAATTAGAATTTTAATATACATTTCCCAATGGAGATAAACCACAATAGCAGTTGTTTGTATAGAGTTACCTGGCTTCCCATGGGCAGCTGGTTATTCTGTTAGAGAGCTAAGTGAAAAAGCCAGTTAAAAAGATGGCCTTCTTCTTCTGCCTAGTCTAGCAGGGATACAGGAAGATTACTGAAAAAACAGTTGATGGAACTTTGATATATAATGTACAAATACTGAAAGATTTCCACAAGGTAAATTGCTTTTGCTGTTCCAAGATGTGCAATTTCCCAAATTCTCTTGTGTTCTACAGGGTTTATTTTATCATCCTACAGAACAAAAAAACCCAAAACAAACCAACAATTCTCCATCACTTCCCTCTTCCATTTTTCTTATGACACCCAGAGCAGAGTAACTTACATTAAAAATCTGGAATATTTGCTCTCATAATAATTTCAGATCTCAGCTACTTTAAAACTGGAAGGATGCCAGCCAATTTAGACAGACTATCCAATGCATTGTAAGCAAATTATTCTTTCCTTTAGAAGAGCTTCAAGAAACATTCAATTTATTTAATTACAGTATTCTGCTTTGTAAGCTAATAACGAATGGGTTTGGATACATGGTAGCACTGAAATTTTGCTCTAATTTAAGCAACAGAAATCAATTAGTTGGAATTGAAGTAGTAAATCTTTCACTTGATCCATCTTTCTACATAAAAGCCTCCGGATTTTAATGCCTCTTTTGGTGGCTTTATCTGTTATCTTTTGGTTTATCTGCGTACTGGGATGTGCACAGTTTTGTTTCAGGTGCTCTATTGAGGCTTTACAGCAGCACAGGCAGCCACTGCAGAGATGCTGCTTTGGGATTTACTCCAAACTCCTCATTTCCTGGAAAACACAGCTCAGAGTTTCACATAACAGACAGCACTTATATTTCATTTTGATAGGGAAGATAATGAGTGGTAGTGAGACAATGCATGTAGGTAGCCACAGTAGAGGACAAAAAGTTGGTTTATTTTTGGCCCATCAGTAACTGGCCATATATTAAATAATTAGAGCATAAAGCTAACATCAACTGCTGCATTAGCTTCCAGAATAGGTACCAAAAAAAAAAGCCAAGAAATTAATCTTTCTTATACTATGAAACATATGTTTAGAGCAACAAAAGGCAACTTATCTACCCTTTTGTACATGCCATTGATAAAATTTACACTGCTCTTCCACAACATTAAATTTAATATGATCTTTCTGAGGTCTTCTGCAAGACTTCTTCAAAGAAAGGTAACTTCCTGTGCTGTTCAGTAGTTCTTTAATAGCCATGTTTTGAATTACCAGTAAAATCTAGCCAAGGCAATAGGGCCTATGATGATATCACCATGAGCTTAATAGATGATATTTTAGCCTCTTCATTTAAGTTAAGCCCATTACATTTTTTGTTATCTTTTCTAGCTTGATGTTAAGCTCCAGAACTCCTTCAACATCACATTATGGCAATCAGAAGTCACTGATGAACACAAATTAATGCCAAAAATAAAGGAAGATTTTATTGTAATTAAAGCAATTAGTGAGTATTTAGGGTTTTATGGGGTCCTTTAAGAGAAGAATCCAGTAACAAGGTGGTGTATTCTCTGGTGTAACAAACAGGTTTTCAATGTACACACAAAAGTCCTGGCTTCAGAAGCCAGACAGCTATTTCACATTAGAGATCCAAAGCCTCTCTATGGTTTTCCCTCCACTCCATCTTGCACAGATCTCAAAGGCTGTGCTTTCAGACTCTTTCTGCCTCATCAGCTAATTGATTATTTCCCACTGGCAACATAGCACCATGGAATTGCTGGGGTTGGAAAAGACCTTTCAGATCATCAAGTCCAACCACTAAGTCAGCGCTGCCAAGTCCACTGCTTAACCATGTGCCCAAGTACCACATCTACAAATCTTTTCATGACCTCCAGTGACAGCAACTCAGCCACTGCCCTGGACAGCCTGTTCCAAGGCTTGACAACCCTTTTCATGAAAGAAGTTTTCCTAATATCCCATCTAAACCTCCCCTGGCACAACTTGGGCCATTTCCTTTTGTCTTATAGATTGTTATTGGGGAGAGGAGCCTAAACCCCACCTGGCTCATCTTGTGCTGCCAGCAGGGAGGGAGTGCCAGACCATGGGTGACAGGAGACGTCACAGCCCACGTGTCAGGAGGGACCAGAGCTAGGAAGGAAGAGGGCTGCAGCAGTCCTCAGCTTTGCTCTCAGGTGGGGGAAGAGCACTGCTGGACTGGCTCACCACTGCCCTTGACCAGCTCCACCCCCGTCATGCCCTTTGTGGAAGATGGTGTTGAATTTGGCTCTGTTCTTTCCCCACATTAAGTCAACACTCAACAGTTCATTTTTCCTGGTGTCTTACAAGAGACTGAGTTCTGGGAGGGGATTTGCACAGATGATAAAAGATGGCTGAAAGGATGTAGGAAGTCTGAAGAAATCTTGAAGAACAGCTGTCACGGGCAGGCTCCAATGCAGATGGTTGTGCCCTGCTCATGTGAAATTGCAGCTGCAGCTCCCATGAGGGTAATTCCTTCCTCTGGCCTACATTGCTGAGTTTGATTATTATGGGTCATGTTCCAGCCCCAGAAGGGTTGCAGTGATCTTGGTTAACTGTTTGTCCTTGGATAAAGTCTGAGAGGAATCTTTGCTTCACTTGGTGTGACACAGCTAAATCACCCCACCTGGCAACCCCAGGTAGCTGCAGAGAACAATAAGGTCTTTCCTGAGCCTCCTTTCCTCCAGCCTAAACATCTCCAGCTGCCTGAGCCACTCAAAACACTTGTGCTGGGCCACACTATTGCTGATCCAGGCCAGGTGCCATTGGCCTTCTTGGCCACCTGGGCACACCTGGCTCATGTTCAGCCACTCTCAGCCAGCACCCCCAGGTCCTTTTCCACCAGGCCCTTTCCAGCCACTCTGCCCCAGCCTGGAGCACTGCAGGGGTTGTTGTGACCCAGGGGCAGGACCTGGCACTTGGCCTTGGTGAACCTCAGAGCCTTGGGCCATTGATCCAGCCTGTCCAGATCCCTCTGTGGAGCCTTCCTGCTCTCCAGCAGATCAACTCTTGCACCCAACTTGGTATCATCTGCAAATTGAGGGTGTAACTCATGAGGCTCCACTTCCTAAAAGTAACAGGATTTCTCTATGTATGATCTTTGGGGAGCAGCTCCTAACTTAACCTATCCCACTATAGAGTAATACCAAAATTCACCATGAAAAGGCAACTTGGATATCTAGCAATTTAAAATCTGTATTGCCCCAGCCTAGCAATAACAACTCTCAATAAATAAAAGAGGAATCCCCATTCACAGAGGGCAGAATGAAGGAGATGTCATCACGAATTACTGCCATCTTCACTTTGCCTTTCCCTGCTGCAGTGAAAGCATCCTGCATCCCCAACACATTCATTGCTGAGTTGGCATGGATTCAGCTTTCTTCCCTATGGTTCTCTGCTGCAAATTAATTCCCTGACCTGCAGTGCACAGCATTTTCATTCCACTCTGTCCACAGTCTTAGATAACAGGCAGTTTCTGACAATGACCTATTTGATTCATGTGAGCAAGTGGAAACACATGAAAAATCTTGTTAACATGAGAAACTACAATTTAAGACTACACTACTAAACATTATTAGTATCCTTTTTTCAAAGAAAAAATATATTTAAATATTAATCACTCCCTACATAGGATCAAATATGAAATTTAAAAGGAAAATACAATTCCTGTTAGTTGATGGAGTTGTACTGATGGCCCAACTTACAGTCAAGCATTTTATATTTTATAGCCATTTGCTAATTATTCTGTAGTGACCAGAAGTTTCCCAAAAATTAAGAAAAGCTGTTAAAAACCAACACTTAAAAAGACACAATTAATTATTTTATTTACTGATAGCCAATGTTTAACTCTGCAGATTTGTTTTTTACCCAACTACAACATTCCACTGATCACCTGACATTACTGGGGAAAAAAAGGCAAATTTAAAATCTGTGAACCAAAACCAACAAACAAAAAAACCCCACCTCTTCTGATACTTATAGGTTATCTAGTGTATTTAGAACAATTATACTCAAGTTCATTTGCAGCAAAGTATGGTGAAAACATATGAAAGGGCTGACAAGGCTGCCTGCTTGCAAAATAAATGTTATGAACTTTCACTCAATGGCAAACCCAAATAGCAAACAGGTACCTGACACCAACTGTTTGAAGAAGTCAGGCAGCAGAGAGAAGACATCTGTTAGAGGAATGCAACTCACACAAGTCATCATTATTAGGAGTAATGAAATGACAAATGTTGCCATCAGTTATAAAACAACTGAACTGGAGATGAAACTTTAAAGGAAAAACAGCCAAATTTACAATTTCTATTATGACAGGAAAAAAGTAAAGTAGATATGTACATTGTTTCAGATTTAAGCTTAATCTTGACATCATCAGTTTAGAATGGCTGTTCTCAGTTTTTCTTTTTTTTCTAGACTGGCACTGTCCCCACCAAAATTAAATTGGAAGACATTGTATAAAAGAAAATAATTTTCTTTGAATAAGTCTTAGCTCACTCTCATGTCAGACAACAGCCTAATCCTGGCACAAATTCCTGACTTTTCTACCTCTGCATCAAGTCTCTTAAATACAGACCTTATGAGAACTTTATGGCAGAGTCCACCAGGTCTGTTCCAGTTTAGAAAAGCCTCAAACACAGATACAATTCAGAAAATGACCATGATTCCCTCATCACCACAGATCAATGAGGAATGCCCAATGGGTTGGACAGAGTTTGCTTTTGGTTCTTACTTCTTCCCTCTGTTGTTAAAAGGTATCTTTGTCTGCCACAGTCTCTAAACTTTGTGAACAGGAAGGTTTCTTTCACTCAACTTCCTCCCTTGATCTCAGTAATTACCCTGCTGTCTCCTTCACTGACCTTTACTAACATAACTAATATAATGTCTCCAGGGCTGCAAATTAAGCAGGCAAGAAAGACCTGGCCATTACTTTAGCTAAAAGTACTCCTGGTTCAATCCACACTGTTTAACCTCCGCATCAATTAACAAAATAACATCAGGAACAGATTCTTTCCAACTTCTAACCAATCATTAGGTTTCAGAACCCAGCAGGGAGTTTCTTTCACTTTTGGCTAATTTGTCTCCTTTAATGAGATCTATTTCTGCCTAATTCTACAAGAAAATGTTCTTCAATGGACAGATGCAATCAAACATGGAAAACACTGCACCTCTGAACTGTCTCATTGTTCACAGTGATTATGGTACATTACTCCCAGTTTGCTCCTGTCAAGAATGTTAATGCTACAATTAGTATTTCATAGATAACTCACTGCCAATCCACTACAGCACTGTCCTCTGAGTTCTTTAACAGCTCTTCACAGGTACCTTCTCCATCAAGGGATGCTTGCTGATGCTGACTTCCTTTGAAAAAATTGCTTCTCCTCAGCATGGATACAATTCCGATAAAGCACAGAACCAAAGAGCATGTATTTCCTCCCTAGAGATTCCTTATTCTCATTCATACCGCTCAAACTCATCAGATAGTAGGAGACACCTTCAGATAAGGTTTTTTCACACCTGAAACAGAAAGCCACTTTTCATTACGGACTGGTGTCAGGCCATTTGCAGTGTCAGCCTTTGGCAGCAAGGCCAATGGAGAGCTCAGCCTTTATCTCACCATCTCACCTGCCCTGCAGTCCCTGTCCCCATGTCACACCAGCCCTCTCAGTGCTCTTGTACTGGGGGCACCTGTGAAGGGTTTTAGTGCACAGATCCAGAGTAACTCACGTCATTTCACTACTCAAGCTGGCAGACTCACTCTACAAATACGTGCATCAGTACAGCTGAACGAGTGTTTCCACGTGTAAAGCTGACCACAGCTTATTTAAACTAGCCTTGGATAAGGATCTAAAACTTCAGAGCTCTCTCTAAGCTGTTCTTTGAGGGGTGCCATGCATAAGTGTTGGAATAGGAACACGAATAGTGTGAATTTGGACTGGAAACCTTTCAAACTGACACTGCCAATGGACCATGGAATAATGCCTAAGGAACTATGTGATAACACAGAAATACATATTTGAACAGGGTTGTTTTTTATATAAAATCAAAGTTCATTTCCCTTGTTTGCCCATGCTTAACCACACAGCCAAGCAATAAAGTTAAGATATTTACTGAAACTAAAATGTTTATAACATTTCTACCAAGTGCCCAAGGGCTTGTTGCATCAAAGACTGGGCAACTCACATGCACAGCTGCTAAAGCTATCATAGAACTCTGACCAAAACCACTCAAATTTACAGAAATATTTCCTTCTGAAATCACTCTATTCCTTTCCATTAATACAGTTACAAAGCACACTGGTACCCCACAGCACTGGTAAATTTAAAAGAAATTACCTGCTAGGAAAGAAAGAACACACTTAGCATTAAAAATCAATGAAAAATCTGATTTCACTGAGTACAGAATTAATTGAGTTATGCTGAAGTTGGGCAGCTTTAGACAAAAGACAAAGAAAGACCAATGTGAAATTATACCACAAATAAAGAGTTATATCCAAGAACAGTTCAACTGAAAACCAAGGAGCCCAAACCTTTGGAGACTTTCATTTAAAGAGTGTTCAAGCTTCAAATAATTTCTACAGTCTGTGTTAAATGAGTGATTTAAAGTTCTCCCAAAAATTTACATCAAGATAATGCTGCTTTCCTGGTTGAGGAATCCCCTCATAATTTTCTTTTCTCAATTACAAAATATAATATTGGCATTGCAGAATAAGCCAGACAACCACAAATATTTTAATTAGATCTACTGAGAAAACTCATTACATTCCAGCTACAGGGTTAAAATATTTTACGGTCAAATTTGCAAAATCCCTATAGAGGACAACTGTACAAATAATAAACAAGGGTGGCACTGAAACCAGAGGTTTGTACAAATGCATGAAAATAAAAATCATTTTTCATACCAGTTATCATGTAAGTCAAAAGTAAACATGACTCTGAAAGCCTGCTAGAATTCGTCTCTGATTATTTATGTCTTCATTAGACCCAAACAGAAAAAAAGCCAACAAAAAATACACCAAAAAAGATCTTTTCACAGTATCAGAACAATTCTAAAGCAACAACTACCAGAGCTTACCTCACAAAGGCAGTTCAGCTCAGTGCCTCAGTTGCACAAATCAATTCAACAAGCTTTGCAGCCTCAAGAGGATGATCATTTAACACCTCTACATGAACTATTTCACTGTTTGATTATGAGCCCTGTGTATGTGGAATAGCAACAACTTTAACAGCAGTTACAGACACCGCAGGGCAAGTGAGAAACCAAAGAATACAAATATCTCTTGCTTGGTATTTGCCTAAGTAATCTTCAGGCACAGAAACCTTGAGACCTCTAGAGAAATGGAAATGTATTCTCAGGGCAAGCCTAAGAATTTATATTGTGTACATCATATGTTAGTATCAAGAGCACTACATTTTCTGAATTAAATTCTGGGCTTTTCTCAGAAATATGGAACAAGGAACAGTATAAACATGTAAGAAGCATCTAGCTTTATCTCTTCACGGTGTGAAGAACCATGTACTTGGGGTAATGCTGCTGCTGTTCATCTCAACACTACTTTGAGAAGTGTTGAAAAAACAGCACTACTCTAAAAAAATGGAAATCCAGCAGGAGAGAGTAGATGGTACAAGCAAAAAGGTAAGCTTTCTTAACTAAGAGCACACTTTCTGCATAATTAATTTCACATAAGTACAGATTTCCCAAAGCCTTTAAAACAGGAAGTTTTTATGAGTGCAAGCAGTGCAAAAGCATGCAGTAACAAAGCCTACTATCTGTAGCCTGCTCTTCAACAGCAAATTCATTCTTATCACAAGCTGTTTTCATATCAATCATTTCAAACTTCTTCAAAGCAACATTAGCTTGCTAATACATGTAATACTTTCAAAAATGAATCATTTTTTAAATTACAGTCTTAAAGTCTGTGTTATTTTTCACCAAGAACACTATGCAGCCATGAGTTAACACAAATTCTTTCAAAAGCGTAAGCTGGAGGCAGAAGACAACCAGTGAATCTTTACTCCAAAAGGAACTTGGATTTATGAGTGAACTATTTAAGCTTCTCATTCTCTCTGGCTAATTATAAAGTTATAATGACTGAACATGCCACCCTAATGGCTAAAAATTTATTTTCTTCCCATCTCCTTAAGCTCCAGCTATTCAATTAGTAGTTTATTGTTAAATTATGCACTAATAGTAACAAAAGGGCAGTCTGAAATTAACCTATTCTCTCAAAGTCCAAAATATTTTGTAATCCCTCCTTCCAATATACAGAAGTCCGTGTTTTGTCCGATATTTAACATATATAGATAAATATTTAACATATTTAACTCCTAAAGGCTTTCATCTAAAGGTGTAGCATGAGGATCCGGCAAGAGGAGCTCGAAGCCTTGGCCCAGTCCCAGAGATTTGGCACCACTGGCATAAGCAAAGCCTGGTGGGCTGAGTTCTATGACTGGAGTGCCCTGTTGGATGGTTCCAGGCTCTCCAGGAGGAACGGGCAGGGCAGGTGAGGCAGGGGCTGGCATGCACAGAGCTTGTAGCTGGCAGTGGCACAGTTGAGAACTGCTGGGTAAGGACTAAGGGACAAACAAACGAATTGGGGATGTTGTCCTGGGAGGAGGAAACCAAGGGGAGACCTCACTGCAGTTACAACTTGCTCGTGATGGGAAGGGAAGGGACAGGCACTGATCTCTGCTCTGTGCTGAGTGACAGGACCCAAGGAATGGCCTGGAGTCATGTCAGGGGAGGTTTAGGTTGGATATTAGAAAAAGGTTCTGCCCCCAGAGGGTGGCTGGGCACTGAACAGGCTCCCCAGGGCAGTGGTCACAGCTCCAGCCTGAAGGAGTTCCAGGGGTGTTTGGACAATGCTCTCAGGGACGTGGTGTGACTCTTGGGGATGGTGCTGTGTGGGACCAGGAGTCCCTTCCAACTCAGGATGTTCCATTCAAGGATTTGTTTAATGAAAATTTACTTATAACAACCTGACACATGAGAAAACCATATTGCACAATATAGCACAAAATGTTCTTCATAATAATCCGTTACTATGAAATGAATTATTTCTTATTAAAAAACAGGCTTTAACTTTCAAGTATGTTAAGGTCACAATGAAAATTAAATTCCACTATTAAGAATTGACTTGAAAAAATTACTGGCTTGCCTTCTTGTCTTTCTTATCATACTTCCCCAGCATTAAAGGAAAAAAATAAATAAATGAAAGGGATTTTTCTATATGATTAAGTAAAAAGGCTTCTAGCAGAAGAAAGCAGACTTAATCCCCAAGTACAGAAACATCACAAAATAAATAATTTGCATGTATTGTTCATCTTGCTAACATGGGGATACTATGTCCATATGGAGAAAAGAAGGAAAATTGCAGCATATTTAAGTCATGAGACTACATAAACAATTCAGTGGCTGATACTAGAATCTATCCTCCTTTGCAACAGTAAAAAAAAAAATTAAAATTTAGCCAATCACACTACAGCAGAGCTGACAGCAATCCTCTGATGGCACTGCTGAAGAGTGTGGAAGAACTATAAAGCCCCTGATAGTCAGACACGTCACATTACATTAATTCCTACATAACTGGATCTGGTATAGTATCTTACTTCACAAATGCTGAGAAAAGTCAGGCTTAAAATGACCTGGCTCCATTGTCCTCATTTAGCCTTCAAATGCTCTGGGAATTATACCACTGTGTCTCAGGTCCACTGTCAATACTCATTCAAGGTACCAACGTGCCAATTGTTAGCAATATAAAAACTATGATCGAGGGCAAATAATCATACATTAAGAAATGAAAAATCATTTTATCTTTTGAAGCTGAGTGTTAGAAGACTCCAATACCTCTTGAAATTAAGAGCCTTCTATAGCTGGGTTCTCTTCCATAAAGAAGAAAATGTATTTTTAAATTTGAATAAGACTTGTGACCAAAAGAAGACACTGTTCTAATTGAAGTACAGATAAAATATTCATTTTGCTCTCCTGTTAGCACCTCATGTTGTGGCTTTCCACAGGAGTTTGCATATAATGATTGTGGCCATCATGAGCAGATGGTACAGCACAACCTTGCATCACAGTCTCTTTAGCAACAACCTATGGCTACCCCAGCATGCACCATTTAACATAATATAATGACATCCCTTTTTCACTGATAAAATATTAATTGTGTTTTGTATACAAAGATAAGTTCTCTTTTCATTATTTAGCAACTTGTCAATCCAGATTCAGTTTCACCCTTGTGCATTATTGATTACCACCTGTGTTGTCATTTCATGCTACATCAACTTTTATTTATTTTTAAATATATATAATAAGAAAACTCAAATGTCACACACTGAAGAGCCTTTCCATTTCCCACTACAGAGAAACCAAGGCATGCTCTATGACAATTCACTCAGCTCAGTCATGTTTCTCTTCCACTCTGGAAATGTTACTGAGCAATTTGCAAACCCTACAACAGCTTCAGAGTCCTGTGTGATGGTGTCATGTTGGAAGTTTTGTTTGTTTGCAGCTGGATTTTTGCTGGTCTGTTGTTTTCATTTGTTTGGCAACCAAATGGTTGTTTGTGTTTTTTTTTTTATTTTGTTTGAGTTTTTTGTGTTACTGTTGTTGGTTCCTGTGGGATTTTCTTAATTAAATAAAAAACCAATAGAGAAATCTGCCCACATATATGGTGTAAGCTGATGTCAAAGACAACTGGACTGCTATTCCCACATCAGGCTGAAATTGGTAACCACCTCCTAAAGTGACCCATTATCAAACACTATCACTGCTTTGGTCAGACACAACACAGTATCAGACAAAGAGCTTCCCTGCTTCTACACTTGTCTTATCCATCCATCCCTTTCATAAAGCAAATAACATTTCTAGCTTCTAAGATATGCAAAAAACATATTTCAAAGATAAAGAGAATATATTTTCTTTTTGCATTAAAGTTTTGATTCAACAAGGCCAAGTGCAAGGTCCTGCCCCATGTTGGGGTAATCTAGTGAAAGGTGTCCCTGCCCATAGCAGGGCGTTGGAACTGGGTGATATTTAAGGTTTCTTCCAACCCAAACTGTTTTATAACTGTGATTTTAGCATGTTACAAAGCAGATTCCCCAAGTATGCTCTCAGCAGCACTGTTCCTTTACTCATTGTTTGACATATTCAATTTATACCATTTTTCCACACCCCACAGTAAGCTCCTTCAGCCTGTAACACATTTCTTTACAGTGAGGGCAAAGCTTTGTTTCCACTGACACTTGCTCAACTTATTTCATAGTGATGCTTTCAGTTGTTAAATTGAGCTGGAAGAAATATGGAGATCAGTGTGGCTGAAACACAGCATTTTTGATAAAATTCACCACATATTTTGTATTGCTACAGAAACTGAGACAGAGAAGTGATAAAACACAACACTGAAATATGATTAGCTTTTTCTAAGGGCTCCAACTCCTCAGTAACATTTACTTATGCTACAGTGGATAATGAAGTTCAGGTTCACGGGTGCTTCCTTCTCAGCACTATATGAAGGAGTGACCTATACAGGAGGCAGTTCACTAAAGGCTACACTTTAAAGCCTGATGTTACAACAAACTGGAACTGCTAAAACTCAATTGGAAAAATGCTGGACTGCCAATTGCAGTAATTCAGGAGGTGCTTCCCAAGAAGGAAAATAGCAGGAAAGGAGTGAAGAACCAGTGTAATGTACACAATGCAGTGTTCATCACTCCTACCAGTGAGCCAGAAACAGTCATGTCTCATAAACATTATAAAATCCCCATTTTACTATGCTGTGGAACAGTGCAAATGGACAGCACAGCCAGCAAAGTCCGTGGTTTGCTTCAGGTCAGTGCCCTGATGGGGCAAATTCCTTCCTCGTGCACTTCAGCAGATCAAGCGACACACTGCTGAGATACAATCTGCAGGAGTAATGCTGATAAAAACCATGCTGGAACTGACTCATCTGCTATTCTGAGACCTCACTACCATACACAGGGAAATAATTCTCAGTGTACTGAAACAGCAAGCAAGGACTATGATCCTAAAAACATTCTCACCTGTTATGCACAGGTTTGTTACTGGTGAAGTCCTAACAAATCTCTGCTATAGAAACAAAGGGGTTTTTTACTCTTTACTCTTAAACAAAACAAATGAACTTTTGTAATATTTAACAATAAACCCAACTCCATTTAAATAGCCAATAAGTTGTTTTAAACCAGTTTACCAAGTCAACTAACAAAATATTAATCAATGTGAAAACAGCAACGAGCAAAGCAAATTAATTTAGGGAATGATAATGAATGCATGAGGGAATAACTCAAAAGTGTACATGAGTTACCATCACTTCTTGTACAATTCAATACTGTGTGATGTCGTGAGAAGCATAGGAAAGGACACCTTGTTATACCACTAATATAAAAATACTGCAATGATTTTTGTTGCAGGGAAAAAAACCTCAGGTGAACGAGCACTGCATATTACTGAAGAGTCACTAATGCAGAGATGTTTTTCTTAAGAAAAAAAGAGAGTTTTCCTTCTAGAACCATCAATCACGTTCAGTAAACCAAAGTTTGACATTCTGCCTACCTTTTGGTTCATTTAAGAAAAACTTACACAGCTTTTCATCATGCATCTCAGCACGCTTTAGGTATGCTTCATCTTAACAGAAACCAGTAGAGCAGTGTTTTATTCTGTTGAATAGGTATTAAGACTGTATTGCTAGATGAGTTACGTTCTCACAATATTTTACCACTGACATGCAAACAGCAAAGCAAAATGAGGGATGGCATTTTTATAATAGGCTACCATAACTGGAAAACAGTGTTACATCACATTATTATGAAAAACAAAAGCTCTGAAAACCATTCTTACTCATCTTACCACTCTTACTCATGGATTATGCTACTCAGTATCCTGCTGTACAGTCAACCCACAGCATTTGAAAACCAAGCTGCAAGATGCTCAGAAATTTTGAAAAGTGAATTAAGTGTAAAAGGTGTGATTCCTATCAGCAGACAGTATTATGACAAAGCAGAAGACAACATTCAGACTTGCAGATCTTTACTAAGGAAGCATCAACAGTCTTGAAGATTGCAGTGCTCTGCACATCACAGGAACACCACAATGGACCATACCTTCAACTTGCCTTGACTAATACTGCCAGTTTTGTTAAGATTGAAAACTTGAAGTATGTCCACTATGAAGTATTACATCCTTTAGGCAGAGATCTTCTGGTTTGTCTGTTCACACACTCGAGTAAACTTGCAGAACTTTAACAAAACTATCCTAAGTTCAAAGTAGACTCAAAGATTTAAAGCTTGGCTCTTCAGATACGGTTAAGGTCCGACATAACACCAACCTCTCTCCAAGAAGAATCACAGTTTGTACTATTTGTTAGCATTTAAAAAAAAAACACAACAATATAAAGGCATTTATTTCTCTAGTTGATAAAAATAAAATTCAAGAACATAATCTGTTAATCAAGCAGACACTATCAGTGAATGATATGAAAATAAGCAACCCAAGAACAATGAATGAATTTAAAAAACAGACGCCAATATAAAAGGACATGGAATTTTAGAAATCTTTGTCCCTAGAAAACACTAAAATCTGACAGAAATGCTATGCCTCTGTAAATTTCATGGAGATAAAAATTGTGAATAAATTGGAAATCTTAAAACTAAAGTTTTCATGGAAAAACTAGCACAAAATAGGGGAAAAAAATCAGAGACTGGGAGTCTGGTAAACTATGTTCTGTGGTCACAAAATACTGAGGTATTGCAGAATGCAGCTGCTACCCTACTTTTTTACATGCACAACCTTCCACCACAATGTTCTGAGCCCAGGGTTGGCTGTTGGTTCTCCATCATTCTCAAACTCCACCACACCTTACGCTAAAACCGATTTTTGCTCCTACCATGTTATATTTGGTCAGCGAATACCTACATTTTGAGTCCTTACTAAAACACTGTTCCTTCTCTTGTTTGGAAATCACAGGACAAATTCTTAAAAGAAAGTAAAAAACACTGCATTTACATAAAATACTACAAAACAGTGTAAGACCTAATTAAGCAAAGCTGGTTTTGACATAACATTTGACAATGATCTGACCTATTCTACAGAACTTTTAAAACTACAAATTACAAAAATGGCAAATAAAAAAACTCTCCATCTTTTCTTTCAGTTCTAGCAACAGATTGTTTTAGTAGCAGCAATCTGTTTGACAAATGAAATGACCAGACATCAGAAGATAATAAAGAGTCACAAGGTAGTGAATCACTATAGAACAAGCCAAGCAAACTGACCAAGGAGCAGTCAGAGTCTGCATTTCCTGCATTCCTACAGGTGAAACATTCAGAGAAGCTACTTTTTGAATAGAAAAGCTCTTCGGGTCTGCCTATACCACAGGAAACACATCAGAAAGCCTGTGTGCCTGCAGGGAAACAGGGAATAAATTGTCCTTGCTAGGGATAAAACAACCAAGGAGATTTGTCCTGCACAATGATACTGTTAATCCACCCTTAATATCAGAAAACCTTTCCTGCCAGTCTGAAAAGAATTTGACTAGAAATTTTGTGGAACATCCACTACTGGAGGTTTTGTAGAAGTCAGAAATATTTGTGAAGTATGGTTTAGGTACAGCTGATCTGTCACACAGAAGACTGAAGTCTTCCTCTGAAGGTAACTTTCACATCTATTTTTTTTACTCCCAAGTCACTGCACTTTTAATTGTTAATAAACTTACAGCTTCCAGTTCAGTAACCCCTTGAACTCACATTTTTCACTAGGAACAATACAGTAGGAAAGTGTGAAGATATTCAAAGTTGACAGAAGTATTAAAATTGTTTCTGACAGAACAATAGATTCACTCTCTACTCTCTCTCTGTAAGCACTCTTCAAAAAGCTGTACTTTTAAAATTTAGTTTTCTTGTAACCAAACACAGAGCACCTGACTGTTTTTCTTTACAAGAGACTCAGGTAACCTCATGTGAACACTTCCTACAGTGATCAGGACACTTTCTTGAAACTCACCTTAACATGACTCGTGATGAAATTTTTCCTCCTAATGAAGTTTAGTACATTTTATTAGGAGTAACAGGAAGAAATTTTAGCAAGGGTGAATCAAAATACATTCTTTACACTTAACTGCATCATATTTTACTTGGTGGAGATATAAATGTCTATTTATTACTATGGTCCTTCCACTTAAAATTGTCCTGAGGTGACAGCAAACATTTACTTTTCATACAGAAATTCTCGTACCACTTGAGCACCATGTATTTTAGACTTGAACTTACTTCAGTTTAAATTGTTTTTCTTGGGTGTGACTGGGAGAAGAAATATCAATGCGTTCATGCAAATACGAAGGGTACAAAAACGTAGATTCCTTCTACCTCTAAAAGTTTGCATTAACTAAACACCACATAACCCTATGAATGTAGTTCATTTACTAATGAAAAACTATGAGGCATGAAAGCTGAGCAGCTACAAATGACATGGCTATTTTTTTCTGCTTGAAATTTTGAACACTTCTCATGCCCTGTAAGCTCTGTATGCTTATTTTATATAAAGGACACAAAGTTTATAATGTGTATTCTTATTCAGGGAAAGCATCAACACTCTTAAATGAGATGTAGGAAATTTGGTTTATGGATAGTATTTTCAAGAATATACCGTTAAAAGTAAGCAAAGGCATGTATCTAAAAAAGGTTCATTTTAAAAAGCTCTGACAATAAAAACCAACAAATACAAAAATATTAATGGAATACATTAAATGTACATAAAAATCCCAGTGAAATCAGGAAGTTGCCACTTTGATTACCTGACAGGACCGAAACTGGTTGACCAGCAGTGTACATCTCTGTGGGTCTTTTCTTCCATCCAAACTGTCCAGTTCAGCTGCTACTTGATTTAGTTCCTCATCAGCATAGTAGAACTGAGCAAGGAGCTGTGGGTCTGTTCTCTGTATTGGAGACATGGACAATATTACATTACTTTTGCAAAAAAATACCAAACCCCAAAAACTAAAACAACTTCAGCTAGTTGTATTTACTGTGATTTTTTTGAACATATAAGCCAGATAAGCAGAATGGCAGCATGGAAAACAATGATATTGAGATTACTTACACACACTTAAATTTTTTTTCTACTTTGAAGAAAAAAAACTCTCTCAAAAAACATCTCACATAATAAATCTGAGACATTACTCAGCTACCATTATCTCCAAAACCACCCTGGCATTCTCACTTCTTGTGGAATAATCATCTGGAGGAGCCAACAACTGAATCAGAAGGTTTGTTTATTAAACAGAAGCAGACTTCAGCTGTAGGCAGAACAAGACAAAGTTGCCTTCCGAGTTAAAACAAACAAAAGATACCCCTGCAAACCCATCAAGCAATGGAACAATCTATCAAGCACCATGGTAACCTTTGCAGCATGGTCTGGTCAGAATCCTCCCTTTGAGCATCACAAGAATGAAGCCACAGAAGAGAAAGGTTCTGAATTTACCAGGGCCAAACAGATGCAAACACTTTACAACACTAATAATAATATCACTAAACAAGGCATTACAGAGAGAAAATTAAGTCACAAGTCTTCCAGGTGGCAAAGAACAGAATCATCACGATGGATTTTTAGCCACATTGAAACAAAGCAGCAACTTTAATAAAAAGACCAAAAGAATAAAGGAATGCCTCCTCAAAAACACTGAGAAATATTAATAGTACAGGTTTACACCATAAATTGATTTTTTAAACATTAACAGCTAGGAATTCTGGTTTCAACATCTTAATTGTAAGCTGTCAAAAATCTACACTCTTGAATATCAATGTCTTCACTATAGGCCTCATATAACGGTGCCCAGGGAGAGGAATAAAGCTTGTGATATATGGTCAGGGAAACAAACAAAATTCAAAACGAATGATAGTAAGAGTGAGAGCACTTAATTGCTCTACTACTACATTTTATGTTGTTTAGTTCTAAATTTCTGTATTTATAGTCAAGCATTTCTTTAAGCATTCCCTACCCAATGATTATATTATTTCTGATTTTCATGTTTTCCCTCAGCATTTATCCACAGCCATTAAAATCTTTTAGACAAAGTTAATAAACAAAGATGCAGGAGTCTGTGTACGGACTTGTGATAAAGCATGACTGCTGATTTTTAAGCATCTAAATTGCTTTGCAGAAGCAAAATAAGGCAACTTATTAAGACTGGTCTCAAGCAAAACAAGTATGCCTGAGACACTTAGCTCCCCTGTGGCTGATTTTTTCAACTGGAGAACTCAATTAAAACCAAAGTTTTAATTGAGTTCTCTCAACTGTGCTATGTTTGGTGTGGATTACTAGTGTGATCTTTGATTAATTGTGTCAATCATATGTGGTCCCTGGCAAGATGAAACTGCATGAAACTCTAAATCTCTTAACAGGGGGCCACTTAAAGCAAATAAAACAAAAGTTTACAAATTCAATTTACTGCACTAGGTAACAGAAAATCAGGGATAGTAACATGTTCAATGCCAATTTTTATTTTCATTTTATGCAAAATATGGTTCAAATAATTTAATCCAAATTCCTTACTATTCTTCGGCAGAATAAGAATTAGCAATTCCCATCCTTAGGTACTAAAATTAATAGAAAGACTTAATGTGAAAACATCTCATGGAGAATCACACCTTATCCTGGTAGTTTGTTTTGGGAAATCATCCCATTTAACAACAAATTAATGCATCTAAGTTCTTGTTTTGATTTGCTGGACTTGACCAATGCTGCTCATTTTGCCTTATTTGGCATTAGTTCTACTTGCCTATTTCTGTTTTCACTGACTGCAGTAACCCCTTTAACCATATCACCACTGTAGGATGCACTTATGGGTTTGAGATTTCTGGGGAGAATTTTTGTTTGGTTGCACAGGAAGTTTTTGTACATGGTGATACTGCTGTTATCATCCCAACACCCTCCTGAGTATGAGCTCTCCAGGCAGGAATCCTATTCTGCAAGTACACCTTGCATTCCTTCTGCCTAATGCCTTTTTATATTCCACATATTCAGCCCAACAAATGACCCAGGTCATGCTGAGTATCTTTATTGCCAGCACAATGTACCACACCACTGGAGACCATTCTCCACAGATTTGAAACCATCACTTCATATGTGGGTCATAACTTGCTATCCCCATTTGTATGCTATACACAAACTGTCATTCCAGCCAGTACCAAGACAGGAATCAGCACACCACAAATTAAACGAAAAGAAACTCCAACCAAACAAAACACACATTTAGCCCTGTTATGTAATAATACACCATTCTTTATTTTATGAAAGATCACTCACTGAATATTTATTTTCATGATTTTTACTTTTTATTAAGTTCCACTCAACAGATCAGATACCAAAATCAGAAGATGCCTGTCATACACAAAGTCAGTATAAAATTGTCCATATGAAAAAGTTGTATTAACTATTGAAATGGTTACATTCTGACTTTACCCATCAAGTCTGACCAATGAACAGTGACCAGGATTAGATTAGTTCAGTTTAGTGCATAATTAATTCTGATCTGGTTTTTCAAACAGGACTTAAATGGACTAGAAGAGAATGTTCAGAACATCTTAAATTAAGAGACCTGTTAGCTACAGGTTATTAGATAAATAACAGGTCTGTAGAATTATTTCTTGCATGTTATCAGAGGAAAAGATGCTATTCTCACATCTTGTAAACAAGCTGGTAGACCAAAACCAGAAACTGTCCCTAAAAAATAGTGACAACTACCAGAAAGGAAAAATTCTAGCACAGACTTCCCAGCATGGGATGGAGACTAAAAAATAAACTACCAACAAGAAGCCAGGGTGTCAACAGACCAATCTCAAAACACACAGTAATTCTGGAATCTAAGAATCACTTTGAAAATCACATTTACAGAAACAACGGTGGTTCTTAGGGACACACCCCCTTTTTGAAAGAAAATTGCAAGTACTTTTTGCATTATTTTTAACAGCAGCTTTCAAGTATCAATACCACCTCTTTTTGAGTAACATAAAACGTGAGTCATCTTAGAACTGACAGCAGCCCATAATTAGAACACTTAAGGGAACGTTTTCCCCAGGTTTCCATGATCCTTTGTAGAAAAATGTAAATTTTGTTCAGGCTTTTTCTTCTACTCAGATCGCAACAGAAATGCAGCCACCACCACCATCACCACAAAAAGAAGACATGATGATCCCAAATAAGCCAAAGAACAGAGAAAAGCAAGGGAACCATGCAAATGACCAAGATCCCAGCTATAGCACCATGCTGTGAAGCCTGCCAGCTGTCCTCTGGAAAACAATATCCATAGTTTTTGAATTGCTGATCTGAAGTCTTCACAACAACAGCTAAAGCCCAACCCTGCTTAAAATAAATTCCATGGACTTCAAAAGCTCCAGATCCCCCATTGTTCACTGGCACTCTTCCAGCACTAAGCATTTGTTTTTCTGCCACACACTCAGGAACCCTGACTTGATCCCTATGGAACAAAACTGTACAGAAAAGCAATAATTATATGCCTTTGCTGAGGGTAAATCCAGATTGCCTTTTGACATGAGAACAAAGTAAACCTACATCCACTAGGGTAACTTTTCAAGGAGCACTTGGTAAAAGGTGCATTTTACACAAATACAAGTATTTTACTACAAATTGTATGAAGTGCCTTCACAATCATGGGACAGTATTTGGTGACAGCCCATGTGCAATACTTTTAACTGCCCCAGGGTCCAAGTGACACAACCCTTCCTTAACCAGGAAGGTTAAACATGAACTGCCTGCTCAACCATTTCTATTCTGCTACAGCTCTAACAACTGAAGTGAAAAGTTTAGAGAGAGGCCATCATGTTCACATCAGTGGAACAGTCTTGGATCTATGCAGCTTCCTTTATTCACCCTGTGGGGTAAGGGAAAGGGTGATTTTAGAAGCCTGGACAGTAAGGAGTTAATGCATTGCTATGCCTCGAACACCAATTTCTCACTGAAGTGAGAAAGTCAGAACAGGACGTGCCTGGAAATGGGGCTTGTGCAAACATAGGGCAGCACCCTTCTGGAGCTAATGTTCCTGTTTAGGTCCATGGTGAGCACACAAAATAAAGTGGAGAAGCACAGATGTGAGGTCAAGGAGTAGACAGGACCAACAGAGGGGGCTCAAGACTACCCAGCACCCAAAAGTACTGCCTCACTCTTTTTGGGAGTTCTCCATCAGAACACTGTACATAGACCATAGTGTTGCATGAGACTTGGAGAATCCCCACCTGGGAAGGGATCCAGACATTTCCATACCAGCCTGAATGTACATAACCTGACAAAGTTTTCATTTCATGGGCCCCCAACAGATCATGTCTGTGACCACTCGTACAGCAAAACAATGATCAAGCCTTGTCACTGGATCCACAGGTGGTGACATCTTTCCTCTCAACTACCTACTCTTATCCTTTCCTTTTCCTTACACACTTTGTGATAGTTTTGAACTTTCATAGAAGAGAAACAGAATGCCCACTTACTTTCCACTGCAACTGAATTGTTTTAAAATAAATCTGCCTCATAAATACACTGGTCACTCAGTGTCTTTTCACTGTAATTCAGCCAAAGGATTTTATTAACAGGAATCTCAGTCTACCTCAGTTCAAAACGCAGGACTGGAAATTTCTATACTTTCCAATCCCCAAAATAAGTGCTGCCATTATCAGACAGCCCCAAATACGAACAATTACTGCATAGTGCAGAAATTTTAAAAAAGGGACTTCCCAAATGAAAGCAGACTCCCTTCACTAAGAGAATTCATGAAAGCTATAAGTTAGCAACTTGCTCCTATCTGCAGCCTACAGAAAATGATGCTTCTGTATTGGAAAATAACTCCTTGTACCAATTGGCAATGTGGTCTCTACAAAAGGCAGAATTAGGCCCTAAAAATTCAAATAAAGGCACTGATGAGCCAATTCAGTATTTTCAAAACTTACAAATGATGTTGCATATAACTAGTTTTAAGCTAATTAAATTGAACTAAGACTAACATAACACTATAAGAAGGAAAAAAATTTTTGTTCACAAGTGACAGGCATTAGGCACAAAGTCCAAAGTTTACTTATCCCCATTATGAAGATGTAATGTACTTACAGCAACAGAAACTTAGTCAATTGACAACTTTTTACACCAGTCACAACTGCAGTAGTAGGTTTAACTGGCAGACAACAAATTCCAAAAACTGAAGGTACGTCTTCCAAAAGGGATACCAGCAAGTTGTTACATCTGCTTATTTTTCACCTCACATGTAAGCAAGTGTATTCACATCCTTCCTCTGGACAGGCACTTTGAATCTTTCCTTAATTTCCAAATGGTGATAAATACCAAGAAGAAACAATAATTCTCTAACAAGTAGGTGAGTCAAAAATTCTGGCATTTAGCTGTCAGAAGGTTTAGCAGTAAAAATATTTCTTCATACTAAATGAAAAAGGAACTGCTGTTCCAAGTACCTAGTTGTATGCGGAAGGGGGTTGTTTGGTTTTGGGTTTTTACCTAGTTTGTGGTTATTTTCCCTTTAATCTTCTATCTGAAGTGTTATCTGTTAAAGAAAAAAAGGAAAAAAATTCCCTCAACAGTCATATTTTGTACAATGTCATGAAGTCTTACACTGGTGTTGCACATGCATAAAAAGAAAAAGGACTCAGAGATGAAGAAACAATTGGTCACGAGGATATGTAAAAAAAATCAGTGTGAAAAAAGCTACAGCCTGGTTAAAGCTTTGCCAGCTGCTTTGTGTTTATCTATAGAATATCATTACACAAGCAAGAAAGACAGGTGAACAGCTTGTTAAACACAACAAAATGCTAGCAGCACCTTAAGCAAAAAGGCAAACAAAACAAAGAACCCCAGTGACATAATGATTCATAGGACAACAAAAATCAGGTGGATAAATTTTTCCAATGTTCCCTACATTGGGTGTAATTCCAACCCACCAAAAAGGAAAATCTTATAATGGTTATGCTTAACTAGAGTACCAAACATCTGAGACTGCCATGCTGTGGGTTTTCACTCATGATAGATTAAGTCAGCATACATAGTTTCTATTTTTGAGTGTTCATCACACTGATCTGGAAAAGGATGTGCTCAAAACCATATTTTCTGAGGGAAGCACGTAAGTATATGCTGAATACAAATTACTGAACCTTTCGGACACCTATGCTGCAGAACAGGAGTGCTCTGCAGCTGAGCCACAGCCTCGATTTCCAGGAAAGATCATGGACCCTAAAAGAGAAACGAATTTTCCTGTAGGGCAGTGATGGAGCAGCCACATCTACCAAGTGAAGAGTGGGTAACCCTCAAGGTTGCCCACTCATCCAGCCTATGACAGGCTATTTTTAATTAGCAGGAAGTTAACCGTACCCATATTGCATCTGTTTTGCTCATGATGGCAACTGCTGAGTCATTTTCCTGTCTTTATCCTGGCCCACGAGCTTTTTCATCCTATTTTCTTCCCCTGGCCTGTTGTGAACAGGAGTGAGAGAAGGGCTGGGTGGGCACCCGGCAGCCAGACAAGGTCAACCCACTTCTCTGAATTTGTAAAACACTTACCCAAAGCCTCCTCCAGCAGCTACTATCTCAGAGTCTGACCTTAAGCTAATCAGATTTCATTCTCAGCTGTTGCAAGAACATCAAGTTTAAAGAACAAATATTTACTTAGAAACAAATTCAGCTTGTCAGGATACATATTGAAATACACAAATCACTCTTTAAATGTTTTAGGGGTTTTTTTCTAAATGCTTTTAATGCAGTGTGCTTCAGATTTGTCTAGATTTTTGTATTTAAACATTACACTAAGCATCTCTTCAAACAAAATTGATCCTGCAGTGCTTTTTAGTGATTTGTTACCTATCAAGAGGAAAATAGCCAGTTTAGCTCCCTGGGCTTGTTGATCGATTATGTTCAATTCCAGATGTACAGCCCCCACCTGACACAGAGGAATCGTGTGGCATTTAGAAGTGGCACCCAGCAATTTGTCCTGCAGCAATGCAAACCATCCTGCCACACTGCATCTTCACAACTTACCACATTAGAGGACTTTCAACCCACTCTAGTTATGTTATACCATGTCTAATGGATGTGTCTAAATACCTATTAACAACTCCTAAATATTTGGGCAAACAATGACCTCTTCTTAGACATGTTTAACACGGTAATTTCTCTTGAGTTATTATGTTACTATACCCTTTTTTCCTTTCAGAATCAGACTTTTATTCTAAAACAAACCCAACTAAACCAAATAAATGAAAAGAATCCAACAACCTCAAACAAGCACTTCATGCAGTTATAGGACTGTTTTGAAGACTCTTTTTGGTTGTCATCTTTTAGCACACACATTTCTAAATTGTTTTTTTCCTCCCAGGTCTATAGTTCCAGTATTTTGGTCATGCTTAGCAGACCTGATAAAATATGAATTTTGCTTTGCTGTTCAGAACTAGCTCATGTTGAACAATATGTCATATACAGTTTTTTACTTCAAGATCATAAAAAGAGTATCTTAATCAGGGCACAGATAAAGCTCCAACAAGAGGGAAAACTGACCTAGCAAGTTGAAGCCTGCTGACTGTAAGAGCTGCTCCATAGTCCTTCTCAGGTATTAACAGGCATTGCACATTGCTTAGTTTTTTCATGTTCAAAGTACCTCTTTATTTTTCTTTGGCTCAGCAAACTCAGGGTAAGTCTGAGGTGTTCCATATCATATTATAATAAAAGCACCATCATTTGTGTAAAGCTGCTCATAAATAATATCATTTGCCTTGTAGGAGACTTGCAATAAACTCAAGCTGAAGATCTTGACAGATGTTTGGGATTTAACTACCTTGGCATCATATCAGTAGCACAATCAATCATTGCAACAAAAAGATTTCATCAAAACTTTGTTTCGAAGTGCATCTGTTCAAACCTGGTGATGAAAGAAACTGCTTGTACAGCCCTCAGCACAAAAACTTTTCTCAGCTTCTGCCTTCTGACAATAACTTCAAATGAATGTTTGTGTAAGTAAATCTTTTGATCTACTTCCACTATTTCAGCTAAATCATATAAACAAGTAGCTTTCCAAGTCCATCATCAGTCACACCATTTCCTACTCTGTTTTCCAGGTAACAGCAAGCTTCAGTGGTTGGTTGTCCCACGTTTACCACAGCACCCATCTGTGGAGATCCACCCATGTCTAACCAGGAGAACACTCCAGACACAGTCCTCAACCTCAAGGATTTAACACCATCTCTCTTCACAGAAAATCCCCACTTCCTTGTATGCAGAGCCTACCTAAAGTTTTAGGGAACTTTTAGGAACTTCATTGCTTTTAATGACTTGATACTGCAATTAGTATCCTTTTTCCAAGCACACCTGAGCATGAATAGTGGCTTTGAAAATTACCAGAACATTAGCAAAAAGAAAGGGAAAGACACCAGACAGACAGACCAACAGCAGGACTACACAGGACTTTAAACTAAGCTTAAAACTTTTGAAACAGTCCAACAACAACAAAATATATTCAAGTACACAAAAAGCACGTATTTGCTGGGGACAGGAAACTGACTGGATGATAGTGCATGGCAGAAGGCTCCCATGCATCCCTGCTCCCACTCCCTGCTGAATTGAATATTTTTTTGCTTAATTAGGCATTCACAGGTCTTTTCAGACAATATCCTCAAGGTCTGTCCTTGGTCTCCTGGTCACGCAGAAAATCTCTCCTGGGAGACAAATGGGTTTGTACAGCTATTCCTGTTTTCTGTGCTAGCTCAGCATACAGTTTGAGTTTGACCACTTCTCCTCATCAGCATGCATGTTGGATAAGCTCTATCAGTCTTCAGCCAAACTGTTCCTTTTAAATCAAAATACAGAATGCACAAAAACTAAGCAGAAGTTAAATGCAACCATGAATGCTTTTCAGGCTTATATTCTCTTAATATAAACAGTTCTATATCCATTTATCAAGAGGACCAATAAAACAAAAAATCCAAACAAAACAAAACACAAAAAACCCCAAACCCTCTAGTCAACACATACTAGTGATTCATACAAGGATGTACAAATCACATATTGTTTCTTCTGGAAAGATCAAGTTCCTCTGACCTGGCTGCTGCCTGTTCAGGTACTTATAAAAAGCCATCATAATTATGGCACTACTTATTTAATGAATGGACACTTTTCCCACATTCTCAACAGCAGCTTTCAGAAAAGCTATAACATAGACACTCTATTGCCTATTACCCTTTATTGACCAGCAATATCATTTTCACATAACTGTTGGTTCTCTCCAAATGTGTTCTGCAAACTTCTGGTTGCCAGGTATTTCTATAGAATGCTAAATGGCAAAAGAGACAAAGGCATTAATTGCAGAACTGATGTTAAAAGGAAATTCATTACCAGTAATCCTTACTATAATATTTATAGTGCCTTGGAAAGAAGATGATTTAAACTATTTTTCCTTTACTATATTTAATACTAGTATTGAAAAGCAACACTACAGTGGACACACCACAAAAAGGAGAAATGTGATGTTTGAAAAACAAAGCTAGCTTAACTCATGCAAAAATACTAGCTCATAAGTAAAAATGCACTTCTATTTCAATGTAAACACCTACTGCAGGCCTTTATCAGCAGACAGTAGAAACTTCATCTTCCAGCACAGCTGAATATCTTCTCTACCATCCCTGCACTACACAGGCTCTACACCCCAGTCAGGCTCCAGAAATGAACACTAACTAGGGACCATACCAAAAGCACAGAAAGACTCAAGACACCTCACATGTAACAGAGCAAAGAATTTCAGTGCCTTCCAAGCCTTAAGGAAGGACACCTCCTGGAATAGCTTTAGCTTGTATTTCAATCACATAACATGTTAAATTGTTCCATTGGTTTTACTGTGAATACTGCATTTGACACAAAGTTCAGCATAAATGCAGTCTTGGATCAAAGCTATTAATTTCTTTTCAGCTGCAAAACAGTGAATATTTTTCCCTAAGTAAAAAAAATCCAAGTGTCAAAGGTTTCCTGACATTTCTGAAATCCAAGTTCTTAATTATTGCCATTAATTTCAAGACTGCTCTGAAAACAGTCAGTAACAGCTGCATCCAGCCTGACTTCCACAGCTTTCTACCCTACAGTCACACAATCACATTACTTGCCTAAAACATGTGAATTTGCTCTAAAACAGGCAAGGACATAGGCAACCATAGGACAACCAGCTCAATGAGTATTTTGTTGTTCCATTCCAAGGCTCAAAGATGGAATCTCCAGATCCCTCTACATCTGCCAGGAGCATAATGGCACAATTTCCTTCTGAAGGTGAGAGACACCAGTCAAAGCTTACTGAAATAAAAATCTCTTTTTTGCTACCTTAGAGACAAACTGCCTTGCATCTGAATTTAGCTCCAGCTTTTTCTGTTTTGCTCCCTCCAGCAGTGGTTACACCACACCTGAGCCACAGCTCTGCTTTAATTTCCAAAATCCAGTGTGTATGACACAGGCAAGCCTGCAGACTGAAAATGCCTGTAGAGCTTCAGGGACTACCAATGATGATCTAAAAAAATCTCAATGCATTATTAAACACAAACCTCCTGCTTTTAATACACATGACTCAAGGAACTGTGGAAAAATACTTAAAGGAGACCCATATTTTACACTTTTGGTGCATCCTGCAAACACAGTCAATCCAATTAATTGAAAAGTCTTACAGTAAAACATTTTTGGTTATTCCTCCAAGCAGTTACCTCATCTACTCAGGCAACAGTTTCCTCATGTACTGAATATTTTACAACTTCTAATGCTACATTGCTTTTCCTTATCAAGTTATACGTGAAACGCAGCATTTCTTTTCAAAGAAAATGTAGTGAAGACTGACAGGGATTTTTTTAAACTGCATATATTCATACCAATATACCATAACTCAGATTTTTTTGCTATTTGTTTTCCTTGATGTATTTTTTTACAATATTTGTAATTATTAATGATATACACAGAAAATCATTACAAGATAGGCTAAAAGAGAGTGCATCCAACTAAAGGTTCTGTTCAGGAAGATACATTAATTTCAGAGATTATGTTATCACATCCCAAAACTGTGCTATGAACACAAACACTATTCAAAACCATGACTAACATCCATAATCAAAGTATGTGTTGGGCAAAATTTTATTAATTTACTTTTTTGTTCATTTATTTGACAGAAAAAAGGAAGTCCAGAATTTATCAACTGGAAATGACAGGCAAAAGAATATAACTTGGAACTCATGAAGTCTGGGGATATGCATGTATTTTCAAGGGCCATCGAAGATTATTTATATTCAGCAAAACACAATTATGATTTTGAAATGGACTGAAAATAGAAATGTAAATCAAGTTGGCAGTATTTTTCTACTCTCCAAGCAGCTACTGCTTGATTGTTTGTGTTATACCTACACCAGCCTAAGGACTAGTCAGAACCCAATACAACCTGAGACAAAAAAGGGAATTACCTACAGGGGGGTGGGTGGGTGAATTACAGTAAGATGGTAAAAGTACTGACTGATTACAACACAAGGAATCATTATGGGGACATGTATTTATATATTAATTCCAAATACAGCAAAATAATCTGCCAAAAATTTATGGCAAAAATTCCCAGGTGTGTATCAATGTAGACTGTTTCAGAAAGACCAGTTTGAGACAGGCAGCTCCACATTTAAACTACACAAAATCCATGTGTGAAATATAGTGGTCACTGAGTAATGTGTCACTGAATGCTGGAAGTGCTGCAATGAGGAAGGCAATAAAACCCTGAAATATAAGACAAAAAAAAAGAACAACCAAAAGCACTAAGAGCCAAACTCAGTACCAGTGTTGAGAACAGAGCAAACATAGGAAACAAAGATACAGCTAAAAAGATGGATTTATAAACCCAACACCAACTTTCCTCTTTGAAAAGCATCTTGAAGCTCCATAGTAAATCCAGCCCACTGGTAACTTCTGAGCATCAAATCCCAAAGCTAAATTCTAAAGCTGTGATGAATGCAGGGCTCCTGACAAGACAAATCCTAGTGTGCCAGACCTTTTCAATGGTGCCCAGGGACAGGACAAACAGTAATGGCCATAAAATAAAACACAAGTTTCACTTCAACATGAAGAAGAGCTTTACATGGAAGGTGGCAGGACACTGGAACAGGCTGCCCACGAAGGTCGTGGAGTCTCCCCCTCTTGAGACATTAAAAATCCACCTGAACACATTCCTATGTAACCTTCTCTAGGTGCCCCTGCCTTGGTAGGGATGCTGGACTGGATGATTTCCAGAGGTCCCTTCCAACCCTAAATTATTCTGTGATTCTGTAAATAAAAGAATTTGGATTACGAAAATTATATGAATACCCCTTGTATATATTAAATTGTACTAGTAAAGGAAAACTTCAAGAAAGCTATGCAAGTTATTTTATTCCATAAAGGAAAAACTAAATTACCTGTGAAGTGAGACTTGCTACATTACCAGAAGAGCTATTACAAACATCTTTATTTGCCATGAAATAATTTCATTATGCAAAATATGAAAAACCAGGAGACTGCTAGACTTCCTAATGATTATATATAATGTTTCTTACCACAGAGTTGTTTGCACTTGTGAAGTACAGACATAGAGAACCTCTCACACACGCCAAATTTCTGCAAAGGAGCTTACTGAGGCTGTGGTCTGCCACCCCACCATCATCAGGGTGCCATTTGTTCCTCTGTGGTAGCACATGAGTGACCAGCTGGACCTGCACTCAGCCCAGTATGCCAGGTGGCCCACCTGAGCCTCGTGAATCCCAAAAGAGAACAAAAGGGAGAAATTTCTCTTAATTTCTCTCTGAACAAATGGTTACATAAAAACTTGTACAGCACTTAGAGCAAGATATACTGCAGGAAAAAAATTGAAAAACCCCAAAAATTAGAATTCAAAGAGAAAAGTTCCTTTTCTCTTCATTCTGCTCAGACCAGCACTGATTCTGAATTCCTCTGCACATACTGTCCTCTGCAACAGATGGGAAAACGCTCCAGCAGAGCAGTGTTATACACTTCAGCAATTAATTGTAGAGGACTACATGACTCTCATACATTTCATTTTACATGCTGAGGAATTTATTCTGACTTGCAAAGGATGCCACTCCAATAAAGCCTTCCCTTAGTACCTCACCACAAGCATCACTCAGTACAGGAGACTGCAATTTGAAAACTGATACTGCCCTTATAACTAACCCACTCAATCATGTCAACTTCCAGAAAAGCCCACTATAACAAAATATTATCACAAAAACCTAATGTTTAATAGCAACTAGAGCAAACCACTTGAAATCACAAAAGCAAGCTTTTCACTTGTTCTCTGGAACACCCCAAAGTCTCTTTCATGCTACCACAAGAGAGACTTACTGATTTATATACAAGGGGAAAAAGAGTTCGCTGGTTGCCATTGGAAAAGTTCACAGAAAGCCCCAAACTGACAGATTGAACTGATTCTGATCATGAACTGATAAAACAGAATGCCTGTTACAAAGCTCAAATAAAACTTCTTAACTCTTTGCTTATTCTATGTATCTCACATACACAAAACAGATTTTTTTCAACATTTACTTTTTCAGTGGCACCTTCAAAGAGTGGCTATAAAAACAATTCTGAACACATTTCAGGTGGACCTCAGTCAGTTTATATACTTTGAAGACATATGAATATACATTTATAGTGACAAATTAAATATGACTGCGTTTCCTAAGGTGATAGTTTCTTGATTCACATTCCCACGTGACTTAGTGAGTCCTTTCAGAGGTTTCTAAACCCTTACCCAGCCTTAGCAGAAACTCCACCTAGACGGGAATAACATGCTCTGAGGATTATTTCCCCATTCATAAAATCAGCAGTTCCTAGCTGGGAAGAGAGTCAAAAATAGCAGTTTTTCAGACTATTTCTCAGGTTTGTCTGTCAGCTTGTGCCAAGAAAATCTTCATTTAGGCATAAGCAACCACAGCACCCCAGAAAAAGAGAGGGAAAAAAGCATAATGCCAAAGAGTCCAGAGGAAAACCAAAGTTGGGCAGAGTCAAATCACAGCCCACTCCCCTGAGAACTGGATATTAAGAATCTGGTCCAGTTTTAATGAGTCCACACCTGTGCAGGAGAAAGGCCCCACATGAGACCATGAAGACAAAGTAAAAAGACCAAATCCTGCAAATTCAAAACATAGCCTGGAACCAACATACTGCAGACACTGCCTTCAGAACTTTTCAGTTCTATGCAGCAGATGGCTCAGCTATGCCAAAATACTTCTGAAGTACAAGATGTGTTCATTCATGGAAGCTCTTGTTACTTCATTTTCCCATTTGTCCTCTAGGATCAGGCTGCTGAGGCAGCCCTCTGCCAACATGTTATTTCTCCTCAGAAAAATATTAACAGACTGAAGTGGAAAAGCTGACATCATACCTGATGGCTCCAAAATTACACATGGATTAGCAGCCTTGGCTTATAAAAAAAAAACAAAACCCAAACAAACAAACAAGTAAGAAAACAATAAACCAAACAAAAATCAACAACAACAACAAAAAAACCCGAAATCCAAAACAACAAACTAACTCACCCAGAAAAACAGGTGAAAGGTAAAGAACCAAGACTAATTTTAAGGAAAGAGAGTAGTCATGTGCTAGGGCAGATAAGATGTATTGGTTTAGTTGGCCATTGCCATAAGCTTGCCCTGAAAGCTTTGCACCAAGAGAGAAGCCTAAGAACTGAGATCAAACCCATCAAGATTAAAACCCTGGTGGGACAGTGATACAGAGAAATGGCAGAGACAGAGAAAAGAATCTCCTCAAAACTACATCTACTGCTGGGGCAAAGTTTCCATCAATTTCTTCCGCACTAACTGATGGAAAAGCTTTGGATTAAAGCCGTGTTCTGCCTGTAATACAGCTTCACTGAATATACTAAACATATTCCAAAAAAAAACCTAATCCTTACTTGTATATTGGCAATACCTCATTCAAGACAACACCAGTGTTCTTGCATCATGCCAAAACCAACAACCAACAGTTCATGATTATTACTGTGAATTCATCAAGAAACCAGCAATTACAACATATGTTGTTTTGATTATAAGAAAGACAGAAAAGTGAAAAGCACACTTCCCATTCTGAGGAGAAAAAATAATCTCGTCAGTGGAATTTAATTGCTTGCTCTAAGTGTAAGTAGTTTTAGTAGTAACATATTGCAGGATGCATTCATTTGAGTGTATACACTGGTGGATTTATTTTTCCTAATACCTTGAAACCACTGGTCTATTGGACATGATGACAAAACTTACAGTGCAGCAAAGGAGGACTGAGAAGAAAAGAGAAATGTGAGTTCACTAAGACGAAAGAAAGCTTTCACATACATTCAGGTTTATTCTTTTGGTAGTTTGAAATTTTTCTCCTTTAAAACCAATATTTAGTAGATTCTCATTAGGATGTACATCGCCATAAAAAGCTGTATTATTTTACTATATAAATATGATAGCTGCAAAATAATTTTAGAGAATTCAGATGATCCACTAACCCATCACATAACATGCAGTTATGTCCACTAACCACGGATCCACTAACCCACTGCATAACATGCAGTTCACATCTGCACCAGCAGAAATTCAAATACAGCACTAGGGCAGTGAGACATTTCTGAGAATCTTGACATCTGGTTTCTAAACCCACAAAAAGCTGTTACGGTTATTTTGGCTCAGTTTAAAAACAAACTACTGAACCTCTGCAGCATACTGGGGAAAAAAATCTTTAAAGCTGGTTTATATGCAAGAGCCTATTACAATGTAGCATTATACATAAGGTTCCCCAGTGACTGTTTCACACAAAAAAGGTTAAATTGCTTAGAGAAACTGTTTTGCAAGACACTAGAAAATGAACCCAACCTGTTTCTTATTGTAAGCCATTGCCATTCAGACATCGTACCACCCTACCAAGATAAATATGAACACATTTGCATATACCCAGGTGAAATTTTGCAGAGAGTAATAACAAACTACAAAGAAATTTCAAAAAATGCTAATTAGCTTCCACATCCAGCATTCCAGAACACAGAAAATAGTTCTGTCTAAGAAATAGCTGCATTCCTGTTCTTTCAGCATTCTGCAGCATATGGATGAACAGCCAGGCTGAAGGCAGACTTTGACAGATTTACTGATTTAAATACAAGGGGAAAAAAATTTTGCTGGTTGCCATTGGAAAAGTTCACAGAAAGCCCCAAACTGACAGATTGAACTGATTCCTGATAATGAACTGATAAAACAAAATGCCTGTTACAAAGCTCAAATAAAACTTCTTAACTCTTTGCTTATTCTATTGATCTCACATACACAAAACAGGTTTTTTTCAACATCTACTATTTCAGTGGCACCCTGAAAGAGTGGTTATAAAAACAATTCTGAACACATTTCAGGTGGACATGACAACAAAGTCTTAATACCAAAAAAATGTGGGCATTCACAGGTTTTATGCCACTGCTCGTAACTCTTATCTTCTATCTTTTGGCTATTGGCAAAACAACTAATTTCATTCCAGCTTGGCAATAAGCTAAGTAATTAGAGTTTTCAAAAACTGCTGTGTCCTTTTCTACAGTTTAATAACCAACCTTAATATAATATTTATATTACTGTAGGCTTCATCATGATCTGGCTATGCTTCAGTGCTCCCAAATCATTCTGAGAAACCATCTCCAGCTTCAAGACTTCAACTTCACAGCAAGTGTTAAAGAACAAGCCAGAAAGAAGAACCCCAACAAAGAGAAAGCAAGACTCAGACTGGCTCAGCAGACAAGCCACCAGCTCCACACCACTCCTCCTCCCTGGCCCTTCTGCAACACCGGGTGAACTCCTTGTCTACTTGTTCAGGTGTTCAGTTGTACTTTTTTTCTGTATGACACGTAAATGTAAAGTCTAAGAACATATTATCAGACCTAGTAAGACATTCTGCTTTCAGAAGCTGCCTTCTGCTTGTAGGTACAGCCTTCACAACAATTTGCTGCAGAGCAACAATTACTTAGATTTGACTTCTCTGTCAAGTGACTACAGACATGTTACTATTTGAACGTTCAGCAATGAAGGAGAATAAGCCAGAAAAGACAACCTAGAGTTGTCACCTCTGCTTTTACCCAAACTTCTCCAGAAAATAAACAAAAAATACAACATCGTATTCCAGTAGCATTTATCGCATGCTTGGTATCAGATTCATAGGTTCAATGATGATAAGCAACTCACAGAACACAGGAAGACAGCTCAAGTTGCTCCCCATTTTCTTTAATCTGACAGCAACTAGCATTTTGCCAATTCATAAAGCAGTGGTACCCTTTGACGAGGCAACATAACCATTTTGGGTTTCAGTAAAGCTTTCAGTACTGTCTCTCAGTATCCACACAGCTGGATAAAAACATCATGTGATGGGCATCTTCATGAATGACCTGGATGCAGGACTGGAAGGGACACTGAGCAAGTTCACAGATGATACAACACTGGGAGGAGTTGTTGACTCCTTTGAGGGCAGTGAGGCCCTGCAGAGAGACCTCAGCAACTGGGAGGGCTGGGCAATCACCAACCATGTGAGGTTCAACCAGGGACAGTGCTGGATTTTGCACCTGGGATGGAGCAACCCTGGATGTACAGAGACACTGGGGAATGAGGGGCTGGAGAGCAGTGCCATGGAAAGGAACCTGGGGGTCCTGGTCAGTGGAAAGCTGAACATGAGCCAGCAGTGCCCTGGCAGCCAGGAGGGACATCCCTGTCCTGGGGACATCAGGCCCAGCATGGCCAGCCGGGCCAGGGAGGGATTGTCCTGCTCTGGGCTGGGGTGGCCTCACCTCAAGTCCTGTGTGCTTAATACTTGGCTCTCTCCAGCAAATAATGAAGAAAATTAACAAAAGTAAGTGTCTGTTCTAGTCAACCAACCTTTATTGGCATCCTCTGCTAAAAGGATACTGAAAGGATGCTGCTGAATATTGTTTATATCAAGGCAATGTAAATAAAAATATTTTAAAATACACACTGACACTCAAGACAGGTTTTTATTTGCAGACTATAAACTGAATAAAAAACCCAAGAAATCAAGACAAATTACTGTAGCATACAAAGTGAAGAACCCACTAAGTCCTTTTTAATCTATATATAAGAAAAACGTCATGATTCAAAGGACCATCACACACCAACTCTGAGATAAACCAAAGGCACAAATCATGTTTAAGCAGGGTGAAGTCTAACGAGTGACTTCACAGAGAAATTGTGCCCTTTCAGCCCAACACCCCTGGAGGCCTCAGTGGGGTCAGAGGTGGACTGCTGCCCCATAGAAAGACCCAGGCAAGGCCTGCAAGAACCAGCAGAAAGCACCACTGTGAGCCTGACACCTTGGTTATTTTACCCCTGGAGCTGAGTAGCACTTAAGACAATTTAGCAGCAATCATACCAAGTGTTTTGCAGTAGCATTTGTTACATGCTTGAAAGCACAAAAGAAAAATCATGACTCAGGAAAATGAGGTAAGAAGCAGGCTTCCACAGTTAATGTGTGGTAATTTAATGCACAATAATCTCAGTTCATGATCACATATTTGAATTAAAATGAACCTTCAAGCCGACAAATATTCTAAGAAATTTACATTTTTAGAATTTAGAAACCAATGGAACCCAGAATTGCCACTAAATTGCAGAACTGGAAAATCCCATTTTCCTCACTGTAGGTGAAAACAGAAAAAATGTGGACTTATTCTGAGGGATGTGACTGTACAGTAGGCATTAAGAAAGAGAAAATATTTTGGGCAAAACAGTGACAGAAATCTTCATATGCATTGGAAAATAAGGTTTCAGGACAGAAAAGGAGCCAAAATCCAAACCTGAAAATGCAAAGTCATACTTATTTTCAGACTCATCTAGAGGTGTCACTATCCAGCCAAAATGGAAGCATGGAACCAATCAAATTCACAATTCATCTTTACAATGTTACATACAACTTTCTTCATTATTTACTCATAAAAGTAAAGAAAAAAAATTGTATGCCAACAATGTAAGTAATTGAATTAACTCAAGCTTCACAAATAACTTTTTCCATCTTTGTAAAAAAAAAAAGAAACCAACAATCCAGGCTACCTAAGAAACCATGGAACCTCAATTCTTTTTGATGTTCTGCAAGCATTTATTGAATTTTTCACTAGAGTTAATTGTACAGATGTTCACAGATACACAACTGTTGATGCAGCATGAGGATTGGAGAAAACACAACCAACAGAACAAATAAGATATCCAAATAAGAAGCCTTCATATGTGTATTGGCTCCCCCTGTTAATACAGAGGTGCTCACATGCCTCTATGGAAAAGCAGATCCTTTCAATCAAGATTATTTCATGGGAAGCTTTCTTATTCTTTACTCCTTTCATAAAAGCTTGGTTATAAACATCTGTGTTACACAGTTCTCAGCTTTATTACACAAGACCTCCCCTTTGCTGTAACCACGACTCCAAGAAACTTACTCTACTGATTTCTCATTGAAATAAAATTGTTTTACCACCAAAGGTTCCCCAGTTTTGGGGGTAAAAACACATCATGAAAACATTGCAAACGTTTCCATATCAAGTTCTCTGCTTTTTACAAGTACATTATTAAATGGCCATGTTGGGCAGGTAGGAGCAAAAACCAGTAACTCCAGCTACAGCTTTAGGCAGCTGATGTGATATAGATTGTAACCTGAAGCACTGCTAGGCTGGTGACATTTTGGTAAGGAACCATGATATAAAGAAGCAGTAAGCTGAAAACTATATTGATTAAATAAGACAAGGGGGGAGAAAAGGAAACAGAGAAATGAGGAGGCGCCCAAGGAAATGGCAGAACTTGCATCCTCTTAACTCTTGTAGCTGAGATTTCTAGTATGATTCAATTAGTTTGTTTTCTCTTACTGTGTTTCTTTTATGAACTTCTATTCATGTGATTAAACAGTACTGTTCTTTAAAAGCCATTTTACAAACCTTTTCATTACTCAGAGGCTATACAAAATAGTATTAAAAAAATAAGATGAAAAAGCAGGATGAGCCAACAAATGGATTAAATAAGAAATGGACATATCCAATTTTACTCCTATTTTAACTTTCATGTCTGGTAAATGATGAGAAAACTATCAGTTTCGGGCCTGGCAACTGCTGTTTCAATGTCTGCCACCAGCATTAGCACTGAATCCATGTGTGACTACGGAACAGTTCAAGGACTTGAACAATATGGTTACAGCCTTTAATTTTCACCTACAACTGTATGATTAAGTTTAGTAAAACTGTGGTCTATACTGTGACTCACATTCCCGTGTCATCAATGAACATTTGTCGCACTAGACACATAACATGCCCAACTCGTACGTGGAAAATTAAGGCAACATTTCACTCTCACAGCACTTCCTTATTGCAAAGCATTGCAATACAGAAGAACATTTTGAGAATAAAGCTGTAAGTGTTTGTAAAGCACTTGGAGATTCTCGGATAAAAGATATTATAATTAAAAATTAAATTACTCTACACTAGTGGGAAGCTTTCTGCACCTTTCCCTAACAGAGCCCGCGCCCCCGCACACAGCACCACTGCTACAATGCTTCTGCAGAGACAGAAGCTAAGCTGATTCCAAAGTTCAACCCCACCTAAAGTTACAAATCTGAAACTCTTGCAGCTAAGGAAATTCAGCTCTTTCATGTAACTAAGACTGAAACACACTAAATCTGAAGCTTTCAGCCTCAGTTAGATGAGGAATCAATGTGGTAACCCCTCAGTGAGCTTAAAATGTATTGCTACCATAACTTTTTTATAATTTCAAACAATAAATACCTACAGAAAAAATATCATGAATAAGCAGTAAGAAAAGTTACTGAGACATTCAAATTAAAAAAACTGTGAGCACCTGTTCACAAGATTTTTCTTATCATCTGGCACTTTTATTACTTGTGAGTCAAGTTAAAAAAGCCCAGAAAGCTTTGCTGAAATATTTTTCATGTATACAGCAATCATTTCATACAACAGAAGAGCTGTATTTCACATTTTAAAGCCCACTATATCTGAAAATCTACACACACATTGTAATGGTCTCTACACTGAAAGTAAAAAGGTTTTAAGGCAGCACTGACATCAACAATTTATTGCACAGTTACTCATATGTATATTATGTTTTGTCCTAAAAAGACACAACTCTAAAATGAGACTCTTGGCATTACTGGCTGGGGAGGACAGCAATAACCATAAAAGTAAAAGTTACACACACCAGCTGTTGCATAATTTGGAAGCACCAAAAGTTATCCCTTATTTCCTTTTATCATCAAAAGAGGTGTCTGGAAAAAAAGCAACTTCAGAATCAGTTCACTGAAGACCTCACAGGCAACTGAAAGTGAATGGGGAAATTCATCTTCCATGCTTTTACTAGAATTACAGAGTGGTTTGGGTTGGAAGAGACCTTCAAAGGTCATCTAGCCCATCCCTTTGCAATGAGGGGGGAATGTCTTCAACTAGATCAGATTGCCCAGACCCCATCCAACCTGGCCTAGAATAATTCCAGGGATAGGGGCATCCACAACTCCCCTGGATAACCTGGAAGTTATCTGCTGTTTCACCACCCTCACAGTACCTATTCCTTAGATACAACCTAAATCAAAGCTCTTTTTGCTTAAAGCCATTACCCCTTGTCCTGTCACAAGAGGCCCTGTTAAAAAGTCTGTGCCCCTTGCTCCTTTAGCTTCCCTTCTGTACTGAAAATCTGCAAGGAGGTGTCCCTGGAGCCTTCTCTTCTTCAGGCTGAACAACCCCAGCTCTCTCAGCCTGTCACCATGTCAAAGAATGTTCCAGCCCTCTGAGCATCTTTGTGGCCTCCTCTGGACACCAAGAGGTTCCTGCCCTCCTTGTATTGGGGGCCCCAGAGCTGCACACAGCACCCCAGGGTGGCATCTCCCACAAGAGCAGAGTAGAAGCTCAAAGCCAGAGCAATGACTTGCAAACATCATGATACCTAGGAAGTAATGGCTACATATGTCATACATTTAGCTAACTCCACTGGACACCTGGTTATGAAGCATCCTTCAACAGTGCCAAGTGTTCATAAACCCATGCTTGACAAGGGCAATCTAGATGCCAAAAATCAGAAAATCCACCCAAGACAGAAGATGGTTATTTACATCAGTCAGCTGGTAAGACTTCACCAGATAAAACTGTGGCAGCTGTAACCAGCCTTTTTTTTCCCCTCCTATTGAACATCCAAAACTTGCAGAAAAACCTTCAGTCTTTACACAGCCAAGTTTTGGGCAGACAGTCTCCCTACTTTCTTCTTTGGTTAGGCAAAACAGGAGAACTGCCTGTCTTTATAATCTCTATTGGCAAGAGACACCTACCCTGAAAAAAGCTAAAGCATCCCTTCCCAACAGCCTTCTAAATGTTGCATACAACAGGGAAAGTAAGCTGCTGTGCTGAATACAGAACTAAAAAAACCCCAACCAAACCCATATATGTCTTTTACAATTACATAACATTACATTCCATCTCTAAAAAAAAAACCAAACCACAGAAAACAAACTAGCAAAAACAACACTTCACAAAAAAACCTGGCAGAGCCGACAAATATTATCTCCCTCCCTTTGCCATCTAAATTGGAAAGACAAGTAGTAAAAATCAGCAATTGTTTCAAAACATGTGTAATTCTGAACATATTAACACTTGACAGAATCACAAAACAAGCTGGGCTGGAAGGGATCTCTAAAGGACATCTGGTCCAACCCCCCTGCCGTGGGCAGGGGCATCTTTCACTGGATCTGGTTGCTCAATAGATTTCCCTATTTTAAGCATTAAATTCTCTCCTAGCCTTGACTGGGTCTCTCATGCTTTTTCAGAGCATATTATTGCTGTCAGTGGTTGCATAAGAGAATTACTGAGATTTTCAGAAATGCTAGCAGAAGCAAAAAAAAACAACCTTAGGAACAAAATAGAAATTCAATTATCTGCAACTATTCCCAGACACATTATTTTTCACAAGCAATAACCTGAAAATATTTTTCATTTTAAGACCCACCCTCTAAAGCAAAACTCCATTTAAAAAAAATGTATTATGTATTGGTACAACTTCAAGTATTTTTAAATATACAACTCACTTCCTACAACATCTGGCAGATAAAAACCAGAAAAGTAATGTAAGGGGCCTGGTGCATTTGTAAAGTTCCTTCCATCTTCTGCTTAAAAAAAAAAAAAGGGGGCAAGATCAGTTAGGCTCCAAACAGCGAGTTGTGCTGTGAGGCTAAGGCAGGCCCTCTAGCAGTGAGATTATGTGATTATTTCTGGATGCCGCAGTCATGTGGCTGCACAGCAAAGCTTTTGTCGGGAACATGACACAATCCCATCGCGCTCAAACTGCTGGCAGCAGCTCGCCCCAGTGCATTTCCCAAAACACACCCACAGGAAAGCAATAAACAGCTTTTCAGTGCTACGGCCTCAACTAATCAGGGAGTTGTTATTCCCTGTTGCAGTAAATGGAGAAGCTCCTCTCTCATTTTTCACTGGGTATCACTTCATGATTATCTACCCCAAAAGGCATCTACCTGGGTATTGCATTTATTCAGTGTTAGTCCTTCTGCCAGACAGGTATGTTTTTCAAATATTGTCATATAGTGTCTCATTGTACTTTTCAGAAAAACATCAGACTTGCTAAAAATATTTCACTGGATTACATCTCAAAGACCAACTCATTGTTTAACCTTATTTAACTAATTCTGCCTCTCAAGCTGTCTTAAACTCAGAATATTTCCACATTCAAGTGCAACAGTTAAAGTATCTACAAAATACTAGCCTCTAGGTAGGGCAACCTCTATAAAAACTGAGTACAAAATTAAGTATGTTAGATGTTAAATAACAAAGTATTTTTATAATAGAACAGACTGTAGAAACTCACCTATTTATCTCCTATCACATGACTCATCACTAGTTTGCTTTTACCTATAAATATGACATACTCACTGCCAGGTACATGGAGTACTGGAAAACACAATGTCATTACCTGACTTCAGGATAATAGGCATTTGACCATAAAAAGAAAATCAGATCTTGTAATTCAATACTTGCATGGGGTATTTTTCCAGCAGTTAAGTTCTCCTTCTAAAAGTTCATATGAGTAACACTCAGCAATCAAAACCAACTCCTGTCTAACAAAAATTAGCAAAATTCTATATAAACATAAAATCTCATAATAAAAGTAACAAACATACAGCCACCACAGAAGTACTCCAGAATACCTGGGAAAGAAACTCCTATTCCCAGATTCAAATCAACTCATTTAACCACCTCAGGAGTGAGCTTTCCTGTGTCTATGAACACATCTATGAACTCATTTGCTGTGGAACTTAGGCAATCCAAGGGCACAGTTCAACCACAGCCACTTCAGCCCTGCTACAAGAAATTTCCTCAGTTCTGCCTGTACACCCACCAGTGGGGCTCTAGGCTGCAAGTGGAGTCAGGACAGATTTACAAATTGTAATTCTAACACAGAACTTAGATTCCAGCCTTGGCCAATTCCTGCAAAAAAGTTTGTCATTTTGGCAAGATATGTTCTTTGCCCTGTTCGTGTGAACCAAACTGTGTGTGTGATTTCATCCCATCACAGACAACATCCCCAGGACATCAAGGCTTTGCTGGTGTACCTGGCTGAACCCAGTGCTTGTCTGCGTGCAGAAGCTCAAAATAGCATAGGGGGTGAGGCAGAGTTTAATGCACATTCCACTACAGCTGAACACAGGAGCAGCAATTCCATTTTTTTCCTTGGGAACACACTAAATGAGCCAAGCTGTAACATGCAATTTCTTAATTACTTCAGAAGTTCAAACTTCTCAAGTTAAAAACACGCAACAAAAAGCATTTTGACTTGTTTACAATAAACCACAAAGTAATAAAAATATTTTTAAAATCAACTCATGCAGTTCAGAGAAACACTTTTTTCCCAGTAAGCTGAAATAATACTTGAGAGGGGAAGAGGAAAAAAAAGGTAGGATGAAAACTAAGACTGCTGCATTTTGAGAGAAGTGACCACGTTTATTGAACCTTTACAAATATAAAGGTTCCCTTACCATTTTAGGATGGACTGTGTTCTTAAATCTAAATTTTTTCATATGGTTTGCAATTGATTCCCACATTATCTTAATTCTTACACCTTCTAAGAGGTGTAAGAATTCTTTTCTCCCACTATAATTACATGAGCAAACTAAAGCTTCTTTATATCACTTCCTGACTTGCTGCTAGTACCTTCCTAAGGTGTCAAATAGAGTTTAGGTATTTACTGTGCATTCAAAGGCTTTCAACTTAAGAGTACAACATCCAAATCCACTGACATGGCATTTTGTAAAACTCATTCTGAACTGAAATACAAATCTGAAGATACAATCTCTCAAAGCAGGTCACCATGGAGTCTCAGGCAGAACTCTTCAAGAGAGGGAGAACTAATGCTGACTGATGCCATAAACACCACTCACTTTGAAAGAGAAAGACAAAGAGCAGGTGGGACAATCTACTGGACAATCTAAGCTATTTTTCAGGGCTGGTTATTAATATTCTTAGCATCCTAAGGTGCTCTCATTATACACACCTTGAAAAAACAATAATTACAGCATTAATAAATCTGACAGAGATTACAGATTGAGAAGAGAATTTTTTTCATCAATATGTAAAAAGTATCAATAGTAAACAACTGAAACAGATGAAAAATGTTCATGGTATTGTTTAGCTATTATGGACCCATTTGATGAAAAGATCAGTTCTGTGTGACTCTCAGCCCTTCCCACAGCTCACTACAGCCTTGTAACCGCCCTGTTTGCCAACCAGCAACAGACGGTATAAAACTAAACCAAACAAGTCGATTTCCCTTCTCAAGTGAGACTTGCTTTTCTCACTTTCAGTCATTTCACTTGACTTTGCTTCTGCCAGATTAATTCAGCTATTTAATTCCTGGACTTCACGGCTATAAAACTACATTTACATCTTGTAAACATACAATTTTAACATCTCTAATTATGCTGATATGTAGCAATATGATACAAGTCTCCCAAGTAAAAACTGATGAAGCTGCATCTGGTTCATTTTAAAGGGAATTTGAACAGAACACTAAAACCTATCAAGTATCCTATTTATCACAGGTGTTAAGATACTGAATGAAGATGAACTGCATTCTGCATTAAACATTTATCTGATGACCTCGTAATTTTATTTACTATTGAACCTGCTTACCAACTTAAACTTTTAATTTTTCCAATATTGAAGTAGGTCTGATACATCTGTTTATAGCTTAATGCATTTGCTTAGCCATGCAGAAAAAGAGCTCTACAGTCAGATTATATCAATTTGCTCACAAGACATAGTCTTGTGTAAATACAGATTACAAAGACACAGCTTTCTAAAGAAATGAACTCCAAATCCTCAAGCACAGTCTCTCCAATAGTTTGTTTACTCATTCAGCTGAATACAAAACAGTCTGAGAGTCACCAAGTGACATCTGCTCACAACATAAACCTTTTCAAAAAGCAACAGCAGATACCACTAGCATCAACTTCCTTGAAGAAACCAAAACAAACTTAAACCAAATGAACAAGCCTCACTTTGTTGTTTTCTTTCCAGAGAACTTAGTATAAAAGCCTATCTTACACCTTCAACACCACCACCTGATCAGGGCTAGGGAGCACAAAACAAGTCATCACCCATACTGGTTTCTGTCCCATGCATCTTAACCAGCTACACCAACCCCCTTAAGCATGCTTAAACATCCTTTGTCTTGCAACTCTCCTGGTAAATCCCTGCCTCTGAGCAGCAATCATCTTACTTCATAGAACAGGTCTGTTCTAGGCTCAATTTGTTTTTTGAGCCTATTCAGTGCCAGTCATCCAGTGAGGGAGTTCAAAGTGAGTTAATTCCAGACAGCTGCTGAACCCCCACCTGGCATTAACCCACCACCCTCTCCCATGGGATGAAGTGAAAAAGAGAAGGAAGGTAAAAAGACCCATGGATCAAGATGATGACAACTTAATAACAGCATAAAGGAATTCAGTCACTACTCTGAAGAGATGCCCAGCGACTTCCTGGGGAGAGGAGCCTCAGCACAGCTAACACTTGACTGTGCAGACAAGTATCATAGCCAGAAACATCCTCTCCCTTGCTCCTCTTTGCCCTGAGTTTTCACTAGTGAGTACAGCATCATATGGCATGGCATACAACATCCCTTTGGTCAGCTGAGGTCAGTGGCCCGGCTGTGTCTCCTCACAACCTCGTGGCCAGCACTGTTTTAGCCACCAGTGTGAGACACAGCCCCACAACTGCTATGCAGACAGGAAACTTTGTAACCCCACCCCAGCCACACCCAGCACAGCGTTATTACTAGATTTCTCTGAGATTCCAACTGTAAGAATTTCTTCTTCAGACCCAGGATCCTGGCTACAAAATGACTTCCCATTACTATCCTGAAAAACAAAAGAATATGATGGGGACCTTTAAAGGGGTCTCCCCATCTTTACAGGCATTTTCAGGCACTTTTAAACATGTTCATTGTGCATAACTTCCTTAGCCAGAAGTCAGTGACAGATTCTTGAAGTCACTTTATGTCCTGCCCACCACAGCCCAGAGGACCATGAATGGCAGAGGCAGGCATGAGACAAAAAGGCTCATAGGAGTGACCTATGACTTGCACCATGTAGGGTTTGTTTTGTTGAAGGAGTTGTTGCCTGGTTAACTTAAAAAAAACCCACAAAACCATACAGCAAATTCATCACAAGACACATAGGTATTACTAGGCAGAAAGCAGAAGAACAACATATGCCTTTTTTCTATTTTCATCTTTATTGCTTCTTCTTTGGACAGCAAGGGTACCCCAAATGTGTATTAATCTGGTTGCCCTGCTGCTCATTGGTGCTGCACTCAAAATGCTGACAACAGTTTGCACAAGCATTTCTTGGCTGGAGGAGGTAAATATTTGACAGTCTGATGTACAGTCAGCCTTACTTGGTTAAGCACAGGTAACTCAAAACCATTTTGTTATTCACATTCAATTACCCTGAATGCTGTTACTGTCTCTAAGGACCTGTTGAATAGCAGGTATTCTAAACTTGTGTTCAGTACTGAAGCCATGTGTTAATGCTTGTTTCATGAGAGAAGGAATGCAGACAATCAACCATCTGTAATATTCAAATTCAGAGTTTTGCATATATTTTAAAGAGTCACCCCACTGTGACTGTCTCCATAAGTTCACACAAAAAAAAAAAATTAAAAACAAAACTTGGAAGACTTTAGGGACCATCTAAGATCAGTATTAATGAACACTTTACTACAAATCTGGGAGCGATTCAAATGAATCACACTCTTTATTACTAATATTCAAGTTAGACCATGACATTTACATTCAAGATTTTGCAATCAGCTGCCATATAGCTAATTCCCAGGATTTTTAATTAAAGTAGATTTGGAAGAGAATTCTTCAATCCAAACTGACAATTATCTGCTACATAAACTAACCAACTTTAGGCAGGTTTCATTATGATGGACACGAATGATGATGAACAAGTGGAGGCTCCTGCTTTTTTATAATATACCTTTGCAACTTTTGTTTTCTTCCACAGAACTGTGAAATCCCAAAGAAGACAAACTATAAGATGATAGGACATCATTCTAAATCAACTTTGTCAGGACACTTTTTCTTTGTTAAATTCTGCTTAGCTAATGACAACCTATTCCCCACCATTTCTTCCTTGAGCCATTACCATAATAAAACTTGGTGACATTTAGCACCAAGGAAACTCATTTGCTAACACATGGACACCTAGTATCTTTGACAACCCAATTTTCATCAAGGACAGGAGAAGAAATGATCTCTTGCTAACAGTACATCGATCACAAATGAGATCAGCCTGTGCTTTTCATTATTCAACATGGATTACATTTGGAAAGGAAAATGTACTGCTGCATTAATACATCTCACTGTGCAAAACATGGTTTGCAATTGTACAAGTTTGAAGGCAGAAAGAAGCACATAAGGGAAAGGGATTTCTTTAGGGAAATCAGGAAATGACTGAAGGATGACTCAAACTGATGAACTCAGATTTGTAACTTTCTTATGTATAAATTAGAATCGACAATTCAAATTTCAGTTGTATGTTTAAACAACTGGAAGAGATGAAGACTACACATTGTAGTCTGTAACAACTGGTCATCATCCTAGTACTGTGTGTTTACATACTCCAAAGGTACTATAAAGGTTACAGTAGAAGAGACAAATCTTCACAGAAGTGATAGCAAAGCCCCAGAGCTGAGTCCGTATACACAAAGAGAAAAGCTATGTAAATTCCATATGGTTCTGTAGAGGAAACAAAAAAACATAATAAGAAGTGAAAGAAAATAGATCTATTGCACATTGTGTCATACTGCTACCACAGGAGGCTGAGCACCCCCATCCTGCTTCACCCAGCTCTGGGGCAGGGGTAGTGCCAAGCTCCCCTTCACATCCTCTGAAATCACTGAGCATCCTGTGACTCCCACAAGAACATCACATGCACTAATAACAAAACAAAAACCCCAAAAGAACACTAAAATAAAACCAACCAAAAAAAAAAACCCTCTTAAAACACCAGCAAATCTAGCAAACACAGAAGGATGAAAGACTTCACATCTCCCTCCTCAAGTCCATGTACAGATCCCTGAGCATACCTACAAGGAACATGTTAACTGAATAGATTTATTCATGTTACCACAGATTTTAGAATAGTTATGATTTAGGAAGCAAGATTTTCTTTCCCCTCATGCATCAATACCATTATTACCATACATCAATTACAAAAATTATCTGCAGCTCATTTCAAGGTATCAAGTATTCATTATTTGAGAATACTGACCTAAGTCTTAGTTATATTGAAACAGGAACAAATCACAAAGTATGGTCATACAGAAAGAGGCTATTTCCGTGCAAGTATGTGATTAATAGCTTATTTTGTTTGCAGGCTACTCTATCCTGTGGCCTCTGCAGAAGTTGCTGCTGAACTTCCAGATCACCCCTTACTAAGTTTAACCTTGCATTTCAATGCACTGTGCCAGAACTCACAATTGAGGCAAGTAAAAATACTGTGCTGCTTTATAAATCAGTTCTTCATGGACAACAGTGGCAATAAAAGCCCACTAAGAAAACTGATGTGAGGATAAATGCATTTTAAAAAGCCCAAACACCTCTAAATCCCCTTTAAAGGGACCACAGGCAACACAAATTCATATTACTCAGTTTAGTTCAACTTCAGGATCATCCTTCCTGCCTATTCACAAGAAAAAAACCTAAATAAAAAATGGTTGAGATCTCTTCTATCTTCTTTTCTTATGGCCTCGGTAGACACTAAAGAACACAAAGCACATATACACAAAATCCCTTGACATCTTCTCACAGATAAAAACATAAGAGAAAGGGATAACTGCAGAAAATATGATGTATTCAAGAAGCATACAGAAGGAAAAAAAAAAAAAACCAAAACCAAACTACCTTCTGATGAAAGTATTTTTTGCTCTCTTGGAGCCTCTGCACTTATATTGGCTTAAACGCTTTGGTCCTTTTTCAGTCTTGACAAGAGACCTGCTTTAGTGGCTGACACTCCACAAAATAATCCCAGAATAAAGGAGATGCATCAGGATGGTAAATGTCATTAAAGTAAAATACAAGGATGAGAGACAAAACAGGAAAATATTTCTAGCCAATTTTAGTACTAAATTATTCAAGTGAAATTTTCCATTCTTTAAGTCACCAACTGTTTCAAATTCCTTTTTACACATCTTATCCCTTCTCTCACACAAGTTTCTCTAGATGAGGAAAATACAAAAGGTTAAGAAGAAATTTAGTATCCTTAGTGTCCTGAAAAAAATTTGATATAAAAATTAAAAAAAACCAAAACATGCTGCCCTACTTGGAATTTCCTTTAGTCCAGTAATAACCAGAGTTCTTACTACCTATTTAAATTTCTCCTTATGCCAGTATGGTATAGAACAGCAGACTTGTGCAATTTTTAAACAAATATACTCTAGGCTTGTATTTCCAAAGTTATAATTACATAAAACACTGACAATTTTTAAGACTGACGTAACCGTCAGACTTGGTTTATATTCCAAAAGTCTCCTAGTAGTTATGGACATGCAAATCATTTTACTTATTCAAGTATGTACACGAATCTGGAATTATATGAACTACACATACAGAATTCTATGACAATTACTTGCAGGTTCAAAACAAGAATATTCAATGTTGTTGCTCTACTTTGTGATGTCTGTAAGATACATGTTCCTCACTGAAGAGTTACATATTCCCCTGTCTCATACTCTTAAATAATTACTAGGATTTATTAGAATTTTGGGTTTTTTCTAAAAGTACTTTTGAATTAGCAAATGCTGACACTGATTTTTTTGTGCATGTTCTCATTTAATAGCATGTCAAATATGCCATTTGAGCTTTTAAATTTTTAGCCTTACAGTTTAAATTATTGGCCTGCAAAAGCCTCCATGTGGATTTATAAGTGCTGTCTGAAGAATTCACTTGAGCAGCTTTAAAATACTCAGAAGGAGACAGCACAACATCTGTCCCTGACAAGCTGCTGAAAACCAGGCAGGAAGCCAAGCACTCCCCGAAGTTCCAGCCCAGCAAAATCAAGCAGTCTTGAACAGCTGCAAAGCAAGAACTGCTTTTAACATTAAATCAAAGAAATCAAAGCTTGTGATAAGCATGCAGCAGTTATTCCTTGAAGTTAACCAAAGAAAGAGAGGAGCAGCTTAACTCGCCCATATCAACGTATTACAGCTTATTATTATTTTACTGATGAAGTTGTTTGTGTCTTTTAAAATTACATTAGATTTAAAATACAGGGAAGGCTTCGTTGCTTTGCAAAACCAAACAAATCCCCCTCTGAGGACTTTACTATGCAAATTCACAGGAGAAAAGAGAGGGAGCAGAACAGCAGAAGAAGAAAGAACACCACAAATTAGACTTAGGATGCTTCTGTTCATCAGCTTCGTGTCCCGAGCCTTCCCATAGATTTCAACTGTCTTTTGGGGATTTGTTTTGCTCTAAGGAAACAAGAACAAAAATTGTAACAATGAAAACTACAAAAAAAAAAAAAAAAGGCTTATAAGGTCAAATAGAGATAAGTAGAGGTCCAAAGAGGTGAAAGAAAGAAAAGTATTGGTAATTCTGAAAATGGAATTCGAAAAGGAAATTCTAAAAGATGCTTAACTCCTGGTGAAAGCAGAAAGATAACAATGAACAAACAAGAAAACCAGCCTGTTTTATTACTTAAAAGAATGCCAGAATGTTTCAAGAAGAGAATAAAACTATCAACTCTTTCAAGTCCAAAAAGAAAACTCAAAAGGCTTTTTCTAGCAATGAGCAACAAGTAACATGGGTTTGAACGTGGTGCGTCAAAAAAATCCTTAATGCATGCATTCTTGAGGTACAAAATAAATCTTGAACAAAATTTCACCTGAACACATGTAGTCCCATATTTTGAGTCACTCAAAAGTATTCATCTACACACTTTTTCTTCTGTATAATAGATTTACCTACATTTTCCCTTATTCTGCCTTCTTTCAGAAGGCTACCAAATCATGCAGGACAGAAGTCAAGGAAAAAAAATTCTAAGTCACACAATCTTCAACTGTCTTCTGGTTTTATGCATGATATGACATATTAGGCTGCATGACAGTTCAAGGGATGCTGCACAAGAAAGGGTCCCTGGGACTCCTGGGAGCTGCCACAGCACAGGCGAGCCTGCAGGTCAGACACGGGGCTCCCACAGCCCAGCCAAACAGGAGTGCAGAGCAGAAGCCACAGGAGTGACCCTGACATTCAACGTGCAGGACATGGGAAGTCTGCAAATCTCCAAACCTGAGTCTGTGGAAGCAGCTCACTCTGGGAAGAGCAGAGGGAGGAACTGAAGGAGACCCCTTGCGAGGCGGGGCTGTTGACAAGTGCAGTGAACAGGTCTGGCAACTTTAATTACTAGAACCATATAATGAAGTACTTTTCAGACACACATCCTGACTTCCTATTTACTTCCTGGTGCTTCCCAAGCACTGACTCTGTCCCATTACTTGTCCATGCTGCAGTAATAGGGTGAAGTGAGGTTTTCAAACTGGTGCTTCCAAAATGCAAATACCTAGTGACAGGCAGCATGCTCAGAAGGAACCTGTACGCAGTAATTACCTTCCCCATCAGTCTAAAACAAGTCAAGCATCATCCTTCAAAAATCATACAAGCCCACCAACTTTTGTTGCTCTTTTCTGTTCTTGTTACCTTTTATTTTTTTAAGATTATGTGATATTTCAAAGGCTGCTCCACTGTTGTTCAGAATAAACTTCCTTGGTTTTACTTCCACCATGAAAGTTTGTGATTGAAAATGTCATACCCACTCTTGTCTGGGTATTTGAGTAAATGAAAACTAGCTAAATTTTACTTATACCATTTAAAATATAAAAGGAGAGGCCTGTCCAACCTTACTGACAGCTTGAAGAAATGCAGAATTACTAGATAATCAGAGGGACACAGGAGTGATTTCACATTAAATATAAGAATCATCTGATTTAACTTGTGGCTGCCATACAATGATGTCCAAGAAAACAACTGTCTGAACATCATTCACCTCCAAGTCAAATTATTTGCCTTAGAGTGCCATGGGAAACAACACAACCTTGAAGCACCACAGTGAAAATAAAAATAGTATCCATAGCTTTCCCTCTAATATAGCAGATATTGACAAACTAATATTTTCCTTTATTCTTCACAGGTTTGCACTTAATCTATTTTGTAACTCCAGTTGCTCTAGGAACCAGGTCTATACCAACCAGTCACAACAGGCAGCCTTCAATCCTGCTCAGAGAAAACACAAGCTTAAAATGCTCTTTTAAAAAAGCCCAGAATTGATACCAGAAGCTTCTTTGGTAAAGTAAGATTTAAATGGCACATTTTCTTCCAATGGCAGCTATATACAATGTGATACTCCAACTGTACATACAATGCACAAGTTATGACGTTTTTTTCATTTAGCTCTAACTAAAATTACAATGAACATGATTTTATAAGTAATTTTAGAAAGTTGGAATTAGACTATTCAAATACCTTTACTAAAGCAGCATAACTGAAATATTGAACTCCACAAAACTAGTAAATTTCACAAAAACTAACTCATTTAAGACTAAAAAAGGAGACTGTTTCTCCAGCACATGATGCTGTTGGTTTTAGAAATTCTGTATTAGAGTTTGCATGACTGGTGGAAGAAGTGGCTGAGTGAGTAAACAGAAACCACAAAGAAATATTTGAAAGCTATTTCTCATGTAAAAACACAGGTGTGGCATCAGAAATAAGGACACTTGGGATCAATGGTCTGCAACGTACACAAAGAGCTCATGCTCAGCTGCTGTGCTTTCCTACCTTTAGGTTTAGGCTTTATGAATAAAATGGTGATGGGAACTTATGACTTGTGTATTTCTCCTTCAGAAGACCTAAATTCTTGTCCACGCATGAAACACGATGATTAACTACCACCATCTATCATCATCTTGAGCCTCCAAAACTTGGTACAAATCAACATATTGGTAGAACTGCAAAGCAGGCTGTCTGGTTCTTTTGAAACAGTGTTAAACAAAATTACTTGGACTAGGAAAAGAGTGCAGCTTCTACCAACTCCATTATGGTGGTATCTGAAAACCAGTATTACCAGTATGATACAAGATGCTACAGAATCTTACTGTTCCAAAGGAAAAAAAAAAAACCACAAATACAAAACTTCATAAATATTTGTAGCTAGACTAGGGGAGATGAAAATAGCTAAGAAAAAGTTCCTACTCAGACACCGGGGCTCCACAAGTATTTTGTGTTTATTTGTTTAAGGAAAAGGAAATAAGCAAAATAAGCAAAGGCTCCTCTTACTCCGAAGATTTGCCAGCAGCTGCAGCATTCCCTTTGCCCTGAGCTTCACCAGGTGATGTTTCATAACTCTGGTTATGAAAACATGGAATAAATTCCCTCTCCCAGCCAACAGTACGTGTTCTCATTCCTCACCTGTCCAGGATGTCCTTTCTTCTCCCACCTTACCATCCACCTCAACACTGCTGTGCACTGATATGAACTTTCTGAATACTTGGAGAGAGAAAGAGCTTCAGGATTTTCACATATAAACTGGGGAACAAGATATGCCTAGCATGCTAATTAATCCCAGAAGCAGTTTAGCTACAGCCAAGGTTTTTATGATTACACTGCAGGAGAAAAAAAACCAACAAGGAGTTCTTGTCAGGGAGCAGCAGGGAGGAAAGCAAAGAACACAAGCTGGGTATTACTGTCCAACTGCAGAGCTGACCTTTCAATATTAAACAAAACCTCCTACATATGCTGGAATTAGGTGGGGTAGGTGGCTCAGGCAGGAAAACAAAGAAAACAAAGGACTTATGTGCCTGCTGTATTAGGGAAGAGGGAGACAGTGGAAAGCAGCTCCATTTAAGTATACATGGTCACAGCAACCAAGCCAGGTGCTTAGAGTGACCACAGCAATCTAAAAGGAAAATGAAAAAATACATATTTGAAGAAGTGAATGAAATTAATGGTGAATGAATTAAGACAAATACAGCAGCAGTCTGCTCAACATGTACAGGGACACTGTATCATACTGATCCTAAGTCAAAAGCATTTGGAAAAAAGGACACACAGATTAGAGGCCAAGTCTATGCAGGGTCTGAAATGGCACGGCCAAGAGAACTGGGGGAAAATCAGGATGGATGGTGACACTATCCAAAGAACCATCAAGAAACATGGCAGGCAAGAACTTTTCTACTGAGGTAGAAAAACACTGGGAGGTACTGGACACATGTTGAACTTGAACAGAAATGCTCAGGAAGGTTTTTTTAGTGTAGTGAGTTTATGCACTCATCCTCAACCCAGAACAGAGAAAGCTGCAGGGAACAAACAACAAAAGCAAGGACATCATCTTCCTTTCCAGGTCACCCCCAGCATTCCCATCCAACACGGTGTCCCTCCACTTCCAGACATCTCCCAAATCTGAGCTCTAGATCCCTCTGAAGGTGGCACAGCTGTCTGTCACCTCTTTGTCAATGGGGTTCTCACCTGCAAAAGCTACCAGCAAATCCTGCATCCTCCCTGAGCCTTCCCAGCCAGACTCTGGGATGGAAGGGGCCTCCTCTGATGCCTCTCCCAGCAGCACAGGGCTCAGGGCAAGTGTGTCAGCACCACATCCCCCTGAAAAACAGGCTCCCTCCAGCATTTCACCTACATTGAAGTATCAAGCAACTTTTAACTGCATCTTTTCAGTGACTTCAACGATTAAACAAATAGAAGAGTAAAACAAAAAAAGCTGTAAGACAGGCAGGGTTTTTTTTAATACAGTGAAATTTCCTCTTTATAGCTGGGTGTAGTGTGCCCAGTTTATTTTTAAAATGCCTTCAGGGCTAAACTGCAGAAAATAGAGCTTTGCAGATAAGAATACCACTAGTTCCTTTAAAGGTGAATACAAGAAGCTGTGTACTATCAGGAACCACATACAGAAAAATAAAGAAGACGCAATCATTTTATCATTAGAAAAATTGTACTGTTCAAAAAGACTAACACTGCCTTACACTATAGAGAACCTACCACACTATCTGCCAGCACGAAGGGAATTTCAGGAATATTTCTATTATAGTACTGATGTTTTCAATTTATCACAACTCTCCAGAGCAAGCTTACAAATCAATATTTTTCAAAGAGCATCACTTACATAAACAGAACTGCTCACTCCTCCAAAAGAAAAGGTTTAAACTAAAGTTATGCTAAAGCAAGTGAGAAAGAAAAAAAAATAACCTTTTCTCACAAAGAAAAATCTTGAAATGTGAAACAATTACAAGCAGTTCTACTCAGTCATAATTCTGAACTGTGAAAGATCAAGTTTGGCATGTTAATACCTACCTCTGGGAAAGCCAAGAGACAAGCAAATTGCTCCATAAACATCTCGGTCTTATTGCTGGCTATGATGATTTTATGACAACTTACTGCAACTGTGTACTTTTAAAAAGCACAGAAGCTACTGTGAAGGTGTATTAGTCACAGTAACATCCACAATATTCTGGAACTTTCATAGTCACACTACACCTGCAAGGAAAAGCCTGCCTGGCATTTGGGCTTTACCAAACCCACCACATTTCAAGGTTCACTTTAAGGGTACTGTTTCTGTTAAACATTTCAGTTTTCTTACAGATGTTTCTATGACATTTAAGCCCTTTAAACAATAACTAGCAGAAGTACTTTGTCACAAAATAAAAAAACCAACATATATCAGAATTATAATTTATTCCTCAATACTTTAGATAACTATGCCTAATGGATAAAAGAAATTAAGAACAGTGTTAGCCTTAATACATCAAGCAAAGGTTTTCGGAAGAGATAACTCAGGAAACCTTTACTACTTACAGTTAATGTCTGACATCTTTAAAAAGGCTTTCTTTCATATCAAGATTAGCACTTACATTAGAGAATATGATCTTGAAAGTAAAGTCAGACATGCAACATCCATTATACCTGGATTTTCACCATCCTTTTTAATCTTCTCACCTATTCACTGGACCAAAAGTTTTCTTTTCAGATCCTCTCACAGTTGTTTATAAACAAAAGCAAAATTAAAAGCAAGCATTCGGAAATCTTCACATTTCCTCACAGAAGTGACCATTACAGTTTTCAGGAAAACAAGGCAAAAAAAGTACTTTCAAGCCATCCTGTATATTGTCTCAGAATCATTCAAAATGCTGTTTTATTGAATACTTGCAATGGAACTATAATTCTGTTTGTCTTTATTCCTATTGTCATAGAAATGTCAAGGCCTTAAAAACATATGTTGAGTCTGCCAACTTTTATCAATCTTCTTCCTAAAAGAAGGGTTAATATCTGGTATTAATCTCTTACTCAATAGTCAAAAGGTAACCATAAAAATGGGCTCAGACGTAAGGTAGAAGATCATACAGTATAACATTATTGCAAAGAGATTTCTGTAACTAATTCCAATGTGTATGTTCTACAAAAAGCCTCATGTTCTTCACGGCACTCACCGTGAGATCTGAACAAGAAATTCCAAGAAAAACAGCTTTTCTTATCAACGAGCTTTTTCTTTTCAAGCAACACACAAGATCTCAGCCAAAGAAAGTTCTTTAATCAGTCAACCCACAGAGGAGATGAGACTGTAGTCAAGGTAGAAGAGTAACTACCATGTCAGACTGAGTTAAGGGATGCAGGTTACAATCTCAGCTCAGCCTCAGCAAGCCCTATACATTCCATTTCAGTTTTCCACTGTAGATTAGGTTCATCTTCACCTATAGAAATGAAAGCCTTTCAAAGGAGATACCATATCAGTTTTAAGCAATAAGATGCAATTTAAAACTTAATTTCTCTGAAGTACATTAAGAAAGGGGATTCAGTTCTTCAAATCTAATTGCATGCATTTGTACTCCAAACTCAAGTCTCAATCCACAAAATAGAATTTGCCAAAAAGATTGCAGATTTCTCTCTTACCTAACAAGCAGAGCCTACTAAATCAGACCAGTAAAGAAAGTGAAGAATAAAAAACTGTTTCATTCCTTCTTGAAGCTTGCACAAAAACAATAAAAACAGCAGGGTAACATCAACACTGAAAAAGATAATTCAGTTATTTTGTATTCCTCCTTATTTCTGTTGCAGACTCATCTTTTAAAATTAGAGGGTTTATATATTTATTTCTTTGGAAAAAGAAATTTTCCTTTTAAAAAAATTATGTTTGTAAGCAGTTTATATGAATAATAAGTTTTTAATCCTCTGAATCCTACGGGAGCACAAGACTTCAAGTGGTGACACGGAAGCCAAAACCAGAACAAGTCACAGAATGTGTAAATGGCACTGAACCATGCCTCACTTTCCTGAGACCTAAAATGCAAAGAAAAGCATGAGATAATACCTTGCATTATCTACTCCCAAACATCAGAATTCACATGCTCCTAAGAGTAAAGGTGGAAAGCCAGAAAAATACTTGAACAAACCACAGGAAATAACCAAAGTATCTGACTTCTTCAAACAGATTTAAATCATATTACAGCTATAATGAAATCCATATTTATTTTAGACATTTCTCCTGTGAGTCCTTATTAACAATCATGTTAACTGCAGATGAGTGAAAGTTAGGGAAAGTACAGGTATAAACATTATACTACGGTGCACAAATTGTCATTCAGGCCATAAAACTCCTGCCCTATCATCCTACACCACCTTAAAACTGGACAAAAGTTTCTTTATGAACCTCCTGACCATGTCCAACAGACAACTTCAGAACCCTCAAAAGTGTTGGTTTTATTTACTCTGTTGTGTTGTACTTTTTTTACAGCATTAAAGTATTAGACAACTTCCCAAAATGTTCCAGGGTTGGGTTGCCTTTTTTTTTTTTTTTGAGGCTGGGTACTTTGGGTTTATTTGGTCACAGTTACATTGTTTATTAATAATAAAAAGAAAGTACACAAAAAGCTACAGAGAGAATGAATGAAAAAAAAACCTTCTGACAATGCAGTATATTGATGATATACAAATCACATTATTTCCAAAACAGCTCCAGCTGATCAAGTTTTATGCTATTCATGCTATACAGAAAGCTAAGGAAAATGTGATCATTGCATCAGTCATGATAAAGCCAATATAAAACCTGACATAAATAATATCTCAGAACATAATTTTGTACTTAAACAATTCCATAATTATAATAATCATAAAAGTACAAATTGCTTATAACAGCTAAAGCTGGAATAAATACGTGAAATTCCCAGTTGCCCTGCTGCAAAGCTGCTTATTCAAGTTACTCGTGCATCATTCAAACTTTCAGCTTGGTATTTCTTCAAACATCACATTCACTGGTTCTAAATGTTGTCTACTTGTCTGAAATTTTTCACCAAGATACAAAAATCAGTGTTATATAAAGCACTCTTTCCTGATACTGCTGATGCACAATATGAGTCACCACTTCAAAGCCTCCAACACACCACCACAAGACACATTCTTTTAAGTCACGAATAAACCCTAAAGTGGTTTCTTCTGTCTTGCTTCTAATGAACCAACCTTGGTTCCCAACAGCAAATTGAAACTCTGACAGTCAAGAGAATATGAGCTCCACAAGCAGAAATTAAAACTTCTTAACAATACATACATCTCCTTTAACTCAGTATTTGCCAGACCTATTATTTTTAAAGCTTTTCTACAAAGGCTGGAAAAACACAACCACCAGTGAAATGTTAATGTTGTATCTTTGTTCATTTCTCTTCCAGGCTCTTCACAGTAGCTTTGCTGTGTGGTTCCATGATCTGTAACAGACAGGGGTGGAGGGGAAGAGAGGGTTTGAAAGTTTAGTGTACAATCTTTGCCAGTGGCAAGAGCCAGGCCATCAGAGGTGAGGATTCATTCAAGATAAGATAGATACCTATATAACTTCACTGTTACAAGAACTGCTAGACTTTTTTTTTGATGTGCAATAACCTGTTGATATTACTTCACCCCGAAAAATAAGAAGGGAAACCATTTTATTTGAACAGGAGAAAAATCTGAAAACTATTCTTGCTGAGGATATGATCATTCTGTCATGGCTGGTGACAGCTTCATCCACAAAAAGCTCTTACTCAAGCACTTGCACACCCACATGAGCTGCACACACCTGCACGTGATGAGCCTCAGTGTCCAGCCACACATCTCCTTCAGCCCAGGCAACAAATGCTGCAGATGTGGGCCACGAAGAGCCCAGCAGTAAGAAGCCACTGCTGCAATAGCCCAGTTAGGTGTGGAAAAACCTCCCAAGGAGATAATCCACCTCAAGCACACATCACAACTCCTAAGTACCACATTATTATTACAAAACTCTAATGATACAGTCAACCTATGGGTTGATAAATGTGCACACCTATGTGGATGCATATCTAAGTTTACAAGCAAATACACCCAAAGAAGCCACAAGAGAAAGGCAATAATTCGGGTTATTTCTGAACAACAAAGCGAAAGGACGCCCAGATGAACTGAAACAGCCCTGCCAGTGGAAAGCACACAATGCCAGGGATCACCCCAAATCTTTGGAATTGGGTGATGCAGCACGAGAGATACTGCTCCACTGGAAGAAATAAATCTCAATAAAAAACAGCGGAATTTCCTAGGGAACTATTTTTGTTGTCTTTTGCCATAAGAGGGACCAGTATTCACCAAGAACATCTCCACAAGCAATGACCCAGAACTACTGAGGTGCTTACAGCTATCTGAATTTATTCCCCATCAGGAATTGTAAGTATTCACAGCAATACAACCATTCCATCAAAAAGATGTTCTACCACATTTTCATCTTTTTCCTTCCTTAAGAGGAAAACGTCCAGTTGGTGGAAGATCACTACTTCCTCTCATGATTCCTAAGATCCCAATCTAGAAAGGTCTTGCCTTTTATTCTGAAGCAGAACCTAAAAATCTTATTGATATACCTTAGATCATCTCAGATAAATATTGATGGTGCTTTACACTGTAAATGCAGCTTTATTCTTGTTTCTACTTAGTCTATTTTGAAAAGGAAGCAATTACATTTTCCAGCTGTTTTCACATGACTTCTGGTAAGGCCATCATGAATGCCATGTGAAATTTTAGGTTATGGAAAAGACTGCTTTTCCAAGAATGCAATGTTTTGTGATGAAATACAGCATTGTAAACTATCATCAATAATTATATTTGTAATTCACAAGTATAACGTGAAAATGTGGCTTTTTGGTCAAATAATAGTTTCTCACATCCAAGTTTCTATTGCAATTCAGTCAGAACAGCAAGAACTAACACAAATCAGAGCTGAGCTCTGACAGTATTAGCACCTTGCAAATAAAGCACAGCATCAATTCTGCAGAAGTAATTCTATCAAAAACAACAAGCTATGTATATATAAAATTTGCTGTGAATGGCAGCAGATGTAGGTATTCAAAAACTTGTTGACCGCACCACAAGGAAATCCCCACATTTCTAGCCATAGAATAGGGTTTTGGTTGGGTTTTTTTATGTTTGTTTTAACTAAGACTTAAGCACACATTATAATCTCTTATTATAACTAAAGTACAGGTGAAAGCTAGCTGAGATACTTAACATGCTTCTCTAATGCCAATTTATAATTTCAAAATCAGTAACAGGTTAAGGAACATTCCTGCTCACTCTTTTCTTGCTTCGTTTCTTCCTCAACCCTCACCCTCCTCTTTTTGCTTTGCAACTTCAGTTCCAGCACAGTGCAACATCATGAGAGAGACGCAAGGTGCAGAGAAGATAAAAATACAAGAAGGTCAAATAGATGTAAGTAACTTCAGACCCCAAACTGCCTTAGGAACAGAAATTCTTAACATATCTGAAAAAGAAACCTCCAACACTTTTCCATATAGCAGAAAGCCCAACTCATGCCACTATCCTGAACAATCACATGAACATTAGCCAACAAAACAGGCTAAACTGGAACTTGCTGACACAGGAGTTCAGCTTCCTTCCACTGGGACACAGGTAAACCAAGGGACAACTGGTTGGGATGATGTGACCCAGCCCTAGACTGTGCTCAGCGAGACAGGCACTCCTCATTTACCTCTGCTCATCTAGAATTACCTGTGTCATGCACAGCACTGAACCCAAGGTCCTTGGTACACAAGCAGAAATCTGAGAGGTTGCTAACTAGCAGAGCTGTGACAGTATCTGCTACAGAACCAGAGACAAGCTCTGCAAGGGCCAGAGCTCGCTCTGTAGTCCATCAGAACCTGGTACTTCTACACATGGCTTTTTCAGTTCTGATTTAAATAAACTACAGATAGCATATTATCAATTAAAAACTCCACATCAAAAAATCTGCCACTATCACCTTCTGCAAAAGTTACATCATATCAGAAAATCCTCTGCAGAACCACACTGTACTATTAATTTAACTTACAATTTTTAGGTACATATTTAAATTCTCACTGAATGCTGGCTGACATTGGTTCTGCTGGATAGCAAGGAAGCTTCTGGCAGCTTCTCACAGAAGACACCCCTGTAGCCCCCCTGCTACCAAAACTGTGCCATGCAAACCCAAACCAAGCCCTAAAGCCACTGCTGAACAAATCTCAAGATTCTCTTCACAACATGAAAATGGCAGGTAATAGTTACTGCAAATGAATGACTGTGTCTTCCTGCAGGCTTGGGTCTAATCATTCAGTCACATTATTGCAGTGTCACTGATGACAGCTGAAAGTCAGCACTCGTGCTGTCCATAAAGGACAGAGAATACCAGAAAGAACAAAGTCAAAACGCATAAAGAAAAATTTAAGTGTGCTCACATATCACGACAAAGCTCATACCTACTTTTTTCTGTTGAAAGCTGTTCTGTGAAAAATGTTCATATTAGTTTTACTCAGAGGTAGGACTTTGCTCTATTCACTAGTACCTATTTTGCAAAGATAGAGCATAACTTCTGGGGTTACGTTGATCAGAGATATTTAAAAGGTAAGTTCAAACGACTCTACCCTGATTGAGGTTTTAGGAAACAACCTTCCCAAGTGCCTGATCATCACCCCCATACACTAGTTAGTGATTTTATGTGACTTGCCTACAACAAGCAAAATCCGTTTATGAAACCAAACACCAGTGTTCAAGAACTTCTGGCTTCTGGACCCATGTAAAAATTCAGCAGTTTTAAACCCCGCCACAACACCAGCTTTAGTTCTTTGTTAAAGAAAACAAAAGAGCACCAAAGACTTGATGTTGAAGAACATACTCTACCCTTAAAATGAAGCTACAAGTCCTTTCAATCCATAAACACCTTATTGTAAACTTATGTGGTGACTCTTATAGACACATTTTATGCAGAAAAGCTGTATTGTTTCAGATAGTTTTCAGGTGGATTGCCTACATGTAGGTACCAACAGCAAGTTCATTAAGTAGCACAAAACAGTGCACATTTCCACATGTTCCGTCTAAACAACACAAGAGAGTGATTTTTCCAGCAAAAAGTGTGGTCATTAAGTGGACAGAATCAAGTATTAGGAGGTTTTACAAATACCATGTGCTTCACATGATGAAGCTCACTGTGACCAAGTCACCTCCACTAGATTATCACCCATCATCACTGTGGAACTTGGAGCATGTGTCTGTGTGCTTAAAAATTCCCAGGCATACTGTTCCTGAAACATGAGAAAATAAGGTACAATTTCAATCCTTTGACATCTTGCATATCTACTTGTAAAGGCAAAATTTTTTGGGCTTCGAGGTCGAGTCAGTGAAGTAACTTCAATGAAGCTTTGATTATCTTGGTTTGAAGACTCAGTACATATCAACAAACTTCAAATTTATTTCTTCAAAGAAAAACAGTTAGGAAGAAAATGGATTGCAACTAAAGGATTAAGTGCAGTGGAGTGTTGACGTTTTGGTTTCTGTAATTTAATTGCAAAAGTCATCAGGCAAGATGAGAAAGTAGCACAGATATAGATTTGTCATAGATTGACCTTATCAACAGGTGGCCTTTAACACTGCCCATGTATCAAGACTATGATCCTAACCAGCTATAACAATATGTGCTGCTTATTGAAACAGACAGAAAAAGAAACTAGAAAGAAGACACAATTTGTGAGTACTCTTTATCTCCATCTGCTGCTCAGCTAAGCATTTAAGAGAAGGAAAAATTCCAGGAGAAACTAGTAGAAGTCAGTTTCATGGGAAGTTTAGACATTTACAAACCTTAAATTATCCAATTTTATTGTACACTGTTTAAGCAATGTACAAGCAAACACAGATTAAAATCTACTTCAATATGCTGAGTATTCAGTTCATACCGACACTAATCTGTTTACCTGGAAATTAATAGTATTAAAACATATACCAATACAACAAACCTGTTAAAATTTCAAAGGAAACAGAAGAAGCTTGTACCAAATTCCCTGCAATCTTTGATATGTGTACCAACCACAAGCAAAAACTATTTCAAGCAAAGATTCATTTATCGAGTTGCTGGAAACACTTCAAATATAACAAAACCAATAAAAAACAACCCCCCCAATACATCTGACTAATTTTCAGTGAGGTTATTGTTTTAAAACACTGTATTGATTTATAAAGCCTAATGAGAGACTTGTGCTATTAAAATACAAATAAGATATTCAGGTTTCTTTCTACCTGTTGCATTATACTTGTTTAAAAACACATCCCTAAAGCCTACTAAAACCTGTACTTAAAATGCTAAATTGTAAGACTGAAAAAAAAATGATTACATTTTCAGCTATGTTTCTAAAAGTTACCCAGCTTGTTTGCATGAGTGCATGTTTGAAGACGTATAATTACTTTCAATAAAAGTAACAAGTAAAAATCCATGTTCAAGCTGACATGTTGCAACTCCAAAGCATTTCTGCAATTTATATGTCAACAAATAGAACATGAAAATGACGTAAGCAAACCGTTGTTAGACATTCAAATGTTTCAGTTTTACAAGTTATGAGAGTTTCTTTATAGTGAAATTCATTCAGACAATTGGTGATGGGCAACAGTGCTTTTCAGCTCGAACTGCATAGTACAGATAGTAAGAAAACAACAAGAATATTTGATTAAAAGTACTGTTACTTGCTAAACTAGCTCAGACACATTCTACATTCAGTTGTCAACACACAGAGTCACCTCCACTTAAGATGTGCATTCAGTTTTTGTACTAAGTGATTTTTTTATGAATTAATTACTGAATCTAATTTATAATTACTAATTACCTACAGGGATTTACACGTGCAATTATGAGAAAACGCCTTTGAGAATAACTGAAGCTGTTCGAGCTCACTGCCACGGTCTGAAGAATCAGTTTCTGCACATCACAGCAACTCTACCTGATGCTATGAAACTGATAAATTGCAAAATACTTCAATTGGCTGCACCAAATCTTCTATGAGCTGCATCAGGGATGCCACAGGGATGGAAATGTTACCAAAAGCTCAGCTGAAGGGCAGGTAGATCACACAATTTTTTATTTTATTTTTTAATAAATAAAACATTAACTAGGCAGGTCTAGCCCCAAAGCCTTAGCCCAAGTACCTTCCAAAAGCTGGGTATGAAATTTTACCTTCAAGTGAAGTGAATGACAAGAGCTCCGTTTGACTTTGAAGAGGACTAGGATATCACTCTAAATAAATATTTTTTTTTTCAATTGTTTAGCACAATTTAATCTTAATCTAATGCTAAATTAGGGCAAATCTAATCTTGCTGGAAGAAAAGAATAGGCCATGACTCCCAAGAAGCTGAATACATTAAGAAGGGCTGATCTGATTGCTTTAAAGCAGATCAGTAGAAAGTTAAACTCATGAACAAGGTAGATTAAAAGACATTCCTAAAGTATAAACAGAACTACATTTACACTTAATTTGTTGAAGGGAAAAGCAGAAGTAAGCAGCACCCATAGGTATTCAAATTTAGGATGATTACTCTATAAACAGATTAATTCCTAAGAGAAAAACTTTCTGCCTGTTTCATGTTTGTTTCATGACAAACTGAGGGCTCTGTTTTACCATATTGTTACTTTAAGTTGTAACTCAATTTTAGTGTCCCATTCTCAAAAGATATTTTGTTCTAATTTAACAGTTCTTTAGAAAAAGCTGCTAGAAACATCAGTTAAAACTCAAACATTGGCTATGTCCAGAAGAGTGAGACAGTGGGATACAAGAGGGGCTAATCCATCCTTTTTGCATAATCTGAATTATTCCCCAGGGTGGTTATTTTACCCTCAAGGTTTACACATTAAATACATGAATGCAAAAAACCATAAAATATTGAAATCAATACAATTTCAGGTCACTCTGTTTTTAGGAAAATATCTAAATTGTGCAGAAGTCTTGACTTGGACACTTCTTAAAGTGCCTTTTATGTGACATTCATCTACCCAGACAATGGTCAAAAAGGTTGGTGCAACACAACCTTGCTACCCTTCAGCCAAACCACCACAGGCAATGGAAATCAAGATACTGAGCACAAGAAAACCCAGAAGATGCCCAACAAAATCTTGGTAACTCTTTTAACCCACAGCAACTCAACATTAATGCTATAAGACCTACTAGAACAATCCCTTTCATCTGCTGGGGGATGGCAAACAAGAGCATGATAAATGTGGCCTGACAACCCTAACTATCTTTTTCAAAAAAGCTATTTTGGCTAGTTCTGGTATTAAGAAGAATCTGTCACAAACATTTTTAATTTAATTTAAGATGATGAAGGGACTGGAGCACCGCTCCTGTGAGAAAAGTCTGAGAGAGCTGGGACTGTTCATCCTGAAGAAGAGAACAAGGTCTCATCAACATCTGGAAATATGCAAAGAGAGGGGGCATGAAGGATGGAGACAGACTTTTTCAGGGGCTCCCAGTGTCAGGACCAGAGGCAATGGGCACAAACTGAAACACAGGAGCCTCCCTCTGAACATCTGGAAACACTTTTTTACTGTGAGGGTGACTGAGCACATGGTGCAATCTCCATCTTTGGAGATACTTAAAAGCCATCTGGAGATGATCCTGGGCAACTGGTTCTAGATGTGCCTGTTTGAGCAGTGGGATTGGACCAGTTGACCTCCAGAGATCCCTTTCAACCTCAGCCATTCTGTGATTCTGTAGTTCAGGTGAGGAAAAAAATGCATCAAGGCAGAAAACAAAGATAATGATCCTTTCTCAAATTTTCTCTGCAGACATGGCAAAATGAACAAGAAAATTATACCTACTAATAAAATATAATATGGCATTTAATTCTGCAGTTAAGTATTATTAAAATTATAAAATACAACATCTTAAAATACAATACAATATTGTAATCCTAGAAAGTTACTTTCTTTCAGCCATCCCAACTAAAGCAAAAAGTTACCTTAAAATAGATGCACTATTTTCTAGTCCCTAAACAAAAAATCAGCCAAAGTGTGAATTTTCTGAAATAGTAACTAGATTTCACCTTGAGGCAGTTGCTGCCATTAAGAGCAATCTGGCAACAACACGAATTCCATTTACAAAAGCTGCATGAAAGCACTCAAACCAAGTTTTGGTGAATCTCATGAAAAAGCTCTTCTAACAAATCTTTTCTTCTTATTCTTGGAAGCCATTATACCTTTAAAACAACAATTCAGGATACCTGATGTTGTTCTCATGAGATAAAAGGACAAAGTCAGAAGAGAAAAACAGACTAAAATAACAATCATTATTGTGAACATTCACTAGTGTCAGGCTTACTTAAGTTTTTTCCTACAGAAGAACAGAACTTCAGGAAAGGTCAGAAACTGGAGGAATCCTACATAGCCTATGCAAACTCTTAACTGATATATAACATTTCCATTCTCTGATATCTCTAATTTTTTTTTTTTTTTTTTTTTTTTTTTTTTTTTTTTTTTTTTTTTTTTTTGTGCAAAACACCAAAGTACCTCTCTCAGAGAAAATACCACCACTTCAACTGCTGAAAGCAGACTTACCAGCTCACGTTAGGAATTCCAAGAGGAGCATCCACAGAAGCAAGACTTGCAGGAATGTGACCTGGCATGCTTAGCAGTCAGCAGAAAGAATGAGAGACAAGCTCTTCTAGGAGAAAAGTCACACTAAAGACTAGCTACAGATGCTCCAGGCTGTCTCCCACAGAAGTGTCTTTCACTTCCTCGATGTGGGAAGCAGACAAGCCTCACCAGGCTAAAGTTAGCCTTTGAATAAGGCAATACCTCTTCTCTTAGAATACAGAGGCAGTGTTCCTCCCTCTCTGCAACTCTTGTAAGCCTCCATAACTGCAAGTACTCTATCTGCAAATGGTGAAGACAGAAAAAGTCAACGTAGCTGTATGTTAAAGCTTTATGGTTTTTGGAAAATGAGGCTGTTCAAGGTGTGCTCCTGTTGAACAGGAGACTGGCAGGGGCAGCAGCAGCCCTGGCCCAGGCTCTCCTCACGTGCCACCACCTCCAAAGAAACCACCTGCAAAATTACTCAATTCTTCATTCTTTCATCAACTCACAAGTACCTTCTGGAAACCTCTAGGACAATAATACGTAAGAACCACCAGCTCCACTCTGGATTTCTGTTACTTTCATTATAGAGAGGAAGCCGTAACTGTCTCTTCAGAGAAAACCTCCTTTAAAGACTTCTCTAAAAATAGCCTAAAGCCTACCCAACCTCTCATGAAAAGGAAACCTTTCAGGGTGCCTCAAAATGGCATTCTAGAAGCCAAAGTAGACCAAAACCTAAATCAGCAAATGCAGCTATATTCCAAGTATCCAGAGTCAAAGCTTCTGTCTAAAAAAGTTGTTTTCCCAGATGAATTTTCCCTACTAAAACTGATAATTCCTTATGCTCATCATATAAAAAAACCCACCCACACAATGCATCCACACATAAACCTGCCAACAAGACTTAGAATGAAACAGAATAGACACTTTTTCAAAGTGTATAGTCCAATAAATAAGTATCAGCCATTGAACATGAAAAGTTAACTGTCAAAACCTGTCCTTCCTCAAAAAAGGATTGGGGAAAAAAACCCGAAACAATAGCCTTTATATTTTCTAACTTTAAAAAAAAATAAGAATATATTAACTTCCCTGCCTCATTCAATACCTTTAGTCACATTACATGCATTTAGGTTCTCTCTCAGATCTTTGTTCATGTACTGCTTTTGACCTAAGGCAATCTCATTCAATATGGAAGAATGTGAGGTTTTTAACTGCACTTTGTAAGAAGTTCATGAATCCACAAGCTTGGAAATGTTCATTTCCCCAATATTACAGAAGATTCAAGTTCACAGATGAACTTTATGGAGTTGCTGTTGCCAAGAGTAACCCCACTTCTCCCAACCCTCCACCCCCACCCCTGCACACCTGGCTGGCTACCACTCAGTTCCTGGATGACTACAGCTCATCTGGCCTTTCACTGTCAAACTCATGTAATGTGGGGGGAGAAGCTTTCCAAGGGGCAGAAAGAGGAGCGGGAAAGAGTTCCGTTCTCCTTACACATGTCCAAACTGCTTTCTTCTAGGCTGAGTCAGCTCCCAAGGGCTCCAACAAATGCCACAGCCAAAGCTGGAGGAGCAGTGGGAAAGAGGCCAGAAATGGTCACAGTGCTGTCAGGCTGGTTTAGATTGGCATGGGGAGTAGGAAGGAAACTAGTTACGAAGGCAGAGCAACAGGTTGTCCAAAGAGATGGTGAAAACTATTTTTGCCAAATTTGAAGAATAGGTGAGAACAGGCCCTTGCACCACAGGGGCAACAGTGCATCCTGAGCACTGCTGGCAAGGACAGGGAGGTAAGCCTGCCTTTCCAGTCAGGACTAGGGAGGCATCTGGAGTGCTGGGTCCAGCCCTGGACCTCCTAGTAAAGGAACAGCATGGACATACTGGAGGTAGTTTATCTAAAGCTTATGATTTTGGCCTAGAAACATCTGTCATGCTAGGACAGAAGTAGAACAGTTCAGCCTGGAGAAAGCTCAGAGTGGATCCTATCAATGTACATAAATATCTGATGGGAAGATGGAAAGAATACTCACACAGACTTGTGGTGATACCTAGTGAGAGCAAAAGAGGCAGTAGATACAAACTGAAATATGAGAAATTTCATCCAAACAGCAAGAAATGAGTTTTTACTCTAAAGGTGACTGGGTGTTGTCACAGGCTGCTCAGAGAGGTTGTGGAGTCTCCAAAGGCATTTGAAACCTGACTATACAGGGTCCTGAGAAGCCAAGGGACATGCACCAGACAATTTTACCAGGTCTGTTCCATCCTCACCCTCTGCTCAGTTCTGTGATTATCATAGCTACAAATCATCTATCATGCACAAAAAGCTATGTTAGTATCACTCAAAGCCAGGTAATTCTTCACAGACATAAAGAATTCCTATATGCTTCATTAGTTATCATTAGAATATTCTGAATGAATCCTTTAAACATAGTGAAGGAACACAAAGAAGGCTTGACATGATCCAGGTATAAATACTATGATTGATTTAGTAAGAAATTATAGACAAGAATTAAATTACTGTTGTACATTAAGAACAACATGCACCTATGAAAACAACTCACATGTTCATGGTTCAGCTGTGTAGCCTCTCATGCCTTCCACACTCCTGTGCAAACTACAGCAGCTCAAACTAAGGAGGGTCAGGCTGTTCAATAGCAAATTAGAAGAAATCCAAACATCTGCAAAAAGGCCACAACATTGGAAATGAAATACATTTGGTCACATGCTCTCCCAACCTGACCTGAACCAATATCCCAGCACGACACCAGCAATTAGCCTGTTGCTGAACATGGAGCTGTGATGTGACTCAGAGATTACCAAATCCTGGAAACTTGAGATCACAAGTCAGTAAACTGGCAGTTCAAAAGGGAATACTTCTAAAGCTTTTCTCCTCAATTTGTTAAATAGTATTATAATTTGCCTGTCGCACAGACCTAATTCTCACACCATTCCCACTGGACATGCTATTCTTTACTTTTCAGTCTGAACTTCAGAGAACCTACAGGAACTGCTGAGAGTTTTCCTTTCAAGAGAGGTGCAGTAGGATAACAGACACAAAAGGTGTACAACATGCTAATTAATTCTTTTCCCTACAGATCTACTATTGTACTTTGATGGGCCTGGAGAGCAGCATAAAGCACCCAGATACTTCATTTTTCTTTTTGAATATTCATTCCATTAATCTATCACCAGAAATGTACAAAGCTCATTTAAATATTATTATGAGGCTGCAGAGGGTGCTCCAACACCACTTAATAGACAGTTTCTATTCAATCCCCATATTCCTCAGCAAATCCCTCACTGAAACAATCAGGATTTGGAAATAATTCTGAAAGCTGGTTAAGAATAGACTTGCCTTAACACCTTGTTTTATCAGAGAAAAGTGATATGAATCACAAAAGAAATTCTCCTCCCCCATACCAATATAAGATGTTATCAGTGGAAATAACATCAGGAATGCAGCCCTTCTCCATCACTTGCCTTTTTCCTGCACCTAATGGCTCCACATGGATCTAATGGTCTGGAGACCAGCCCAGTCCAGGGAAAGCAGGCACACAGATATAGAAACACATTATGTAATATCATCCTCCATATTGCTTTTAATTTGCTTTAGCAAATAACCTCCCTAGATGCAGCTTCTGCTGCTTGAAGAGTTGTTCCTCAAGAACAGCAAAACTTTCAACTCTTTTTGTGACCACTCAATGCCACTATAAAGTGGTGCAGTGACACTCAGTGCAGAATGCAGTGACTTGTGCAGGTACTGCTTGCTTTAGGTGGGGGGTGGAATCTACAAAGTAAGAGTACCTCTACTGGTGTATCCCAGATCTTACTTTTAATTTATTTAGCTGTGCAGAAGTTTTATTTGCTAGCTTTCAAATAAACAAAGTGCAAGAGAAAAAAAGGAAAAAAACAACTGCTTTTGGTTAAAATTAACAAGGATTTTCATTCTCCTCCTTCTTACAGTTGTTAAATGTCATTGCAGTAAGCACACAGTAAAAAATATTACAGTATCTGACAATACTGTCATTTCAATATATTAATTCTGAGCCAGCTGATGAAAATTAAATAGAGGAAATGCTTTTAAAGCATTTAAATATTTTTTTAATGTTTAAATAGTGTAATTAGCTCATCTTTTACTCTACTGGTTCCAAGCCCAAAATTAACAAATTTTAGGTTTGACAATTCATATATGGAACTGGAAACAGAGAACAGATATGCCAAACTCACAGTAGAGCATTCACCACACACCTTCACAGCTCTTTGGTAAGAACAGCTAGCTCAAAGCACCATGCAGTTCAAGAAGGAAAACCCTGTCCTTTGCATAGCTCACTGCCTTGCCTCGCTACTCCTGCAGAGGTTTGCTTCCAACACGTGCTATCTGTGCCTCTATCACTGCAAGATTACTTGCATTAACACTTTATACAAGGTCTGCACCTTAACATCACCTAAAAATAACTTTGGGTGAGCCTATTTTATGCTAAACAATTGAATCACAAGTCCAACTCTCAGCCCCACATGACTGCACCTGGGTTTCAGACTGGCCCCTGCATGACAGCAATTAACACCTTCCATACAAAACATGGAGCAATAGAATTGGTGCAATTTGGGTTGGGGTTTCATTTTACCAGTATTTATATTACAAGTAGAATATAAAACACAAGCCCTAAAGACACTGAAGATGCAACTCCATAGCTGGTAAAAGGTAATATAAAGACCATCCTGCCACTAAAGGAGGAGTTTGTGCTGCCCCTCTCCCCAGTTAAGCTGGGCCTGTGAAACTATATAAACAGAGCAAGGAAGTTTCCACCTGTGCTAGAAAGATGATCCAATGCAAGACAGCTACACAATTTCCAGCACTAACATCAGGGAGGTAACACAGGAGCACAAGGCTGCAAACTGAAAAACCAGCTGAGCACCAGCAGCATTTCTGCATTTTTGTTACTGTCCCGGTTGACTTAAAGTTCACAAGGGAATTGCACAAAATTTTTTGATGAGAGTCAGGTACCCTGGACACTAGAGACATGCATATATGCCTCTCTTTGCTCTGAAGCGATCATTATTGCACTAATACACTTGACCACATCTTATATTACAGAAGATTTCAGTCATTGCAATAGAAAAGTTGCCTAATAAGCAGCAAAACAAGGGAGTAATAAACAGTGTGTAGTAACAAGGTTCAAGTAACCAGACTGCGACCCAGTAACTAAAATCCACATCCTATCATGACTTTGCAATGAACAGGTTCAAAGATTAAGATTAGTCGTTACTTATAAAATTTTTATCCAACACTGTAAAGCCGACTTACATCACAGGTACCAGCATTTAGCATCTAATTCCTGTTTTACTATGCAGCATCAGCATACTTGATTTCACAAAAAGCAAACAAAAAATAAAATCAGGAAGTAAAAGGCCCCACCTCAGTTGAGGACTCACACCCTCCAAATTACAGAAGCATTTTATTGGAAGGATACCTTTTTTTTCACTCAGAAGTTTTGCAAGCCCATATACACCAGAGATGCTACCACGAGGGGGAGATGAGAAAGACAGAACTAACTGGAGAGATGGTTAGTGAGGCATCATTTTAACCATGACTAATTAACAGTTGAAAATCACCATTACCTATCTCCCATATGTTCTCATTTGTAAGAAGGAGTTGGACACTAAATCTAAACATATGGCAACAGTAAGTTGCACTCCAATCTTTGAATAGCAAAGTACATACAATCTGGTCTATTGCTTCAGCTGTAAAATGATATTGCAGGGTAACCTAAAAGGAAAAATCATCTCATAAAAAGCACTGGATAGGAATAAGTGGCAAATAAGGAATAAAATGGTTGAGAAACCCCCAAATTAAGCTTTTCTGGGTATATTGACGTACATTTAGGGCACCAAATAACCTCTTCTCACCTTCATGCCTCAGTCCTCCATTTCAGAGATAGGAAGCATGACTATTTGTATTTCAAAGACGCACAGATGATTCACAAGTTCTGGATCACACACAACATGCAGGCACATGTGGATATATATAGACTGAGAAATAACTGTAAAAAGAGCTGGAACCAACCTCACAACATTTCACTGCTTGACCTGACTGATAACAAATGACCCTGGGCTTAAGCAAAAATTGTGCTTGTCTTTCCTACAGTAAAACTAATGTTTCCAGGAGAAAGGTTGTCACCTATTAACTCTTCTCCTTAATTACTTCAGGATTACTCATGAATTATTCTTTGTCTTACATAGTGTATGATTTCTCACAAAGTACGAATTTCTACCAGACACATTTCTTTTCTAAATTAATCAAAAAGCTAATCAAGCTGATCAAATGCACTGAACAAGTCAGATGACATTATACAATAGACTTCTTCGTTTCACAGCGGAAATAAACACAATGAGGCACCTACAATTCACCAACACTAATTTGTTAACATCAGAACAGTGAATTATATATCCATAAAGACAGATATACATATATTACACCAAGAAATTAACAGAACATTTCTAATACAGAGCAAAACATGGTTTTAATGTTTTCATACTGAAAAGCTGTTGTCTTTTTAAAGATTCATTCATTTTTGAAAAAAAATGCATCTCAGTTCCATAAGTTAAAAAACTCCAAAATTCAGAAGCAAGAGTTATTTTAACATTAACCTATTGGCTTATTGTATCAATTGTACAAGGACTGTCTATTATGAAACTGCCAAATAATAACTCTCAAATTTCAACAGAAAAAGAAATAAACTGAAAAACAGTTACAACCTAAGACTAAGGCTTCCTGAAATAAACTAACTGTAAAAGGAAATAGTGTGGCCAACTAATTGAGAAAATATAACTTTAAAAATAAGTGGACAAAAAATTGTGAACAGAATACAGACTCTAAAATAAAGATAAATGCCTAAATTCCCAATAAGAAGCCTTGCTTCCTTGTCTCTTCTAGTGAGAGAAGTGAAGAGAAAAAAGCCTACTGCCTTCCTATTTCAGTCCCTCTCTTCCTACTGTCACCACTACTATAAGGTCTACTATTTGTCAAATATCCTGACTAAAATCAAGAAGGAAAGAAATTTATAGCACGTTTGCAATTATGCACAAAACCCCACCAAAAAATCTAGGTGGAAGTAACGTTAGGGAAACAGCAGACATTGCAAGTAGTAAACAAAACTTTTGGACACAAGGGTATGATATCGCCTAGGGGAAAAAATCAAAAAGAAACCAACAAAATTAAAAAAAAAAAAAACCAAAAAAAAACCAAAAAAAAAAACCCAAAAAAACCAAAAAAACCAGCAAATCAAACAAACCAGCCACAAAAACCAGTCTTACTGAAAATGAGAATATTTGCTGTGGGTATAATATTCTCTTCAAATATACTTAGCTGCTTCAACAAAACCATTAACAAAGAAATTATCAAAATACAAAAACACTACTGAAGATGCCCTTCCATAAAGTAACTCCAGAACACCACCACAATAGCTGGAACCAGATTCTCCAACATGAACACATCAGCTCCCGACCACTTCAATATAAAGAAACTATTAGCCAAATTAACAGTTAACATGAGTGAGCACCTGTCAGTGCACAATAAGCACTTTTTAACATAAGGCCTCTTCCAATTATTTGCTGCTGATCATGACAGAACTTCCTTATGCTCAACTTTATACAAAAAAAAGTAGGATAGTTGTGCAGTGCACAGGAAGATCATTCCTGAAACACACTGCTACAGGTCTTGAAAACAAACCTTTAGATCCAGCCAAACTCACCACCATGGACATTCATATCAAAGAGAAGCAGACTTAAAGAAAAATCAGTGCAAAACTCATACATCTTGACAGCCACACAAGCAAGGCCTGTGTGTACACTGGCAATAAACACCCACGGCACCACATGTCCTTACAAGACCTCATGCAACCACACAACCACCACTCAGCACCAAGGGACACAAAAACCTAGCTGCCATGCCCACTTCATCTCTTCCACCTCCATGAGGACCAGCAAGATTCCTTAAAATACACAGCAAAATGAATCAGGGGTTCCAGATGAGACTTGAAGGCTCTTTGTATTTTTGCCTGTTCCTTACATCATACTAACTCTTCCTTATTCTGTAAGGGCTTCCATCCATCTCACACCATAAAATGACATCAATTCTATTCAGATATTTTTGTAAGGCTGTTGACTGGACGAGATGTACTGGTCCAACTTGACAAAAAACACTTAGGAAAAAACATTAAATGTTTAGCAATGCAGACATCCACTCTCTATATAGGCATCTTGAAAACGAAGTAAAAAGCAGACAGTGCTTTGAGAGGATTTGGAGGATTTTACAGGAAGAATGCTGGTATGTTCTCATTTGTATGCTAAGAGCACACAAACTTCAACAACTGGACCAACACAGAAAGGTAAAATTTCTGCCTGGAGATTGGTGCTTACAGAAGGAGAATCAGACAAAGAGACATTACTATGAGAGCCCACAACATTCATAAAAACGTTCATTAGATGACAAACACCTCAAGACCCCTTTCAAGCTCAACTCCTTTCTTGGCAGGAAACAATAACCTGAAAAAACTGTGTTTCTGAACATCTGATGAACTTCAGAATGTCAGGAAATGTTTCCTACATTAAAAGGCTACAAAGGAAGGTGAGAATTAGAAGAATGCAAGGCAGAAATGCAGAACGCCCTGAGCATCCGGTTAGTTTAGCCTCAGCCACCTATGAATTCCCAGAGATCAAAGTGCCACTTGATGACAGGAATTAACACATTCCAGCATAAATATCACCCTAATTTAAATTAACCTGTGTTCCATTTCAAAATAAAGAGCAGGCATTTTGAAAGAGTAGGAGAGCCATCCTCCCTTTTTCCTCTCTCAAACTATTTTTCTTATATTTCTAAGCCAAGTCTTTTCTTCAACCCCATCTTCTTCACCTGTCCCCTCCAGTTTATTTTCCCCCATTTGCTTCCCTTTCATTTATTCACCCAGAATGGTGTAACCCAGTACTGACATGATGCCCACTCTTACATTATTCTGAATGACTATCAAGTATGAGTAAAGACCCTACAAGAGAAGAAAAACAAGCCCATGGCCTACCAAGACTAAGCAAAGTAGAGGCACAATTCAGCTCCTGTTGATCAGCTTTTCAGGGGATCTTACTCCTAAACAGTATCAAAAGCAGTAACAGCGAGGGAAGAGGGGGTGGTGAATGTACAGGGACCAGAGGAAGAAGCACCACCTATGGGATCAGGAAGGTCAAAAGGAATTGTCAGGCTAGAGGCCTAAATATAATGCAAAAAAGCCACTGACTACTGGAGTGACAAGCAGGAAAACCCTACAAGCTGCAGGGCAGGACAGACAGACAGGATGTAGTAAGTCTGACCCACGTCATCAAAACAAATAAATAAATAAGAGCAAGACCTTACAGTGACACCAGCAAGGTATACCGGGCCACAAATGCTTTATATTTAAGTTGTCCAAACATTCTACCTCCCCAAAAACCTCATTCTTTGCTACACCCTGAATCTTGACTTCTAGAAAATGCATTACAACTTTTGTCACTCACCTGTTTTCAAGTAGCAGGCAGCTGACACTGCCTCAAAGGAAAACCATATCCTATTACACTGAGCTGTCCACCAGACCCAGACAAGTGCTTTGCTTTAGCTGACTTTGGGACAGCTCAAGTTCATAGGATTCAAGAGCCTCAGCTAGCATGGAATGCAGCAGTTCACTTCCTGAATGCAAGCAGGGGGCATATGGCCATTACACCAGTGATCCCAGCTTGTCATTTGACGTACAATAAATAGTTGGAATATTGCGTATTTTCAAGATGAAAATAAAGACTCAGCTAAGAGCAGGTAAGACAGACTCAAATTTACCATCATCCTCCAGCAAAACAACCAAGCTGGAGAAACTTGCTCTTTCACATGCACTATGAAGGTGGGTCAGTCTTCAAACGTGAGCCAAATAAACATACACAGCCTCCAATTAATTTATTTTTAACACCATTATTTAAAAATAGTGTCACTGAATTAATTTAAGCCAGTGTTGCCAGCACAACTGCCAGGAAAGTAGATCATCTTAACTATTAAAGGAGTTAAATTAAGCACATCAACAGCATTTGCACTATTTTTCAGTTAGTTCAGTAAGAAAATGTTTTACTGTGGTCCAGTGCTGAGGATATTCATAGTGGGAGGTTTTTTGTCATTCCTCTAAAATAACCTAGGACAACTGCATTGTGATTTCTAAGGAGTAATTTTTTCTAAATTCTGTTAAGTACCATCACATTGTGGGATGAGAGCAACAGAATCTAAACATCCAAATCAGGTTCCCTAGAGAAACACCAGAAGATGGGTCTGCAGGACAAGGGACACATTAGGCAACACCACTGGCTGTTTGAAAAAGCTTCTGAAGAAAATGTTTACTTCACTGGAATCAAACTCAGCTTTAAGCACTGAGAAGCCAGCAGTCATTTTGGAGACCAGAAATATAAATGAATTGAAAAATTATTAGTCATTTAAAAGAAACAACTTCATGAGCTGTTGCATTATAAGACCACAATCTATAGCTCAACAAACTCCTACGCTGCAGACTATCAAATTTTTTAAAAGAGCCCAAGAGGAAATAGCAGTTTGCATTCATCTCTTCTTTGTCCCTAGGCATCTGTTGCAGGACAGAGAAAGAGATAACCACCAGTCATCACACCAGGCTAGATGGACCTTTGATCTGATATATTATGATTCTGCTCACAGCAATCCACATCAAAAAATAATTTCACAAGGTACAAATACATTTCCCATCAGAGTAATTAAAAACAAGCAATTCTCTTAGACAACTGCAATAGTGGCCTCCTTCCCTTTTTCAGCTACAGGTAAACCAAGGCTAAGAAACAATATGACTGCAGGTAATTGTCTTGATTTAGCTGCAGTGCTACAATACATCAACAAAGAATTATTAGCTCCCACACTTTTGTTCAAACCACTAGATGGTGCTTCTAAAATGAAGCGATTCAATATGCAAAACTCTGAATAATGCATGATGATTTATAAGTTGCCTTCTTCAGGATTGTTATCAATAACACTGATTAATGTAGTTAAATAGCTGCAGCCTCTGATCAGAGAGGGCCAACAAGAATAATTACACAGATAAGTGAGATCAAAGAGCTGATCATTAAAACACTGACTTTTCAAAACTCAGTAACAGCTGTTTTCTCAAGTAAGAAAAACTCCTCAATCTTCTGTCTTGGAAAGTTATTAGTATATATTAATATATATATTAGCATATATATTATATGCTAATATAAATACTACACTAAATAACAAATTTTGTTCACAAACTGCTGTGCCCAAAGGTTTTGAATACTGTATGGCACCAGTTGAACGAAAGTTAATCATAAATAGTGTTTACTTGTTCTTTCACTGTTCTTGGGAAAACTGTCTTACAAGGAATAAACTCACTCTAATTCTCTTCTGTGAGGAGCAAGCCTTTCACTTTTAAGATTTGGAAATCATAGCTAAAATAAGATGCTTGCTGCTTTCCACCTATCACTGGGAAATCATCCTTCCTTTTTCATTCACTCCCCCAAAACTAGTATCAATAGTTGGCAATTCCAGCAGCTTTGTCCTTTTTCATTTCTGACCATTTCCATCCATTTAAATGCTGCTCAAAATAATTCTCTCTTCGTGCATCTCATTCTACTGACTCAATTTTAGAAGTGCTTTTTGCATTATGTTAAGCACAGTTAACTGTGTACTTTTTTTACTACCTTCCATTCTTCTAACGAACTTCTATTCATATTTAAAATCCCTTTTTTTATTTACAATCTTTTCCTACAGAAAACCCTGCAAACATGTTTCTGCTCATACTGTTAAAAAAACCAAATCAGCTATTTCCTATTGTGCTTCCCATCTCTTACTTTTTGGCGTCAGCTCTGCCACTAAGCAACCCTGACAATGTTGCTGAGAAAGATTACTCTTCATGAAGTTTTTGATGTTCAACACTCACTTAAGACATTTTTTTTTCAGCACTTCTCCTTGTGCAAAGTAATACAGAACCTCCTAGAGGTAATTTGGCTATTTTTGAATTTTGCCACTGGCTCTCACTTTTCTACTTTTAAGTGATTGCTCTAGATTCACTAGGCATACTCTCTTCATCTTATTTGCTTGTTCCAATATACTCTTTTACTATCTATTAAGCCTTTTTTTTTTAATTAGCATACCTATCTGCTGTTCCAAGTCCTTTAACAACTATTAGTAGCAACAACTATTACTAGCTATGGCTAACTTTCATGGAAATATAGCTAAGAAGATCCTTAAAAAGGTAAGAAAAAGGCACTATGCACAGACATAGAAACAAGCCTTCTGCAAGTACCTGCCATTCCATTTATCCCTACATGCTATTTCTGATCACAGAGCACCACTGCAGACACACATTAACAGCCAGCAAGAACCTCTTGAAGATGAATCTGCTAATCCAGCTGCAGAAAGTAATTATCAGATTTAAGAAACCCACGTACAGTATTTCAGAACAAAGACATGGGAAGAAAGTAACCACAATTCTCAGCATCTCAAGCACTCCAGGGGGAGAAGATGCTCAGCCTCTGAAGGGTGTGAAAGAGCTGTGCTGAGTACCCACTTGTCAGTAAGTGTTCACTCCTAGCTACAAGTTGGGGCCATTTCCGTAGACCCACCTTCACATCCCCATGGGAGTGACACAGCCTTTGATTTAAAACAGGCACTGAGAGCAAAGCTGCACTTTGGTCAGTCTTAGAGGAGAGTGGTGTTAAAAAACACACCTACAAAACCTCCAGACTTTATGCATATTTTGTCAGCATCCTTTAACTGGGGCAAGGCATTCACAAAGCAGTAACTTTACTACCAATGACTACAAATTTTGACTGAATTACAGGAACGTGAGAAATTCTTTACGTTAACTGCTAGAAGTTCACATTTACTATGTGAAAGAAACTAGAAGCAAAAAAAAAATCAGAGATATAAACACAAAACAAGCAATATTTTTAAAATAAAAATATGAAAAATAAACACATACTGAAGATGTTCCAGTCTGTTATGCTAAACAAATTTAAAAACATATTCAAGTTGTGGCTAGAGACAGGCTTTTTTTTCCCATCATACACAAAACAGCTCTTTCAAAATATTAATAAACATGAGCTCAATTCAAAGCAGGTACCCCTGTGAGCTAGTTACCCACGCATTTTTCAAGCTAGTCTCCAGATTTAAGCAGCAGCATTCACAGCGATTATTCTGAATTCTTTGGATATCAAACGCATTTCAAATCTCTGCAAAAGCAGTCCAGTTCCGGATTTTTGCTGGACGCTCAGATCTGCCTGGGAGCAGGTTCTGACCGGACACCTGTGGAATGCTCCGGCAGCAGACGATCCAAGATAAGAAATTCCCTGAAGTGGCAGGGAACATTTCTATTGTATCTGTGCATACAGACAAGTATCTTGATTTAGACGGGCTCATTCTTTTGTCTCAGGAAGGTGGCGATGCCTGGGAAGCCCGCAGTGTCCTGAGGAGGTCAAACAGAGTAACTACTGTGTCACCCACGTGCTGCAATTCAAGAACACTACTGCTTCAAATCACCCCTCTGCAAAAGTGTTCAGAAGCAAACACCATCCTCCCTCCAAACACTTAAAAATGCATTGCATCCACAGTCCCCAAAAGCAAAACACATATTACAGACAACACTTTAAAAATTAAACAACAATCGATGTGGCACAGGAGGCTGGAAACAAAATCTTGTCTCTGCTCTGTCTCCAATACATCAGTTAAAAGTCTGCCTCCCAGCAGCTCTACAGATCACGTCACTGCTATTTATTTCATTCTCTGCTTACCTCTACCACTGGCATTTGATCTGGTTTATTAAAATCTGGCATATCAGCATACCTGACGAGCAGAGCTGGGCAGGAAGAGCACTGACTGAACAAGGATCTAGGGAAGTCTTGCTGTTCTCGTGACACGCTCCCAACATTACTCAAGACTTTCCACTTCCTACACCCACATTTTCTCTCCCATTCTTGGTACGTTCACACAGATGCAGCAATTACCAAGTAAATATCCTTGCCTCGATGCAGGTCCTTCATCTTGCAGTAATTGATGATTACCCTAAGAGTTTGGTGATCCCACCTTGTCATGCACTCTGTTCTATTCCATTTCCTTGTCTCCACCATTTGAAAAGATTAAGCTGAATTAATTTACATATTTTGGGGCTGTGTTTTTTCAGGGATGAATTATGAAATAGCTCCCCTGCGATTAAGCTAAACCATATATTCAGGTTTCTGAGCAGGCTGTACTATGAATTTGCTGCACTCTGATGTTATCCCACCCCTTGCCTTCAAAAGTACCTCTGAATGGCCATCAAAGCTCTGGGCCAAATGTCCATTGGTATCAAAATCTGCTGCCATGCAGAAGTCCTATTACACGGCAGTAGGACCTGGAATACTTCAGGAGAAGCATTCCCCATCACTGGGAGTAGCAAAACCTAACTGATAAAATGCACCTGGTACCCATAGTACCTAACAGAGGGTTATAAGTAACAGAAATCCTGAGAGCTGAGAGCCCATACCAGAATAAAGACTCAGGAAAGTCCTCTTCAAATTGCATTATATTCAAAATAGACCCTGGAACCCACTGATTCCTTACGGGAAAGAATCCTTGCAAATCCCTTTAAATAGAAAAGCAAGCAATACAACCAGGAAAGGTACAGTCTCCACATGTGAGATCCTCCATCTCACCTTCTATAAAAGAAGAACTATTCAAACTTCCGTGTATTTAATGACATGATCCACACCCACTCAACAGGCACACCAGGAAAAATGCCTTTTTCTGAAGCTCTTACAATTCGCCAGCAAGCCATTCTGAACACCAGAACAGAAATGATGTTGTAAGATACTGAAACTAAGAAAAACTGTTGGAAATACAAAACAAAATGCAGTGGTGCTGATTTTAAACCAACAGCAATAGGTGTTCCTGATTTATGAGGCCCAGTGTCATGCAACAGGCTTGAAAAGTTCCTTCACCCCAGAGAAGTCCCTACTTAAGAACTTCAAGTATACATTGTTCGATACAGACCCTGAATGCCAAACACACACCTTACAACAAAGAGATAGTATATTAAAAAACACGTTTTATGACAAAATATATAATCTCCATTAGAAAGAAAAACTGTGTGAAGTCTAAGTTTTGTTTAAAAAAGCAATGACAAAAGCTATATTCACAATCATTTCTTCTGCATTTAAGATTAACAGTATTTCTTTTTGCTCATTAACTATTCTTCCCTTAGTTCTTCCCTTGTATAAATCATATTTAAAAAAAGAAAATTCAACGAAAGTTATTTATAACTTGTTACTGTATTGTCGGTTACTAAATGTCTACATTATCCCCCTTGCAGCTATCAGCAGCAATATCTGACAAGTAAGTATGTGTTCTTCAGCAGTACTCAAGAGTTAGGACTACATGTAAAATCCATAAAACCAGCATAATATGAACTTTTATTTTACAGCATCACCTCGGCCCTTTTTTTTTCACGGCAACACGCGGGCCATAATTCAGCCAAAAGAACTGAGTACATGGGAGGTTTACAAACTGAAACCCAACCCTGATAGTAAGGCATAAGAAAAAACGACCGATAGTGACCAAAAGGAACCAAATTTAAATCAAACACTTCAGAAAGTGAATAGTTATATTGACTGCTGTAATGCCTGGACAAAAAAGAGATGCTATAGACGTCCAAAATCAGTAATGTCCTTGATTTACGATCCGAACATCACATGCCAGACAAGATCACTCTCCAGACAGTTGTTACTTAACTCGAGCCAGAAGATGATCATTTCATTGCAGAGCAAACTGCGATTCTTGGATTCCTTCCAAGAAATTCAAAGCGAGAACGGCACAAAATACTCACCTACAAAGCACCTTCCAATAAATCTCCTAACTTACGAAGTTTCCAGGTGTACACACACAGCGTTAACGCCACAACAGGAGCGCCCGAACATCTCCCCGCGTCCGGGCTCGGCGCAGCCCGCAGCGCACCCGGGAGCGCTGCCCGGGCGCA
>VXAX01002079.1:155588-218483 GCA_013399835.1 Leptocoma aspasia
TAGTGCCCCGGGGCGGCCCCGCCCGTTCCCCCCGCCCACCCGACTGCTCATTTGCGTAACACGGGGAGGGGGCGGGGAGACTGCGTGCCGCTCAGGCCACGCCCCGGCGAACGCCTTGTTGCAGTGGCTGCCGGGAGTTGTAGTTTTTCGCGGGCTGCGTTGCGCGCGTCCGCTCGGGACTCGCAGGCTCTACCTGCGCCCGCCAGCGCTGCCCCTGCCCCGGCAACCGGCGGATCACCGACCGCTGGCTGCCCGTGAGCGGAAACACCGGGGCGGCGACGCTCTGGCTCCTTGGCAACGGCAGTAAACAACCGCCGCCATCTTGTTTCCCCGCTCGTGTAGTTCCGGGTCCCCGGTCGCGCCGTTTCGCAACACCGAGGCGGACTCGCAGCAAGACTACAGCTCCCAGCAGCCCTCGCGCTCCTTGGCAACGGTGAGCGGGGTCCCAGCGCCCGGAGGGACCGCGCCGGGACACGGACGGCACGCGCCCGAGCTGGGAACGGGACGGGGAGCGCCGGGAACAGCCAGGGACGGGACCGGGAGCGGCGGGGACAGCCGGGGACGGGACCGGGAGCGGCGGTGCAAGGCAGATGTGGCCGTACGTGACACCTCCGGAAAGAAAGCCGGGTGCAATTCCCGATGTGGCGGGGGCCCTGGGCAGGCTCGTGACTCCTTCGTTCCTTTATTTTCATACAATCATGGAATGACAGAAAGGGTAGGAAGGAACCTTAAATTCATCTGCTTCCAACGCCCCTGCCATGGGCAGGGACACCTTCCGCTAGAGCAGGCTGCTCCAAGCCCCATCCAACCCGGCCTTGGACACTGCCAGGGATGGGGCATCCACAAATTCTCTCGGCAACCTGTGCCAGGGTCTCACCACCCTCACATGGAAGAATTTCTCCCTAATATCTAATCTAAACCTGTCCTCTTTCAGTGTTCATATTTATTAGGTGTTTATAAGTACATCAGAAAACATCAAGGGGGCCTGTGTTACACTGTGGACAGGGTTGCTGGGCTTTGCTCCCTGAAATTTTGGGCAAGTAGCCAGCCTCGGTGTCCATTTGCTAACCCGCCTCATAAACATAATAAAATTTATTTGCAGAAGGTTTTGTACAATAAGTATTTAATTGTAACGTTCTACAAGATAAGAGATAAAAAATACCACGTCAAGTTAAGCAAAACACTTGCAGTAGGTATGCAAAACATTGAAATACATGAAAATTAAAATTAAGATCCTCAAAGTGAACATTTTCCATCTGATCTGCCTGAATTTTGCAGGGAGGCTTAGTTCAGCTCTTTTTAAGGACAGCTTTCATTAGAGGAAATGCAGTCACAGTCTAGGCCAGGAACGTAGGAGCAGATGTGAAACCTGAAAGAACCTTTCAGGTGACTGAAACCAATTCCTACAACTGTGGCCACTCTTATCCTATGTCATTGCTTTCAAAATAAGGCTAAGTCAGGTTCTCACCTCCTTTAACTGAAATCTACAGCTGATAATGGAAGAAAATTTCTGCCATTTTATACACAGTATAAATTTATATCATTTTTATACATAATAATTGGGGTGGTTTTCTAATCGACTGTGTGGAAATAAGGGTGCATATCATACCAAAAGCATTTTATTCCTGATGTGTATGTTTTAAAACATTGACAATAATAATAGCAGCTTCGTTAATTAGAAGTAGAGTTCTTTCTGTTAAGAACCCCTATATGTTCAGAGATCTGAAGGCATTACTACACATCTTAGTTTTCACATTCCAGTTTTTGGGTTTAATGATTGTTATTTGGGGGGGAGGTGTGGATATCAGAGCATGAGAGCTCAAATTTCGTACTGGTATGCCAGAAGAAAAAGCATTTGTTACTGGCAGAGCTGTTGGAGCCTGAATTATGATTCAGTCTGAAGTAGAGAGATATTTCTCCCTTGCTTATCCAAAATTCCTTGTGAGTTAAGAACCTTGGCAGGTTCTTACCTGAGAAACAAATTATTCTCAGAGGAGTAACAATTATTCCCTTGCACAGTGGTGCCTCTTTCTGTATTTGCCATCCCTTGTCATGATCCAACCCTGTTTTGCTGGACTTTTTTCTTTTATTTGGACATTTTGTCTTGATCATAACAGGTACCTAAATGGCTATATTGAACATAATCACAGATAAACTCTTTTTTCAGTTCTTTGATATTAGTAATGAAAAGTGCTATTTAGGCAATTATTGAGTAAGATGGTGCTGAAAGGCAGAGCACAATACCACTGTGTCTGGAAATGTTATCATAATATTTAAAAGCAAGAAATGAATTATGTTTACCACAGTGGGAGTGGATCATCTGGATCAGGCATTCTTTTCTGACATCAAAACATGGTGATATATAAAATACAAGAACTCTTTTCAAAATTACATTTTTATTTTCACCATGGAAAGTTACTTTTGTGCTCATTTTTTCCCATTGCTGAACCAGATTAATGACTTCCAGGCCTGATAATTGGTGTCATTGCTCTTTCATACACAACAACCTGTGTGTTAGGAACAAATGCATTATAGTTCTTGTCATCTGAACATAAAAATCGAGGTAACAAGTCCTCCACATTCTCAGACATATGGGTAAGGCTTCATTTGAGATAGACAAAATCAAGTCATTTCACAGGCAAAGCATCCAACATAAATACTCAACTGCTGTGCCTTCAGAAACCTTGGCAGTGGCCCAGACCACTGAAATCCTGTGATCATGGCCCAGCCTGCTGACCAACAGTCATTGCTTCCTTATAATTCCTCTCTGTTCCTGTTCTTTTGTTGCTTTTGAAAAACAGGCTGTTGACAGCAACATGTGATGAGATTTAAGACTAAAATTTTGCTTTCTGATGCATTTCACTGGGAAGAGCAGTGTGTTAAATAGGACCTGTATACACACAGGCAAAAATCTGTGCTTTTTCCTATATTATCTTTAATTACATTTTGTCAAATAACCTGGTGCAGTAACCATTTATCCTTAAGATATTTTGAGATATTTACATTATGTAATTTTGTCTTCTATTTTCTTGATGTTTGTACTGTATTTTCATTTCTCCTGTCAGTTGTTCTGAGTAACTGTGATTTTGAAAGCTTGACCTAAATGTTCTCTTCTACATTACTGCAGTGTAACTTCTGTATGAGCCTATCACCATGCATTATGCCACAACTGAAGGAGGCATGAAAAATAATGATTTTCTGTATTTATAGGATTCTCCATGGTGAAGATGGTCAGCCATAGAGAACTTATTTCACTAATAGTGCAACAGCTGAAGAAGTTTAACCCTGAATATCAGAGCCTGGAGGATTTCTTGAATGAATCAGCTATGATGTTGCAGGTATATTAAGTTTTGGTTGATCTTACACAGTTTAATTTGTGATTTTAAATGCAAAGGTATCTGTTTTCTAACATGTGATTGTAACTTTCATTGATTTCCCTTACAGTGACATGAGTAAAGTCCAAATTTCTTATGATTATCACCAGAAAGCAAGGCAGTAAAGATCAGAGGGGTTGAAAAACTTCTTGGATAGTAACAAGAGGAAGAAAGAAAAAAAAGCAACAACCTTCTAAAATTGATGAGACAGTGATAGGGAAAACTTCTGTTCCACTTCTGACTAAGCTGTTTTGTAGACTCTTATTCTTTTCTTCCTTCCAAGCAGAAGTTTCTGACAGCACCACCCATTTGTATGTACAAATACAGTTAGGAAGCTGTCACAAGATCAGGTATTCTTGCTTTGAGGACATAAGTGACCACCAGAACAGTGGGATAGAAGGACAGTGACAATAAATCAGCCAGCAGATTCTAATTTAATACTGCAAGTAACCAGACCATGATTTTCCCATTTGTATCTGTTCTGGCTGAAGCAGTTCCCATCCTTTCCTGACCATAGTGTGTCACCTCTTCCCATCTCTTTGTCCTCAGTGCCACCCTGACTTGTGCTGAGGCAGCTAGTGGGTTGAATCAGCTTTAGCAAACCACCAAGGGAAGACAGTAATGTTGTTTAGACTGCTATTGTCTGTGTGTGCCATATTACATGTAGCTATTGTCTGTGTTATCAAATGGCATTGTTGGAGCCCTGGTTCCACACTGCCATGTGGCTCCAGTGCTCATTTCCCCTTCTGACAATAAGGTATAACTCACTGCTATTCCAGTCAGATAGTCTCTTGCATTGATTTGGCATAAATACAAATGACTAAAAGAATATAAAACCATGGAGATGTGATAAGAAAGCCAGGGGCTGAGCTTCACACCCATTCCTTGGGTACTTGCCTTCTCAAACAGTTGCCACTCAGGCCTCTTCTTTCCCACCCTGCCCTCCTGCCTTGTAGTACTGGCAAAACTCTTTGTGATTCATATTCTGAATTACATCAAGGAACCGATCCGTTTTCAAAATAATCCTTTTTCACTGGGCAGAGCGGGTAAATTCAGTTACCACTGCTGCCAAAATAAATGCTTATAAAAATGAGTCTTCAGATCATTGTTCTCAGCCCAGGAAAGGTGATACAAAGACAAAAGAAGCAGTAACTATATTAGAGAAATATGAATCTAAAGTTTCATAATAAACCCTTTCAGAAGGGGAAGGGCAGGGAGGATAGCTGAGGCCAAAAGGTAAGGCCAAAATCTTTCTCTGGGATAGTTTCAGGTCACTTACTACATAGGATTTATCAAAGAAAGTAAAAAGTAAGACCTGTGTTTATATAAAATTCAGCTTTGTTTCAGTACCAAATGGGTGATTAAAATTAATCTTGAAAAATTCACTTCTTTCTTTTCTGTTTCATAAGAGGCATATGATCCTAAAAATATTGTAGCATTTTTGTACATATGATTTCCAGGCTTGGTAACTTACCAATGAGCCAATATTAACTAACCCATGCAGAAACTTCCTTCAGTTTGTATCCTGATTAACAGCCTGGCTCTAAATCACAGACTAGATTCATACCTGTTTGTCTCATGCCAGCAGCATGACAAATAGCAAACCTCATGTTGTCTACTAACCAGAAAAAAATCAGGACAATCAGATTCCAAGAGACCAAATCTAAGTAATTACAAAACACACCTCTATATTTATTTATTTGCTGACTTAGGTGTGCAGTATATCATACTTGAGATCTCTACAAGTCTTCTGTTCTAAAGTCTTTTAATAGTTTTCCATCCCCTTACAGTGCATTCAGATATTAACACTGTATGTTTCATTCATAATGTATATCTTAATTGTATTTGGATGGTTTAGAGTCTTTATGTCTTCTAATATGATATCTGAGGTGTCTTGTTTAGTTCTTTGATAACTTGTTGATGGCCTCCATAAAATATCCTCCTTAACCTACTGTTCACCTGTCTGGGGATGTTCCTGGTGAAACGGACAAATTTGGGCTAGATTATGTCCCTCAAAATAAAAACACAGTACACACAGGTCATTCCAGAACATGTTCAAGTGAGTTCAGCACTCCAATGGCAGGGGCTGCAGGAGCCACTGTGATGCCAGTCTTGTCAAGTGCCAGATCCTCAAAATAAGTACCTCTGACAGCCACACATTGTCACCAGAACTGCCAGGAGCCAAGGACATTTTGCAGAGCAAAACCTCTGTCAGAATAAAGTAGATTTTAAGAGCAATATATGTATATGTAGGAACTGATTGAAATTAAACAAAAGTACTTCTTTGGAAATCTAATAAAGGAAATGAAGAGATGTGCATCCTTGGCTGATCAGAAATGGGGAAGACATCAGTAAAGAGTAAGAAATGAAATGCAGAATGGAACTGAGTTGTGAAGCATCTTGACAGGCAGCTTTAGTTTTATGTGCTAGAATCAACTGTGAGATGGTAGGTGGAGGAAGTGGGTCAAATCAATGGACTAGCAGGATGAACTTAACAGTAGCATTCCAGATGGTTGGTTTACTAAGATGAGGTTGGTTAAACCCACGAAAGAGACACTTATTTCAATAAAATAGAAAATTCTGAGACACTACCTTAGATTTTTAGCTAGGAAATGATAGGAAAATACTGGTTGAAACATACTGTTCAAAAAGAGTGAAGAAGATGTGCACATAAACTGGTGGTGATATCCTGGGGAGTAATCTGCATGAAAAATGACCTCTGGAGTTATGGGTTTGACTGACAGGCAGGGTGGCAATAGAACCAATAAGTGAGGAAAGAATTATCATGAGAGCACTGAAGCTTTGTTTGCACTATTGAAATTAAACTGACAACAACAAGAAGGAAATGTCACAGAGAGAGGCCAGCATCCTAGGCTGAAGTTTGGGGTTCTTATTTGTGTACATGATAAATGGGAATATGTTATGAAAGGAAGTTGGATGCAGTGCTACAGGAGGGAGTCTGGAAGGCACAATTTGTCTTGATCCAAATATCCCTGTCAACCATTTACCAGCGGCATGAGACCATTCTTGTGGGAATCCTTGCAAATTAAAGCAATAAAAATAGCTGGTGAACTGAGGCATAGGAAAAGAAGTGAAAGTGGGCAAACAATTATATTTTAAAATGAAGGATTTTACAATATGAATATATAAAAAGAGAAAGAAGCAAGAAATAAATCGTGTTGAAGCCATCAGGTTGAAGATATATTTGCTTTGCAAATGATAGTAAGAAGGAATTCAGAGATTTCCATATTGTATCTTTTACTAAGTATACATTCAGTCATTGTTGAATATTCTGATCAAAACCCAACAGGTTTCTTTTGGTTTCACTCTGCTGCTGCAAAGGTGACAACAGTTCAGAGCAAAGTCAATCTTCAGCAAGATTTTATTTTTAATTTCTAGATGCACATAAGGTTATGTAAATAATTAAAACAGAAGTCAAAATACATGATTATGTGAAATATTGTATTTTGGTCTTTCATAAAAGTTGTGTAGAAATGTTTCTATTTTGACAGTGGCTGTACTGTAGAGGTTTGGAATACTCTGCTAGCCAAATATTGAGTGGATGGCAGAGAAGGATAAACTGATCTCTTTCCTACGCTCTAGATCATTTTTCTATCCCTGTCCTTTCTCCTGCCCTCAAGTTTACTTGCCCAGGTCTCTTTATTTAACCTGTCCCAGTTCCATTTCTTCAAGTGGTTGATTCCAGTACTATTGTCCCTATGCAGCAAGTCCTGCTCACCTCTTTGGTATTGTTCTGTTCACCTCAAAGTTCTTGCACATTCAGTTCCAATTTCTACTGTAGCTAAATCAAATGAGAAATCTCTCTTTCTTGTCAAACTGAAGCCCACAGAGGCAGATGCCACAGAGAAGATAAGTGAGACAGGCTCTCTCTATGAGTTTGAGCTCCCAGACTGGCCCAGCATGGCTTGTCCCAGGCTCACCCTGAGTTGTAGTAAAAGCTCTGCCCTGGACTGGGCATGGTAAGGGCACACAGAGTCTTCAGGAGAGTTCACTGCTACAGTTTAAATTCACACAAAACACATACAAATGACTATTTTTCACTTGGCAAAATGTGCATGGATTTTCATAAGAAAACCAAAAGGCCAAAATTTGTAAGGCACTGCAGACCCCTGTGTGCCACTTTGAAAATACATCCCCAGCTGTTTCCCTGCATTTGGTTTGAAACTACTTAATATTTCCAAATAGGTAAAATCCTGAAAAATTGACAACTTCCTGTCAAAAATCACTTACATGTATGAAGCCATGTGAGCTGCTCTCAACTTGTTCCTCTCAAGCAACATGGGAGGTTATCCATTAACTTCAGCAGAAGCAGAATCAACCTCTTGATTATTATTTTAACTTCTTAATCCATCTTTATAATTTTATTCAAGTGTCAGTGTTCCACCTGAGCATATTCTCTCAGTGTAGGAAATCTTGTTTCAAGCTTTGAGACAGAAATCCCTTTGGAAAACAGGCTGTACAGTCTGCTTCCAGGTATATTCCAGAGGGGCCACCCAAAGTCAGAAGCATTACCCCGTACATGAGAAAAGTAGTTTATTTGTAGGAAATGATGGCATTAGATTCTGCTCTCCAGAGGTATGTTTTTTCCTAGCTATATGTGGGATTTAGCTTTACACAGCCCATTTACAGCAGCCATGGCTGCACACCTAATCCCTGTGTGCTGCTTTGAAAAAGCACCCATCTTTCCCTGCATTTTTGTAATTGAGGTAGATCAAGAAGATACCACATCAAATAACCACTGGGATACATTTTTCACTCGTTGCACTTTACAGCCACTCAGTGTTTCAATACACAAATAGGAAATCAGAAAATTAGTGCCAAAAAAAGAGAAAGTGAGGTTAAAGAAAGGTAAACTATTACTGGGACAGTTCAGGTCTGTCTGAGCCACTGTATGTATAAAGATAGAATGTTCTTTTGGTGTGATGGAAATGTATAAACAAATTGCTGAGTGCCAGGTCAGTGTTTAAAACCAAGGTGTCAAGAGAGAACATGACCTCTACAAGGCCACTCAGGAAGCAAGAAAGATGTGTTCAAATCTCAGTTCCTATCTTCCAACTCCTAGTTCAGGCTTCTGTATAGAAGTGGAGTTAGGAAAACTCAGTGATTGTGAGCCTCTTGTTTTAGAGAAAAAGAGATAAAATATAGAGGGATTTTTAATTACTGAATAATGGGAGATGAATAAAACAGTTTCCTCTAATTAGAATGTTAGGATCAAAATCAGTCTAGAGGTGTTAAACTCCATATATTTTATTTCTGCTACAAGTAAACTTTACAGCATAAAAGGAATTTCTGTTTATTGTTCTCAGTGAGTGATCAGACTTTATGTTCTTCCAGGAACTTTGAGTTGTAATTTAGTTATTTACAGTCTTCATGTTTATTGTACTGTAATTTACAATGTTTATGACATAATATTTGACTTGTTTTTCACTGCAAATATTTTCAATAAAACCACAGAGTGATAAGCAATATGATGGATGATTCCTAATTGCAACAAACAAACCCTCACCTTCAATCACAAAGAATCATATTATTCCCTCAAACCTCCTAAAAACAATTAAGTCCAGTTAAATGTTTTTGCTTCAATATTGTGACCTTGTTGCTATTAAAACAGAATTCAATTTGAATTATCCTGAATAACACATTAACTTAAAATAATTCCTAAGTCTGTCTTAGATCTTTAAATTATTATATATTCACATTCAAATTTACACCTGTTCCTGTTGTTCTTAATTTGAATGGCCAGATTCTCCTTGTGTATCTTCCTAAATGCTTTTTAATACTCCTTTTATCAGACTGATGCCATCCAGATAATACTTTCTTTCCTGTGTACTAAACCCCCTGCTTTTTATTAAGCATTCTTCATTTGAATCTATCAAAAATTATCCATATCCAAAGGTGATCTTTCATACAGTGCATGTTGTACATAAGGATATCATTTCATCAGACCTTTTTTAGAAATGGACTGCATCTGTTCATTTTGAAAAAAGATTAAATTTTGTACCCAGCTGAAGCATCCCAGGTATTGTTCTTCCTTGTGACTGTTAGAATCAAGCTTTGGCTATGATAACAAGAGACAGATTTTAACCCAGGAGTTACCATGCAATGTTTGTGCCTTTCTCTATGCAAATAGCTCACTTTATTTTCAGTGGAATTATCTGCTTCAATCAGAGTTGCAGGATCAGACCCTCATATTGACCTTCCTACATACATCCTAGCTACAGAAAAGCTTATTTCTGTAAAACCAGAACTGCCACCCTGAATTCACTGTTCTGCTCCTTTATCCCTCTCATGCTGATAGCAAGATAAGCCTGTTTATGAGCTTCCCATTTCACAAGAACATGGTGTGATTTGGCACAACTCTTCATGGTTCTCATTTGTGCTGGTTCAGCTGTGTCTCACACATGCCTACTCAACTGATTTTACTCAATTGAGAGTAAAATCCTCAAATGTCAAAAGTCATAGATTTAAATACAAAGACAATGTAATGCAAGAATTATAGATTTGGTGAAAAAAAATTCTCCTAAATTATAGAAGTCTAATTTGTATTTTTAGTTACTGACATAAATGCAAATTAGGATCTTTCTAAGGAAATGATGGAATCTGAGTTTTCTGCAGCGTTCTGGGATTTAATATTAAGTTCAAGGGAAAATAATGTTCACTGTACCTCTTAATACAGCATTGGTCAGCATTGTCTGCTCTAGATGAAAAATACTAGCTTGTGACTGCAGCATAGATTGTGAATAGTAGAAGCAGGATATTTTCCTACTTATATCCAAAGATCCCAGGGGTTTTTCCCACTGACTTCAGAGAGAAAGAAGACTGGGTTCTGGTGACTGATTCAAACCCTGGTGACGTCAGTAGGAATATTTCTTTTCATTTTCACAGCATTTTGATTAGACCCTTGGAGAGGACTAGCACTGATAACTGAAGCACTCTAAACTAATCAGACTGTATCTGCAAAATGTGCACGTTCTTCCTAGAAGAAGACAAGTTCACTACATACTATTGCACAGTTCTCTCAGGAGGTGAAAGCTATTTTATCTTCATCAAATATTATCTTCTTTCTAAAATGTTTGTTTCACCTAAATTATATCCTTAGCCTGAGAAGTCTCAAACAGAGCATGGCTGATATTTCTTTCCTTTTTTCATTCCAGAGAGAAGAGCTTTTCTTTCTCTCCTTTTCTGATCTCTCTGGCCCCTTCAAACAGGTCCCACTGTAACCAGCCTTATTATGATACACCCACGGTGGAAAAGCTTCCCTTTTGCAGACATTTCTCCATTTAATTCATGCTATTTCTTGTACTAACCCATGCTGGAAGTTGTTTGTGTTCAAAGCCATTCTTACCAGGTCTCTTCTCTCCTTGAGGAAACTTGACTGATTCCCAGTGACAGCTGTTTGTCAGAGAGCAGGAAAAATACATCCATGGAAGGAGGCTACAGGTGTTAGAGTTTTCCCAAAAGGGGGAGGTAACACCAATCAGCACATAATTAGACAAGAATCACATTTTTTTTCCAGGACCATTCAGGATAAATTCAAACAAAATCAGGTTTTTTTACAACTTAAACACTTAGTAATCAGAAAAAGCTGGAATTCAATGCCATAGAGAGAATACTGTCAGATATTTGTATCTGTTCAAGATCTGTTTTGTCTTCTAATATTTTTAATGTTCAATGAACAGAAGATGATCACTGCATGTGTTACTTTCACCTGTAAATTATCTGGCCTTCCTTATGCTGAAGGGCTCAGACATACTTGCAAACTTAGCTAACTGCTAGTTGTTTCAGAGAAATATGTGATTCAATTGTACTTTAAAAGGTAAAAAGTTGCTCTGATGGACAGAATAAATGCTCACAAATTAGCATTTATTAATTCTTGTTGGCACCAATGACTTAGTGTGTTGCTTGGGGCAAATCTCTTACCTGCTCCATGCCATAGTTCTTGCATGTACAAAATTATATTAGCCAAAAGCAATCTTATTAAATACAATTAATGGTAGTGAAGTGTTTTGAAAACCTCATACAAAAGGTGATATAAACATACAATCTGTCATACTGTACCATTTCAGGGTCACTTAACCCACTCTGAAATATATCCCACTGACATAAAGCACAGCACAAAGCCCCACAGAAAGAATGCATTTAGGAATTAATGCTAGATATTACACTTAGCCAACACATTACTTTCCCAAAACCATTATTATTTCAGATATACAGATAAGCTATCATTGATGAAATGTGTAGAGGACACAGTGCACTTTTATTGAGAGGGTATCCTAACTGGTTTAAAGCACTGGCTCAGGTTTTGATTCTCTAGATTATCTGCAGGGTTTAACCAACAACTGGCTCACCTTTGGGATTTCCTTTCCCAGTACTCCTCCTGCCCAGTCTTGTTTAGTTGTTTGAGTAAGCAGTGAGTGATGAGCTCACTTCCTTAGGTGACACAGCTGCAGGCTGCTCAACCAGTCTTGATTTTTACACGTAGAAGCAGAACATTTAGTACCTTCTGTGGCTAAAAGCAGATTCAACTGTTTATATTTCATGACAAGACCTTTTGTCCTGTGGTCCCCAGAACTGCCAGTCAGTACTGATGTTGTGGGGCACAGCTGTCCCCAGGCTGCACTTCCTGTCAGCCTGTTGCTTGTATCAAGGCCATGTAGTGGTTATGTACATTCTTGCTCATGGTGTAAGCAAGAGTAAGAACTTGAGTGTTCATCCTAACACTTCTGACTGAGTTGTTAACTCAGAGCAGTAAAAGTAGAGTAAATGTAGACAGGCAATTGCATTTTTATGCTGTAGTCTCCTCTGTATAGGAGATGATTTTGGCACACGTGGTGTCCTGTCGTTACCTGTTTGTCTACTTTTGGCCACCTCTGCAAAGAACATTTGAAAAGCACAGGTTTGCCATAGTGCTTCATATCAAATTACACAGAACTTGAATGCAAAGATTCTAATCCAATAAAGATCTTGAAAACAACTGAAATTTTACCTTTCTAGCAGAGATAGCTGAGAGAGTTTCTGTTGGGCTTGTTTCCAACAGGCTTGACCAGTTTTAAGATGGACTTTCTGTTTCTTAACAGAGCTACTATTTTCTGCAGTTTCTTCATAAATAACACCATTTGCTCAAGGGGATTAATTGTTTTAGATTCAAAATGTCACAATTCTGCTTTCACTGGAACTACATCCTCTCTGACTTTGCCATTCAGTTATTTAGGTTTGCTTAGGTTTGCTTTTGCCTTTTGTAGTAAATTCTTACAGATCTCATATCAAATATTATATATATATATATATATATATGTATGTATGTATGTATATATACATTGCATCATTTAGTGGGGCTTAGATTTATGGGTTTTCTTTGCTAAGTTTTATGAAAGAACTTATATAAATCTTCCTCCATAAAAGCTATATTTGGAATGAACTGTGTGCCTCACAAGAATCCTTAGTGCTTAGCAAGATGGAGTCAATACTTTCCATATTTTTAATTTTTTTTGCATATTTTAAGATTTTTTCAGTCTCTTTCCTCATTTTTCCTGGTGCTGATGCACAAATTAAAAGGAATGAAATCTGGGTTTTGAGCAGGAGTAGTGAAAAAAAATTATGCTTGCTCTGAATGACAACCTGAGAAAATACACTTTGAATTCTTCTGCATAATTTTTTACATTTAAGTACTAGAATGGTAATTTTAAAGTTTGCCTTATATTTGCTTGATCTCAAAGCCCTGTATAGCGTCACTCATCCGAAAACTCACAGAGTTGCATGCAGCAGCCTCTAATAATACCCATAAACTAGAAATGAATCACATTAGGGAAATAAAGCAATCAAGAGGGTAGCAGACAGCCTAGCAGGCAAGGTGAATGTCTCATCTGATATATTATTGCAGATCAATTGTTCCCACACCTCAGAGCTCTGGGAGAGACCATACATCACATGTGGACTACACCTTTTCCGAAGATGCACTTAGCCTTTGTTCTTGGCTTCTTGTCTAACCTCCTTAAATTGAAGGATCATTATTGTTTTCATTTTGTCATAGCTCAGCTGGCCATTTTCAATTCATGTAATACCAAACTGGTCTGGGCCTCAGATTTTATTACAATGTTTAAAGGTGGTTCATACTAGAAGTTTATCTCATATAGTAGCAGATATTGCATAGGTTATTTATTGTGATTGAAACTCTGTAAAGTTGAGGAGCATTCAGACTTTTTAAAGGGATTATGGGGTACGATCCAGAAGGAAGTGAGCATCCTACTCTCCTGTTCTCTTGGGATACTGCACGAACACTACAAGTGACCAAGAACATTAGCTGGATAAGAAAGAATCTGCATTAAAAAGAATCCTGGCACTCTCTGGTTTAGCTTAAATTAGTCATGTTCTCCAAAGCTGGGTTTCAGTAGCAGTTAAGAGTCTTTTCCATTATCTCTGTCCGGCTTCTCCCCTCGTTTAGTCTCCCTAAGTAGTACAGACTTCACCCACAAAGAAGAGGTTTCCTGAGGGAAAACAAAATCTTACTGAAACTTTATCATACCATTCACTAAGTTAATCATTGCTCACAGCTCAGAGACTTCAGATTTTCTTTGCATCAACTGCTGACATTCACACATGAAGGTCATTTCACTCAATGCTTATGTCAGCAGGTAAAATGAACACTTAACATTGGAGAAAGTTACATTTTACTTAACAAGGCCCATTAGTTTGCTAGGACTGCCTTATTTGATACCATTAGAAGGGCAGCAGCCCTACCAAAGGCACTGCTGTTCATTGTTCATGTTTTCCAGTTACTTCAAAATGATTGTACTTCTTGTACACAACTATTTTCTTTCCAGAATACATTAATCATTATTAAATTTGTATCTTTATAGACTCTTAATGTGACAGAAGAAAAATTTGTATTGGAGACACTAGCAGGATGCATAGAATATAAATCCATATTGGATGTGGTCGTCAATGCCTTTTATGTTCGGGATGGGAGATACTGCCCAAACTCTGAACGTAATCTCTATATAGGTAAGTTGTCTTTACACTACCAAATGTGTTTACCACAAAATCTCAAAAAATATAATTTTACTAGTGTATGTCTTGGTATTATATTACATTGGAAGCAATCATTGTGTCTAGTGCAGTGTGAAGTACAGGCCAATGTCCTAATGAATGTGAAGTCCAAAACCTGAAATTGTTATTTAGTCTGAAATCTTACAGGTGTTAGCTGGAATTTTACCTAAGAAAGGTAAGATGCAGTTGGAAAATAGCATCAGTGGCTGGAAGAAGTATCTTGGAAGTTTAACCATCCCTTTAAAAAATGTTGTTCAGTGATCTCCCTTTATTCTCTTCTATGCAACCCAGTACCTCTGTCATTCAGATACAAAAATGTATAACAAAGCTCTTTGTGCTGAGGAACACAGCACATCTCACAGTATGCAGACACAATTGTCTCTATCCATGTGTGGGTTTCTTCATTACTGGCCATCACAATGACATAAGTAACTTAAGATACTTCTGTCTGTCTCCAGGAGTGAGGTCAATTATTTTCATTTTATTAGTTACTTGGTTAGAATCAGTTCTGATACAACTATTTCTGATGGTATGAGCCAGTTAATTAGGGTAGTAACTACTCCCGAAGTTATTTCAGGTATTGAGAAGTACATGAAAAATTAATTTTAAAAATATTTTATGCTATGTATTTAATACACACATGCTGAGGTTGATCTATTAAGTCCCTAAATAAGTTGAAATCACAAATACCTCTGTCACTGGTTCTCTAAGTCAGATAAGTTCTGAACCTTTGTGGGTATATTTAAAAGTCAATTTAATTCTAAGTGGTTGAAAAATACAAAGAAACTTATCTAGTACAAATATATCTACATTTTATGTTTTAAAAGCTACTAAATTTTTATTACAATTCTGGTCACCTCTGTCACAATCTGGAAAAGTACAGAAATCTAAATCAAACAACAAACAAAAGGGAGCCTAAACTGTCAAGGATGAAATTATTAGTGTATCGAGTTTACCCTAAATGGTAATGCTTCATTGTCTCCATTTCTCCAGAGCCATGTTTTTCATTGTCTGGGGCACATAAATTATACCTTTAAGCTGAGTGATGCTATAATTGGATTGTCAGGACCAGTCCACTCAAAAGCCTCCATTAATCATAGGCAGAGGGTAGGAACAGAAAATTTTCCTTTATCAACAAGTTGAGAGTCTAAGGTCATTGGCTTACATTTTTTTAAGCTGCTTGTGATTCCCTTTGCCAAGCTGCATTGACACTTAAATGATCAAAGCTGCTTATAAAGGCTGTTGCTATGTGTGAGCAGATTTGAATTTAATAAAGCTTGTAGGAGATAAATGTATATTCTGCTAAGACTGATTAAATACATTGCTGTACTAAAGCACATGAGATTGAAGCCTAAAGATACAATGAGTTGGCTGCAGCACATTGGTCAGAATTTCCTGATTTTACCATTACAGTTTGGTGGCAGCTAAAACACTGCACTGCAAGTGAAGCCTGATTGATCAAAGTGAGTGGGGACAAATGAAAGCTGATACAGCAGCCTATGAACTTTACAGGTCTACTAAAATTTCACAGTACTGACTGTGCCTCTTCCTGTATCATAGAATAGAATCATAAATCATTTAGATTGGAAAAGACCTCTAAGATCATTGAACTGTGTACTTGCCATAGAGGGTGCAAGATTCAGGTTTGAAATTTCACAATTTAAAAACTTGATTCAGAATAAAAACAAAGGTTACAACATTTTAGGCAATATGGTCACTTGGGAAAAAAAAGCAAAATAAATACTAGAAATATTAAATTTTATGTTTAATTTTTTGTTATCTATAATGTTGTTATGTATAATAAACTATGAACTTGTAACAGAAGAAGTCTCTGAAAACATTAAAACCAGAGTATGTTGAAAAATATGTTTAGAATTAAGGTAACAGTCTAAATCACGCAGTATGTTGAGTATAAGGTACAGGTTTATTAGAATTGCCTGCTGCATTTTAAATGTATGTATCTTTTGATAGTTATCTGTTATGTAGCTACTTTTCAACTAGAAGAGATTGGTCTTCAGCACTTCAGCAGAATTGTGAAATCCTTGGACACTTCAAAAATGCAACAGGTACAAAACATTTAAAAAATAATTATCTGTTCATTGTGTTTGATTAATCAGATGACTTTTCTCAACTTTGAGAATAAATTAAATGGAGAAATTACTGTTATTTTCTGTTAAAATTCAGAAATTAAATTAGTATTTTGTTATCAAAAAACCCTTCAATTTCTTTACTTACAGGGTCATTCTTATATTCAGTCAAAGATCAATTTAAAATGTATTTTATATAATCTGAGAAGGTCAAATAATCACATAATTTAGTTTATGTCATTTACAATTGTCCCTTTAAGTTGCACGGTCACTATTGCCTCTGCTCACATTCTTTCTTTGACTTTAGACAAGAGATGTTTTTTCCATATGCAATGCATCTATTGAAACTTGCAGTTCCTGATGTTTAGTGTTCTTCTTTCCCCTGAACAATCCACTCCCACTTTCATTATCAAGCCTATTGTGCTTCCATCACTTTTTCTCCTTCCCAAAAAACTCTGGCTGGCTTGGAGCTATGCATGTACCAATTGCCCCAGTACAAACCACTGCTGCCAAATAAGAAGTGGGACAACAAAATTCTGCTTCCCTGTCCTTTTCTGGAGTAATGAATTTGGGGTTTGCTCCATATTTGTTTGCTATTTTTCATTTTAACTGTAGAAATATAATTATCTTCTTCTTAATCTTTCAAAATGAAAGTGCTAATTATCTTAAAAGCTATGCTGTACAGAGGAGCAGAGGGATAAACTGAGCAGCAGTGCTTTCTCATAAGCCCTGTTTTCTCACGAAAATGGGCTAAAAATTAAATCACTGGTGACACAGCATCTGTAACCTTTGATTATCCAGATGTTTCAATTCAAAGCATACTCCAAACATGCTTTTTGAATTACAAAGATGGAATTAAAGAGATAGGCAAATTTTAATAATTAATACTCAAAAGGCTAAGGTTTATCCATATAGTGATTACTTTGAATGTTCATGTGGATGCCAGTGTCTCTTTAATGAGTAGAGTTGCTTTGCAATATGTAGGGACAGAGTAGGTTAAGTTGTCTGGTTTTAGATGGACTTACTATGGAATGCTTATTATTAATTCCATTCACAGACAAAAATTATGTATTTCATTAACAGTTAGAAAGAACAGAGGAGTGGCTGGAAGAATTATCATAATCTGGTAGACAGACAAATCACTCTGTCTAAAATGCTCTCCCAGCCCCTTCTTTTGTAAACATCTTAGACACGAGCTACTGGATTGGATGCATCTTGAGCTCGTTCAGCTAGCAACACAATTTTCCCACATCATGCCAATTACTTCTTGTTGATTCCATTCATCTAGCTTTATGTGGCTTAAGCATCAGTGCCCTGATGTTCTGGTTTAGATAATGTCTCCTTCCTTGTCTGGAATAACTCTTTTCTGATAGGGAAGTGCTGCATATTCCCATGTTGTGCACCTGCTATCATTGTAGCAGGTGTGACTTAGTTTGCTTAAGTATCTTACCAGAACCTCATCACCATGGTACCTAGTTTTTCTTCTCTTGCATTAGAACAGTTTCTTTGTCTCCAAAGTGATGGTAGATTAAATTAATGCACCTGCAGCAGAGGGTTTAGAAGCAGCATTTTGTCCCCCCAGCAACAGAGACAAAAGAGCAGAAGGCAGATCTGCAGCCTTAGCAACAAAAGTTACCAGAAATTTGGGATCCTTCTTCTGGATGCTGACCTCTAGATTTTGCCTGATGACTGTTGTGTCTGAGTTCAGTTAAGACACTTAAAAAATATTCACATATATTTACACAGAACAGATTTACTTTAATTAAAAAATAAATTTAGCACATGACAGGCTGAGTGGAATTTTCTTCATCATGCAGATAAACTTCACTCAAATGAATAGTCTTCTGGTGAATGATGTCGACCTATGGGAGGTTTAAAACGTTTCTCTTAAAGACCTGTATGATGAAATCCATTCAACTCAAAGTCACGATGTTTCCCTATGTTTGAAGAATGTTGAAATATTTTCATTTAGGCAGAATAACAATGCTACCTCACACATATTTATCTGCTTCATCTCATTCTGTAATATTAAGAATTCATGCAAAATTTTTTTATGGTGATATAATTACAGAACCAGAGGATAAAACCCATTCTTGTAACTTAACTGTGATTATCCTTTTAAGAAATTAGCCATGCATTGCTGGCTCAAATCTATTTTTGTATTCTATTACTCTACATGCTATTCTTCGATATTTATTTTAAAATTTAAGGGTTTGTGTGTTAGAGAAAATACTGTTGAAATAAAAAGTTGAAGTAAACAGCTTTATAATTTCTGAATTGTCTTCTAAAAATACAAAATATATAGTGTTTTCTTTCTAGTAGTTAAGAACCTGCTTTTTTCTCTTACATGTTCTGATTGCTCCTAAAAGCAGTTCTAAAGAACTTCTGAGATCGTCAAAAGAATATCACTGCATAAGAACTGGGCATTGTAATAGAATTTAAGATTAAGTAGAAATAGCAGGACATGACCAGGCTGATGGTGGATGGTGGGTAAAACCAGTCCAAGTTGGGTCAGTAATGTTTCCAGGCAGTGACTGATCTGTATGGAGAAACAGAACATGCTGTTTCCTGCAGTTATTTCCTTAACTCAAGAGTCAAAAATGTATATTGTGAATGTAAGCATGTCAGCTCTGCAAATGCCTACATGGATGCAAAGATAATACCAGATGAGGAAATTTCACATTTTTAATTTGTTTTCTAGAAATCTGTATGATCCCACTGTGTAAAAGTGTGTTAAGAATATTAAGTTCAAATTCTCAAAAGGTATTAATTCAGCCCACCTGTAAAAATGCATTACAAAACAGTCTTTAATTATACACACTTGTGTTACTACAGCCAGAGTATACATTAAAATATAAACATGGGTATAATTCATTGCTGGTGTAATTCCATCACTTCTAGAAGAGAAATGGTTCTTCATTATCATGCTGTTTGAGTGGTGAAAGTGTTGGAATGTTCAAGACAGAGAAGTAAGCAGAATAATGCTGTTACCAAAATGACTACCAGTGACTTTGCTAAGGAGACAGAGCCTGGTGACATCCAAACAGAAATCTGAGAGGAGCCTCATTCTGCTGCTGTAAAAGCAATGATTGCTGATACTGGGTTTTCCAACTGTGTCACATGTGGCCAAAGACAAAACAGAAATATTAGGGATTTTTCCTAGCAATTCAGTTCACAAAACACAAAAGTTTCTCTTGTCATATCACTGTCTGTGATAGGGATTACCCTTACTAAGACTGTGGACTTTGGCTCAGGCACACTCTGGTCAGAAATGATGTCCAGTCATCCTACTTTGCCCTTTGCATGGATTGCCCTTTGCAATCCATGCAGAGCCTGGATGACCATTCCAGGGCTGTGTTCCAAGAATTCTCTAGTATGATGCATATTGTGCCATATCCTTACTGCAGCATTTCTGTGACTAAAACAGTACAAAAATATACATCACAGTGTTGATATCTGATTACACAGTTAACCATTCTCTGTACCTCAGGAGTACATAATAGCATTTATCAGTCACATAATTACCTATTTGTTTTAATATAGGGGGAAATGTTAGTAACCAGTACAGGACTGGTGCTGCTGTAGGAAGCCTCAAGCTGTAACAGCCAGCTGTTAAATACGACAGCTAGAAATCACTGTGTGCCTTTATCATTTCATCTGCCTTGAAGAGTTAGTTCAGTTGCTTTGTGAAATATAGTTACAGCAAATATTTAGGAGACAGAGCATCAGTGAGAGCTGAAACAACAATTCAGAGGTGTAGTTTCACATGGCACTGTAGTGGACAACTGACTGAAGCCTTTGAGAATGGACTAGGCTGTAGAAGAGGACATAGAGGAGTTCAGCTTAATGAAGCTAGTGAAAAAAAATTGGAATATTTACAAGTCACCACCTGCAGTATTTCTATTTCTGTGAGTTCTCTGAATACCTAGACATTTGAAACCAGCTCAAACCTTGGGGGTCTGTCTTATTTTAAGTGTATCAGCTCATGGTCAATACTGTATTATAATCCCTGTATACACACTTGTCTACATGGGTTCTCATAAACTTAATGTATAATCAGGGTTTCCCATAAGATCAGTGCTGTGGTAGGGTATATGTTCACTCTAATCACACTGACTGCTGGGATAACTGGATGTACAATTTTGTTACAATAACTGGAAGAAATAGTGTCTACACCGTGCATCCTTTCTGGTGGAAGGTATGAATTCAGTCTAGACTTTTGACATTGTATTTACACATTGCAGAAGTACAAATTACTGTTAGGTGTCAAATTTAATCCAATATGCATGTTCTACAGTGGAAGATCCTCTGTAAGGACAATGAATGACTTTCTAGACCAATGGGATGAAATGCATCCCTCACCATATGCTTATCAAATGCCACGGAATCTGGAAGCATCAAAAACCCCAACTTCTTCACAATTCAACACTTAGTTTATAATCAAGGTTTTAGGGATGAAAGAACTTCTTTTTGATGGTGTGTTGATAAGCTGACACCTGCAAATTTAGGGAGCAGCAGTAGTTTCTAGACAAGAATGGGTCCAAGGGGGTAATATTCATTTAGTCCTGCAGTGCTGATCAGTCTTTTGACTGCAAAAAGCACAATAGATTAAAGTACGGCTAAATTTAAAGGTGAATTCCTTGGAAATGGTCACATCAAGACTATGGATTTCAAGTAGCAGGTTTTCTAAATCTGTTGAACATCTGCAGCAAACACCTTGAGTCAAATCTGAATTGTTTGTAGCTGAATTATTCACAAAGTTCTGAGGCACCTTGGGCCTGGCATCACATTTGAATTAAGTGGTAAGTTCTTGGTAGTTCTGCAGAACTAAAAACTGAATACAAAGAACTCTATGGCTCTGTGTAAAACAAGATGGGGCTGATGCCAAGTCTAATCTAATAAGCTCTGCAAGTCTCCATTTGAAGCTTCTCAAAGTGACAGTGCACTGCTTCCCAGTATGTCTCATAATGTCAAAATTATTTAGTGGACCTTTTTGCTTTTACTGTGATTATTTCAGCATCATACTTGTACTTTCATTTCCAATAATTTTAATGGAAGAGCTAAGGCTCAAGTTTGGAATTTATATTGCTGTAAATGATGCAGGCTGAATCTGAGTGCCATTTTTCAAGAGTGTTTCAAAAGGCCATTTGAATACTTGAAGATTTAAAGAAAGGCTTTTGACCTTCTGGTGAACTGTAGTGGCAAACAAAAGTTCAAATGTTAGTTGTTATTTCTCCAGCATGTAGACCCCTACAATGTATAAGTGTGCCAAATTTCAGTCTTTTCTTTAATGGGAATATGCCAATTAATTATATTTCAATAAAAGAAAAAGCCAATTGTATAGCATTTACTATAGTTTTCAGCAATTCTCTCTGCCCAGTTCCCAGAGAGCTGAAAAGAATTTAAGTCATTCAGATGCAATGCCAGGCCTGACATATTTCTGGGCTTCATGGGTCTTCCAGTTATAGATAATCAGAAGTCCACCTTCGGTATATTAGACTACAAAACTCTAATGTAAAATTATGCTAAAATCAGTGTATTCCAGTAGTAATTAATTTAGAATAAACCCCTTTTTTCACAATGTTTGAAGCAGATTAAAGATGAATCAACACATCTCTATGTTGTAGCCTCTAGTTTATTTTTTGTTTTGCCACAAAAAAAATTTTAGTATCTATTAGTGTTTCACAAAATAGAGCTAAAAGACATGGGACTGTCCACCAGCTAATAAGTACCTAAAAATACCAAGCATCTATGTTTGTAATTACAAGGTCAAATACAAGTAAGTTCTTCAGCAGTGTTTGTAGTAAAAGCAACTATCTTTTTGTAGTCTTATATACACCAACATTCATATTTAAAAGAAACCACTTATTATTAGTTTCTTAGATTCTTCTTCAATGACTTGCATCTGAACACATGGATAAAAGATGAATGGAGTCACTTCTATGATTCAGTGTATGTAAAAGAGAACTGGATTGATCCACTGCTAAGGTAAGTAGTATTTAAGTAGCCTCTGGCCACCTCAAAGTTTAAAAGCTGGGGAAAGCTTCCCCTGAAAGCTCACATTTCTGTAAAAGTGTTTCTCCTATTGAAGTCACTCAGAACCCTTCATCTTTAACTTACCTAGAGGCAAAGTTCTCTCTCAAATTCCTTTCACAGCTGTTGTACATTTGCTCCCTGATGCCCCTGAATAGGTAAAACATCATACTCTGAAAAAAAGTAAAATAGAAGGTTCAGATTATCTTAGGGTCATGCCTCATCAGTCACTTCAACATCTGTATGACATTAAGTATTTGAAAAAATATTTTACTTCCCTGATTTTGGCTTTATGCACAGACTTGTTTATGCTGATGGTCATAAAATCCCTTCTGAGCAAATCAGATAAGCATATAAGCAAGTCTTTTCAAGTTATTATTTATTTACACAGTTGCAGCACTATTTAACCGCCTAAATGCTCTGAGGTGCATCAACTCATTGGTTAGGTGGTGATATGGTAGCAACTGTACCCTTGCCAAACTGGAATATTTTCATGTGGAGAAATAGTAGCTCTGCAGCCTACTGGGTCACTTTTTACCCAGAACAGATAAATTACACCAATGTGACTGCAGTCACACATCTTTCTCAATGCAGCATAGATTAACCCAGATGATGGCAAACAATGTTAGACAAAAACATGCTACACACAATATCAGCTGAAAAGGAGTTTTGCATCTGGTTCTGTCATATCAAAGTCCCTAGAATAATATTTTCATACTGTGTAGTTTATTAGCACTTTAGCAAATATGTAGCATATATTTGGCTTGCACTACTCTGAATTCCACTGAGTTCTACAGGGACCACAGGGATATATCTGAAGTCAGAATTTGATTCAAAATATTCCATTGTAGTGATTCTAGTTATAACAAATGCTTAGAATAGTATAAAAATACAGTATGGAGTATGGAGATATACATCCATACCCACACAGTTCTTGCACATACACATTCATGCAGGCTGAGGCTTAGGCCACTGCTTGTTTCATTAGCACCAAGTTTATTGGAGCTGTCCTTCACAGTCAGTTACACTCAGTGTAATGAACCCATGTGTTTGCCTGGAAGTGGCAAATGTAAACTATACAAGAATGTTAAAGACCAGATTGGGTTACTGGGTTTGAAACATCCTTCAGGGGTCTGAGGATGCAGTGATGGATTTAATCAGTTCAGTAGCTGAAATTCTTTTAAATGTGTCTTTGTGTTCCTCTTTCTAATATCAGTGCAGTTAATATAAAGAGTCTTATTTATTTTAGTGGAGCTTCATTACTTGCATAAGTTACTTGCAAGCCTCACCCTGTAATGACCGTACTACCTAAGGTCACAGTCATATAAATAACTTATTGTAAGTTTGCATTGTCATCTGCTTTTTAAGTTCTGGGGAAGCTCCATTGCATGTGTAATATATAAGGATATAACATATATAGAGGAGAATAACTGGCATGAAGCTGTCACTGTCATTAGACTGTGATACCTTGTTTGTGTTTTACCTTTAATCTGCATCTTCCTGTCAGTCCTTAGAAGTAGTCTGAACCTTGATACAAGCTCAAAGCTATAAAAATCAAAATCTTCTTGGCTGCCCCCAAGGCTCACTGAGGGTCCATTTGATAATTCACCAAACTCCTTGGATCTTTCTATTTTTCTATTAGAACTGCCTGTGCTTTAAGATAGATCTGCACGTGCTCTGTTGGTACATGTGGCAATGCTGTTCATAGTCTCTTTATCTAAGTATGTTAAGTGTGTAATTAGCCTATGACAACTGCTTTTCATACTCCTAATCTGGTCCTGCCACAAAACCAACTGGCCAGATAGTTGCTTATTCTGTAAAAACTGTGGTTGTTTCACCACTAGTAATCTGGGTGGATAGCATCTAGCAAGAGGTGAAATAACAGTGTAGCTAAATACTGAGTACAGATTCATAGGTCAGTTTAATTAAAATTGAATGGCAGAAAGCATTACAGAATTTGCACCAATGCCAACTTAATATACTGTCTGAAAGTTTGTATGAAAGAGAAAAACAAAATAAAATTGAAAAATCTGGGTTTATTTGAAGGTGGCAGCCAAAAGTGCAGCAACTGATTGAAAAGCTCACAGATAAATTAAGTAATCGTACCACCACTGTCAAGACTTCAAGAGTCACTCAGCCAAAGGAATTTAATTTGACTGTACCCAAGCCACGTGCCATTCCTCCACCTTCACCAGCACCTCTGCCAGTACTGCCAAAAAGACAACCTGTAAGTTGGTTTGTTTTTTAAAGGACACTAAATTTCATGTATGCTTGTGCACAAAATCGTGGTAGGGGAGTTAATAATCTCTTTAAAGCAATTACAGAGAATCTACAACATTTGACAGATTGAAAAGGACTTTGGCAATTATCTATGTTATTAAAGGTCAGATTTCTTAAAAAAACAACAACAAACTAATTATTTTCATTTCAGTGAGTGTTCTGTAAGCGATTTATAAGCCAACCAGAGAAAAGGGAAAAGTTTTGGTCCTGCAGTCATTTTTTGACTTTCAGAAGTAGAACTACAAAATGGGTATAAATTGATGACAGCATTGATATGAGTGTTTCTGATTGCCCTTGGCTTTGTAAGATGTTTGCTTTGGATAATGCACTGAAGGAGGTAAGAAAAGGACAATCAAATGAAAATGTTTCATAAATTTAGATTTTTTTGTAAATGAATTCTCATTAAAATAAATGGAGAAGCAGTTTCATTGAAAATGAGATGGACTCTAGGTTTGCAGCTCCTCCTTGAAGGTGCAGCATTAAGCAAGATGAAACTTAAAAACTTAATAAAAATAAAAAATTTATTTTTATTTGTCTTAATGCTGAATCTCTAAAATTAAGGCTTTCAGTTTAAATTAATTGCTCATGTAAAAAGGAGACTAGATTTATCTTTGAAATGCTAAGTTATTTTACTTATTGTCTCAGATTGTGCTTTAGTTACACTGGTACAAATCAGAGACCCACAGCTGATGTTATCTCACTGGAGTAAAGCAAACAGGATCTGGGATCAAGCTACTATGACTAACTTAATAAAGACTGCAAAATCATCTGTATTTAATTGCAGTGAGAAATGAGCTTAGAAGTCATAGATTTGGGCATTATCTGCCACCTTGTATTAGCACTTCAGGTTTTAAATAATATATGTGTTGAATGCTCTTAGAAACCATTTACATTTTAGGATGGCAGAGCAATTTAATGGTAGTGTGTTATACAGTTAATGGGATTTTACATTGAAACAGCTTAATACCAGGCTCTGAAAAACTGCATTTAATAACTACTTAATCAGTATAGGAATGAGTCATGTTACTGTCATTTTAGAACTTTATGCTGTGCAGCCCCTCTTAGAATAAATTTGCTTTAATGCAGATGCATTAAGTGAAGTTCGTTTGTGTTGTTTGGATTATACTAAATTTGGTTTACATTTGGGCCAGGTTTGCAAATTTAGAGCTTGTGTGAATCTAAAGCCATTAGTGTAGTAATGACATATCTTCTGTTCATTTCTGTACCTCTCTCAGCAAATGAAGATTAACTTTACTTTGCCACGTTGTTACCAGTATCACCAATTTACATTCTGAAATGAACAGAGACTGAAAATAGAGCTCACATGGCAGGAGAGGGTCAGTAGGGTAAGAGCCAGTCATAGGTGTGGCTCCTGTATGGTGGAGGTTTGTCTGTAATTCAGAGGAACACAAAGAAATAAAGCTCTTCCACATTACATCCAATAATGCAGAAATGTTCTCATCCATTTTCTCACAGAAGTGTTCATTTATGAGATACCAATTTTTTAGTCATGGTTCTCATGCACCTGTCAAAGAACTTGTCACCTGGTTTATCAGCAGGGACTATTGTAGTCACTACCCACAGCTACTGCTCCACATTGGAACAGCTGTACAGAACTATATGGAGGCATCTGGAATTTCAGCAATAGGTTATTGCATCCCTGTGTTGCAATTAGTTCATTCTGATTAACAGGATTATTATTTTAGGTATTGCTTTCTAGCATTATTTTATTGTAGGCATTTATTTCCAACTAAGGTGAGACGTGTCACATACATCGGGTCAGGAGCTGGGGTGGCACTGCCATCCTGTGAGCTGAGCACACACTCCCTTCCCAGGGGAGGGCTGGGCTCTGGGTTATTGAGGGGGCAGGGCAGCTGTCTTAGTGATCTATAATGAGATGGGATTCCCCACCGGCCTTGGAAAGTAACTGGCCTTGGAGTAACATAGGCCTAGAAGCTTAGGATCATCATTCATCATCATAAACCTTCATCAAAAATGGAGCTCACTAAGTAAAAAGGAAAAACATTTCCATTTTGGGATTTAATAATAAAACAATTCATTCCAAATATTTGGTCTAAAGGTTATAAATCCAGGCCTTGGCACACATGCACATGGATGCAGACATAGGAGTGTCCATATGCATGCACACATTCATAAATACAATTCTACAAGGAAAAATGAGTGTTTTACCTTGAGGTTTGCAAAGGAAACAAATGGAGACAGGTGCATAAACCTGATAACATGCAAAATTATTTAGACACATTCAACTGTCTTGGATATCATGGCCTAGAGTAACAAAATCCATTCTTTTAATATCAGCACTATACCAAAATGGTAAGATTATGCAATTATTTTATTTTTAAATTTTCTGTAAACCAGTCATATATTAAAAAAAGAGGCTGCACTGGGATGTTATTGTAACACCATTAAGCCAAATTTAATGTATTTTTTAGATATTTTTATATTATTTCAGCTGTGCTTCATGAGTGAAGTTGCTGATTGTTTAAAATAATTAAATAGGTGAAATCATTTAGCCAGTACAGAGGATTTTGTTTGCAAATATACAAACCCACCAATATATTTGTGATCTTATCTATAAAAATAGAAACACATAATGCAATAGCATTGCATTAGCTTTCCCTTGTCCATCTTACGGCAGTAACTTTAAAAAATAGAAGAGTGATGAGTACCAAAGTTCAAAGTGATTATTCATTTTTTTCTTCCTTAAACTTCTTGTGGTACCTACTCCCTAAATAATCCTCTGGTTAAGGGATGTCACAGAGGCTATGTGAGGTTGACCACTGCATGGGGAGGGGAAGAAAAGTTGCTGTCTCTTATTCCCAGCCTACTTTTTCAGATTTGGATTAAGTAGGTACAGTTTGGCCTTTTTTGATCTCTCTGTTGCTGTAATTTACAATTTATTTATAGTGACTTTTTATCCTCTTCCAACAATTGGGTAATTGCTGTATTGTTTTCTGTCTATCTGCTTGGTACTCATCCCCATGGGCTAAATCACAAGGCAAAGAATGTTTTTGAAACAGCTGATGGAAAAGGCTCCTCCTTCAGTTACTTGGAATAAGCATAGCAGTTTCTGAGGAGAGGTTTTCAGCTTACTCTGGCAGATGAGTGCAGTTTGCAGGTAAAGCACATGAGTGGGAAGAAGAGTGAAACAAACTGATACTCACTGCCTGTGGAACCCTTTGCAAATCCTCTGGGCTTTCATTTCTCCATCCATAAAAGCATAATAAAAAATTCTTACATACTTCTGGGAAATACTTTCACTGCTACTTCACTTTAAAAGCTTACAAAAATACTTCAGCAGTTTCACCAGTACGTTTAATTGCTAGCTTCTTCTGTTTGTGCATTTGTTTTACCTGTAGATAAAGATGTCACATAGCAAAGGCAGTGTCAAGTCCATCAGATTCATGATTTTTTGAAAGCGTAGTTCATTATATGGTCCAATAAAGCTAAATGGGATTCCCATGTTCCCTGAACTGATCTCCAGTACAGAGAATATCTATTTTCCCTATTAATCCTTGCATTAATTCTGCAACTTCTAATTGATCTAGCACATTTTTAGCAAGATAAATATTTAGGCAGATGTCCAGTAAACTGTCAGACTCTCTCACCCACATAAGAAGGAGACATTCAGTCTTTTTTCAGAGCTTACTCTGGGATAAATTTATTGTTCAAGCAAATACAGAAATCAGCCTGAAGTCCCTAGTGTCCTGCTGATCCAACTGACAGCCAGTCATGTCCTGGTCATTTTAGCTGACATGTGATTGCTTTCCCACATCTTTGACTAATGCTAGAAGTTCCTCTTTGTTCTTTACCTCCTAAACATTTAATCCACACCTCCAATGGTTTTCCCTTACAAGGACATTGGGACAGCCATGATAAACCGAAGCAGAGGCCCATTTTGCCCAGTGTATTTTTCCCAGCAGTGCTTAAATACTGAAGTCTGGGAAGATCAGAGGGATGGGACATCTGCTGCTTTTCTCCAGCTTCCTTCTCAGGGTCCCACCATTTCAGCTCAAAGACCTCCTCAGTTACAATGAAGTTCCTGGGTATTTATTGAACTTCAAAGGATTTCTCTTCCCTGAACTTCTTTGGAGTCTGTAACTTGTTCCTACTACCACACATGGTGCCACAGCTTAACTTTATTCAGCTGCTCTATCTGGCTGTTGTTGCTGTGAAAGTCAAGTTTCTGAAATGCCAAACAGAACTGTTCCTGTTTTAGAAACATTTTTCTCCCTTTGATAGGGCCTATAGAATTTATTGTTGCTTTAGCCTTTCTTGTACAAGTTCCAGTATTGTCTTTCTTCTTGGTCTTTTGACTAGAGGTTATGTTATATTGAACAGAACTGAAAAGCTGGATAGTTGCAACTAATTGGAATCTGTCCCTGTCTTCTAGAGTAGCACTAATAGAAAAGAATCAATATTTTTAAAAATTAACTGCTGCTGTTCTATGGTAAAAGTGGATGAGCTTTTTTTTGCCTCCAAGAATGTGTCACTTGGAATGTTTTATATCCCATATTCTAGAGATTTTTGTCTTTTTGTCTTAGGTTCCTCCAAGCATCTATAAGCCTCCAAAGGAAAGAAAGCAACTAGAGGAAATCAAAACAAAAAATATCCAAAAAGCAAAAGTAAGTGTATTTTGTTCTTCTTCTATCCTTTCCTTTCTTCTAAACTAGTTCTTCTTTTTTGTTTTATTTTCACAAATCTTAGAACTTTATCTGAAACATATCTGCTTTTGCAACTAAATAGCCCATGGCTTTTTCTCTAGAGTCATGAAGTCTGTATCCTCTACTCTGTTTTAGCACCCTTTTCCCACCTTCTTTGTTTTATTACTAATTGTCCAGGACAAGGTTCACCTTTTACTCACTATATAAGTATCATACGTGAAATTTTGCAAACAGCCATGTAAAGTAGCAGAAACATTATTACTTTCTTTTCTTCACAATTGTTCTTCTAGTCCCATGGACATGTGGATATATAAGGCTTCAAATTACAAAATAAGTTCAATATTTTTGAGGGTTTTTTTCTGTAATAACTGAAAAATAACCACATGTTATTCACTGTTTTAAAATACCAGCAGATTCTGACTTCTTTTTTGTGCAGACTTCATGCTCTTACATATTCTTCATACATTCCCTTCAGCAGACTGAGAGAGAGTGAAGTCATCCTGGTTTGTAAAAAACAGAGTACATGGTCTGTGTGTTAAGAGAAGCAGGAGAAGGGAGGGCCTGGAAAATACAAACAGATCTAGCTATTTGATCCAAACTTTGACATGAATCTTGTTCAGTGAGGTAGCTCATAGCTAAAGCAGATTGTTATTGTCTTCTCCTTTGGAAATGAATTAATTAAATGTCCATTTCCACTTTCTTTCTCCATTCCCACACTATAGTCACCATATGCAATCAAATAACTATATAAACTTGATAAAAGGTATGCCATGTGACTCCTTTTTATCAATACTCTCCCACCCCCATTCTGAAAATGCCTGACTCTAGTTTTTACTAGCCCATACAAGTTTATTCATTACTGTTCTGGGCTGTCCCCATGTCCATGTGAAAGGGACATTGGATTCTGTTCCTAAACTATGGTGAAAGCTTTAATGTGTGACAGATTCTAAGGGGATAAACTTTGCATTCCTTTTGCTGGCCCATCACATTACCTATGCTTGATTTTTCATTACAAAACAATACAACATTATTTTTTATCCTTTTATAGTTTCCATATTGTGGGGAATGCACATCTGTTTGTCTGTGTGCTTATTTGCATGTTAAAAACTTTCTAGAAAAACTGAGAAAGAAAAGCCAAATATCACAGTGCCTCTACCATCAAAAATCTATGACAACTGTAAAATCACTTAACAACCAACCACATTCTTCAGTAAAGAAAATGCATTAATACAAGAAACAAAGATAAACCACCACAGAAATTATAGCTGCAATAACAGCAGTTTTTGTTACTTCTGGAATGCTATTAAAGGCATCCAAAGCATTCACGAAGGTCAATTCCTTAGACTGTTTGCTAAGCAAGCTGAAATGATGTGTCCTAGCAGAAATATGTATGAAGAAGGCCATTTGTTTCATAGCATTTTTGCAGAAGCTGTAGCTGTAACTGTAAGAACCACATCTGAGCATCTGTGAGGAATGAGAACACTGGAAACCAGACTCTAGACAGTTATAGAAACACTGATGTTATCAGCTGCTGCCCAGAAAGTCATTAGAAAATCTAGTCTGTGTTTGACAGCTTTGATTAGAGATTTGGTTTACAACCAAAATAAATATGCAAAAACTAGAAATATGGTTCCCTGTACTTCCCTATCTAATGACAGGGTCACTAATGCTAGGGATGTGCCTATTGAATCAACCCCTGGTGCAGTGATCCCCTGACCATAATTCTCTAACTCAAAACCAAAGCCATTGTTTGTCAGCTGTCTGGAAACAGCTACTGCCAATGGCACAGATGTGCCATGGATAATTGTGATACTTTTAAGCTGATATCTGGACAAGCAACATGTTTCATATGAGCAGGCCTATCAAAGGCCTGTGCAAAGGATCTATCCAGGCAGAACTGTATAGAAAACCAATACTTGCTTACTTCAGGTCTTTAATCAGGAGTGAACATTTGTGTAAATACTAAGTCAAGCTTTTGGAATCCGGCTTGGGACCAGTGCTGTTTCACATCTTCATTAATGACACAGATGCAGGGATTGAGTGCACCCTCAGCACATTTGCAGGTGATACCAAGCTGGGTGGTGCAGTTGACACACAGGGACAGGACTCCATCCAGAGGGACCTGGCCAAGCTTGAGAAGTGGCCCATGGGAATCTCAGGAGCTGTAACAAGACCAAGTGCTGGTGCTGCACCTGGCTCAGGGCAGCTCCCAGTGACAACACAGGCTGGGGATGAGCAGATCCAGAGCAGCCCTGAGAAGGACTTGGGGGTGCTGTGGCTGAGAGGCTGGACATGACCCAGCCATGGGCACTCACAGCCCAGAAACCTCCCTGGCCTGGGATCATCCAAAGCACCGTGGGCAGCAGGTGAGGGAGGGGATTCTGCCCCTCTGCCCCACTCAGGTGAGACCCCACCTGCAGCTCTGCATTCAGCTCTGGGGCCCCATCACAAGAAGGACATGGACCTGTTGGAGCAAGTCCAGAGGAGGCCACCAAGAGGGATGGAGCACCTCTCCTATGAGGAAAGGCTGAGAGAACTGGGATTGTTCAGCCTGGACAAGAGAAGGCTTCAGGGTGACCTAATTGTGGTCTTCCAGTACCAGAAGAGAGCCCACAAGAAAGATGGAGAAGGACTTTTTACAAGAGCAGGTAGTGACAGGACAAGGAAAGGTGGCTTCAGACTGAAGGAGGGTAGGTTTTGATTAGATATTAGGAAGAACTTCTTAACTGTGAGGATGGTGAGGCACTCACACAGGATGCTTAGAGAAGTTGTGGATGCCCCATCCCTGGAAGAGTTTAAGGCCAGGTGGGATGGAACTCTGAGCAACCTGGTCTAGTGTGAGGTGTCCCTGCCTATGGCAGAGGCTTTGGAACAAGATGATCTTTAATGTCCCTTCCAACCCAAGCCGTTCTATGATTCTGTGAATATAGTGGCTGGGGCTACAAAGTTTTTTGAGACATAAAATTATTCTTAGAGAATTTAAATGTACCACACTCTTAAAGATAATTGTTTTAATTTTAGGATCTGCTCTTGGAAGCAAATACTAACCAGTTCAGGTGTGCAACCATCAAGCTTGAAAAGAGAGAGGTATGGTGCAAAATATGTGCTGAAAAATTCCCCAGTAGGGAGATGAAAAATGACTGGAGTATTTAAAGATATCTTGGAGTATTAAAAAAATATGTTTATTTGGGCTTAAAAATTATATGCTATGATTTATAGCTATAGTGTCATTTCACATCCCTATACCAGCATTTGCCTCTTTGTATGCCTAATGCACAACCACCATTTCTTATACTTCTGCTGCTTTATTATTTTCCTAATTTTGAGACAAGCAACCTTTCTGTGAAACCGCTCCAACAAATCTCCAAACTGGCAATATTTCTCTAAATCCACATATTATTTTTCAATTAACTTTGATGCCACAGAGCAGCCAAGCTGAGGGAATAATGGTCCTGTTCATACAGAATCCTTGCTTTGGTTGATTCCCAGTTCACAGTTACATCACCAAACTATGTATGTAATATATTCATTTCAGCATCAGTGCTGTATATTCTATTCACTGTGTTCATCCTCATGACACCAGACAGTTTCACATCAGTATCTATAGCTAACATCATTAAATTAATAAGCATCAGTAGAATTCTACCACTAATTAATAATTCCATTGTGTTTGACATCCTCTCAGTATTTTTTTGTCCTCTCAGTATCTATTTCAGTTAAAAGATGAATATATTCATATATATATATATATATGTAAGTAATATTTCATAATTAAAGAATCACTGTTACTTCTTAGCATTATTTTAGTCAATATTTGGACCTACCTTTGTATGGTTGTATTCCACTAGGTTGGGTGTACATAGCAAGTTTTTGTGTATATTACAATTCCAAAATACATGGAATTTGTTATTCTCCAAAAAATATTTGATGCATATTCAAGTTAGTTTTGATAAATACCTAATATCTTTTGCTGAGTAATTGAAAATTTGTTTCTGAAATGAAATAATGTATGTTTGGTTTGAACTGCAGAACATACATGACAGTATGGAGAGTAAACCAGTGTTCAAGGCTCAAAAGATCCAGAGCAAGGTGAGTAACCTTTAAGAAACTGTTGTCAAATGTACTTGAAAATTTGACACGTGCAAATCTTGTCATGATGGAAACTCAACTTGAATCTGTTTTTACACTAAGGTCTTTGGCCAGGAGCATGGGATGGATTGGGTCTATGGTTCATAGATTTTGTCATATGCACCATTAATAATCTACAAAGACATGGCCAGGGAGTGACAAGAGCAGGGCTACTCCGTGATGGAAGAGAAATAAGGAGCCAAAGGTGATGAAAGCACAGGCAGTGCCCTCACCAAGCAGGACACAGTATCTGAATGTGAGGAGGTTGGTGGCAGTGATGGGTTCTGCTGACAGCAAGTCACCCTTGGACAAAACAAGGTAACAAGTCAGGTCTGGGGTCCACCCAAAAGTCTGGTCAGGAGACAAAGCTACAACAGCAACCCGGGTCCCTGACAGCAAGAGACAGAAATGGAGAGACAACCAGGAGTAGAAGAATTCCCAGCATAATGGAAACTGAAACCCATTTCTGAGTCTAACTGGGGCTCCCAGGCCAGTGAGCAGATGGTGTGAGTGGAGGTCCTGGGTGAGACTGGTCAGGGTGATCAAAACCTTTTGGTTCCCTGTGTGCAGTTGCACAATGTAACTATATTGCCTTAACAGTGTTTTCAGTTAAAAAGGGAGAAGATTTTATGTAAAATAATATGAAATGAGAATTGTCCCCAGCAAAAAAAGAATTGTGAAACCTTGGTTTAAGAACGCGACATAAGGACAGAAGAATCTTGCATCAGTACATCACTGTTCCAAAATGAGATCCTAAAGAATGCTGAGCAATCATTCCAGCTAATGACTGACTGATACACAATATACAATCAGGCTGGATGTTTGCTTTGTTTCCTTCAGACACATACTGAGGTCATGAAATCCACTATCCTGATTGCTTCTCTTGTAGAATTTTCAAGGGTCAGAGAATTGTAAACATGAGAAAAGAGCTGTTCAGCCTTTACAGTGGAACACATGGAACTCACATTGCTGTTTCTGCAATAACTGCACTACATATTATCTTCAGTCTTATATTGTTCAATCTGGCACCTTTCATTTGTTTCAAGTTCTTATGCAGAATAATTTCAGCTGTGCTTGTATTTTGTGGTCTCAAATACCTTGTGAGCTGTGTATTTAGGTACAGCTCATTAACACTGTGAAAAGATTGATTCTCCACTTGGGGGTCTGGGCATCTGGCAAGTATTTCTAAAGCCTGTCTGGCATTTATCACACACTGAAGTTATCTTTAGTAACAGTATCAGCTACTCAGTCTGCTTGCTTACAGTCCAGCAGCATTTAAATTACAGTAGAGTAATAAGATCCTAGTTCATTTTGCACAAAAAGAAAGACAAAAAAACCCAAACCAGGAAACATTTAGATAGTTAAAACAAAGACGTGACCTGTAATTATGTTGGCTCAGTTCAAAACTTTGTGTATTCCATTGCCCTTTCTGATAATATAAATTAATAAAACTTTAGTGCAGACTAACAAGAGTCAAGCCATCTGCCTAAATTGCATTAAGAAAAATGTGGATCTGGCATCCTCTGGCATTGATTAGGGCCACTTCTAAAACTTGCTGGTATCTCCTCTAGATGCATAAACAGTTTTATCTTGTCTAAACACATTTGCCTTAAGGTTGGTTAGGTGATATTCAAGATGCTGCTGTAACTTTCAAGCAGAGATAGCCATATTGTTATTGACTTTTAAAATACTTTCTATTCCTGTTGCCTTCCTGCCTGTGCAACTCTTTGATTAGGCAAATCCTAAGAGGATGGTTTATCCAAGATATATATATAAAATTTTAATCTATCTTCAAATTAATGAAATTATATAATGTTCTAACCAACTTGTATTTTGCTTTCCTCTTTTTAGAACATCTAAAACATTTAGAACAGTATATGAAATCTTTATTCTTTTTTAAATCTTAGAGACATATATTATGTGCAGCAGCAATTATTTCTCTTGCTGTTCCAAAGTATTTATTCATCCTTTTCACTGGGAGAATGAGACAGTACAAATGCATCATCACTCTATCTCAGTCTGCCTCTTGCTCATATCATATTTGCTCTTTACATATTTATTGGTTTTGGTGAGCTGTTGCATGTTCATTAGGTGGCAATAGTGAATATTATCTTTTTCCACAATAATTAGTGTTCTGTAATTTTCTCATCTTGAAAAAAGGGAAGATATCTCACGACAGAAAGAGAATGAGTAAAATTCAGAACTTCCTTGATACTATATGACATAGAAGAATCTATTGAGTTATTTTACTTACTTTACTTTACATGCCTGCACATGTCTTGGGAGTCCTAGTTATTTTGACTATATTATTGTATTTCTGTTTCATTGCCAGTTAGATTTCTGGTCAATAAACTGTGAAACTGAAGTTTAAGGTATTTCCATAATCGTTCTTAGTTCAGTTCTCTATCCAAATTATAGTTGGTAAATACAGATCATGAAATCTGTATGCAAAAAAACCTGTCAAAATTATGGAAACATCTACATGTGTCAGAGAAAATGTCTAAGGAAACATTTTATACACAGTACAGGCATAAAATACAAACTGTTCATATAATGCAGAATACTTTGAGATGTGTTGAGACGCAGATCAAAAGGTAGAACATCATTGGGCATTAAGAAGTCACAGTAAGTCAAACAAAAGAAATAAAATACTGGTTTGCATTCTTTTCCTAAATTCTTCAAGTTATTATCATTTTGTCAAAAAACTGACAGGTAATTAATTTTTTTGCATTAGAATATGCTATCTGTGTAAAAACAGTAATTTTACTTAAGGAATTCTAGGTGATGGAATGTGTTTGCTATCTTCAACCTACCTAATTAATATAATTTATAACACATGCTTTTTCCAGTTATGTATTTCAGGAGACTTCAGTTTGTATTTCTGCATACAATATTTGCAGTTTGTAGCTTGAGTGATTCTGTGCATCTGCTTCTCAGCTACTCATTAAGTTCTTCATTTGGAATTTAAATTCATGTTTGAATTCTGAACACAGAATTTGTCTGGATTTAAGTCAAACGTGTTATGATTAAGCTTTGTTTTCTGCAGGAATGATCCCAGTTCTTATTTCAGCAGCACTGCTTTGCCTTGGTTCAGATCAGGTCTCTTACATGTGTCTGTAAAGGTGACCCATTTTCTCTGAACACCCTACCTGTGCAGGGAACAATTTTCACTGACAGAGAAATTGATCCTTTCCTCCCACAGTATTTAGAAGTTGTCTGGGAGTCAGTCTTAACACAATACTTTGAAGTGTTAAAGCAGCCACAGGATCTAGTCCAAGTTACACCTTGAGGCCTGAAAGTCACTGAGAACTGTTCTTCACTTCTACTATCGAGAAAATGGATATGGCAATGGGTGATTCCAGTTGTCTTGGAAATACTTCTACATTGTAATAGTGGTTATTTATAAAATGCTTCGAAGATCTTCCTTTGAAAGATGCCACTTTTGTTTTCCTTCACTGTTCTGGCTAACTGACCATCTTTCAGAGAGGCAGTTTATTGTCTTTGTCCAAAACATATCAAATCCTTTTACACAGCATATATGGGCACTGGAAAATATGAAAGGAAGTGAAGACATTCTATGGGATTTGACATGGTCCAAGAGTGATTACAAATTTATAATCCACTTGGGGGACTTTGCTGATTTCTTAAGCAGCTTGAGTGGTTTATGAACAGCATGCAATTTCATTGTGAATGTCAGATTAATGCTAGATGAATGCTTTAAGCAAAATTTATACTGTCTTGGGTCAATTTATTTAACCCACTGAGATGTTTTTATACTCTGTTTTATGGTTTACATTACTAACTATGGAATACACATTCCCTTTCCTGACAGATTGACAATATACCCATTAAATTAAACACAGCAGCAATTTTGAGGGAGGGTGCCCTCTACCAGCGGAAATTGGAAGAGGAGCTCAAAAGGTATGACCACGGTCCACCTAAGATTGCTTTGCACACCCCTGGATATAGGATATGAACCACATCAAAAATAATTAAGTAAATTCCAGGTAAACTAAACTAATGGATCTGTTATAGGGCATTCTATTCTATAAAAACAGCTGACAAATTAAGAGAGAAGTGGATTGAAGTGGACTGAAGAAAAAGTCTACACAAAAGCAATTCTTTTTGTGTAGATGCTGTACAGTGTTACTGTGTTCTGATTTAGCACTCTGGCTAGTGTCCACTTGCAAAGTCCAACAGGGATTGCTTATTCCAATTCTCCAGACTAAATAATGACCTGAATACACATCTATTTCTGTGTTCTTTGTACAAGATGCAGCCATATTAAGCCAAATAATTTCATATATCTCCATTTTCTTCAATGGTTGTGGTCAACTACATGCCAAGTTTGATACTTGAACTTGTTTATATATACAAAAAAATACCTGTTCATTTCTATCACAGTAAGATATAGCACACTAAGAATGTGCTGTTCCTTAAAGCAAGATAAGCCAAGTGCTGAGAGTGACAGCAGGACAGATAGGGACAGTGTCCTCAGTGACAGCAGCTCCATGGTACCCTGGCAGGCGGCAGGACAGAGTCAGGGACAGACAGCAGGGTCAGCCAAGGGTGCTACAAGAGTCTAAAGGGACGAGTCTTGGCCAAGGTCCAGTCAGGAAGCCAAGTCAAAAAGGCAGGGTCAACTCAGCCTCGGGCTGGGTCCAGGCTGATCTATGGAGTAGCTTAGGCAAGGACCAAGGCTGTTAACCCGGGCTTAAATGTGTCTCCTGGGAAGAAACTACACACACACACACCAACCATGACTTTTCATAGCTCTTCCTCACACAGTTCTTTTCACTCCAGTCCCATCCAGTGTTAGACAGTCACACTGCAGCAGAGCTGTCTTTGAACACAAGCACTGGATCCAGGGTGGTGGGGAAGGGGGGTAATAAGAGGTTGCAGGTCCTTTTGTGTATTTAGCACTATAAGAAATCCTGACATAAGGATTCCTCCTTATTCAGCAACACAGGTTTTCAGAGGATGTTTACTAGGGAAAGGGTGACTCCTGGATGACCACTGAAGGTTGTATTCTACAGCTAGAATCACATAACATTTTCACTAAAAAACTTCACAAAGATAAAACTTATATCATGTCATCCTGCTTTAGTATTACTTCTAATCCACCTTACTTAGCAGGCTAAGCACTAAATATTGATAGCATTTGAAGTCCTGGAAAGACTGTGTAAGCTTGGATTTGATCTTTGGATATAACAGGTTTTGGTTCATGCATCAGGATTTTAGCAGGTAGATATTAAATATCACTCAGGTTCTGTTATCAGCTATTCTCATATATTGAGGTTCTTCCGTATTACATATGCTACTGTTCACTCTAGCTGGCAGAATTTGTTCCACTCAGCAAAGGAATAGTTCCCTGTAACTTGACACTATTTTATCTCTAATGATTTTTAATCTTCAGCTGCATTTAACACAAAACAGAGATAGATAGATAGATAGATAGATAGATAGATAGATAGATAGATAGATAGATAGATAGATAGATAGATAGATTAGAGATAGAGATAGATGTATCACATGTATATGCACTGGGGACCAGCAGTAAGAGGCAATTCATTCCATGTTTGTGTCTCTGCCCTAGTTATTGGCTCATTCTCTCCTTTGCTGCAGGACTTTGATGGGCCTGCCCCAGGGCTTTGCTATGTTTTTCTCTCTCAGCTGAGCACAAAAAATAGGCATGTGACTTCGCTTAACAGCTGAATATTTATTTGCCTCATAACAGCAGTATTATTTAATTGACAAAATACAAAACAGAAATAGTGTTAAGCAGAAGTTTTTTATTCTCTGTGTTAAAGTGGGCAAGAAGATTGCCAAAGAGAAAAGTTATTTGTTCTTTCTACCTCTAAGCAAAGCAGTCCTCTGAGAAAATGTACATCCCTTTACCCTGATTCTCTCTGCTCCTTACGAGAATTCATACATAGCTAAAGTTTGCCCTCTCTTGGGGCTTTGTTTTACTGAAAACTTTCAGGTCCATGCTCTCATGCACTTTCTTCCAGTCTGGCTTTCTCAGGCTTGACATATAGTAGGAACACCTCTTAGACTGGAATTAAAATATATCTGTCAAATGACTTTGCGATGACTGCCTTTTTTCTCTGCAGAGATCAAGCACTTTCTGCCAGAGGCTACTGGAAATGTTTTACAAAACAAGGCAGGGCTACAAAGCCAGATCCCTAAAATAGTGTACTCTTTTTTTCTCCCCTGCAGAATTGAAAATTTGCAACAAGGGGCTGGAGACCCATCTGAATTCTTGGAATGGCAGAAACAGATGCGTGGAAAAGATTTGGAAGAACAACTGGCTGAAATAGAGTGTAGGAGGCTTCAAGGAAAACTGAGTTACGAAGAGGCAGTTCTAGCCCATCAGAATGTAATCCAAGAAAATAAGAAGAAAGCTGATCTATTGAGAGAAGAGGTAATACATACAGGGATGCTCAAATTTTGCTGATTTCCAATTTGTGCAAATCATAGCACAGATGATACCTACTATTAGAGGTGTAAAATTCTGTGCAGTGTCTTTACTCACTGGAGTCTGCAAACAAAGGAAAAAGAGGGCTATAACTTCCAGATATAGCAATGCTTATACATGAAAGTACTTTTTACAAGTTTTTTATTTGATTAACACTTATGAAGTAAATTGAATAAAAGCAGAAGGTCAAAGCATGTTCCCCTATATTCTGTCATTATGCAAATCCTTTTTGAACAGATACTTAGATACTAAGCACCATTAGCATTGAAATCAACAATATATAACTGATTTCTTTATCTTGTTAAAATGAGAGCCATAAATATGAAAGTATTTCTTTTCTTAAACTGATATAATTCAATTTACTTCATATTATCTGACACACCTAGATCTCTCTTAGGTGAAAATTCAGACAGACAACCCTCTTTGGATCCATCTGTATGGAAAACTGCGTATTTATGCCAAGAAATATTTTCACACTGTTTTCAATCTGGCAAATCACAGTTTCTCAAAATCATTGCTAGATTTTTTTGTTATTTTCACAACTCACATTACATTTTACCAATGCTTTTCTTATAAACTAAACAGGTGATCAAGAATCACTACATAGATTTGAAACTTTTCACAGCCACCATCACATTCTTTTCTAATTGATCAGTTTGTTGCTGTGCCCTGTAGGCCAGTACCTGTCTCTTGACCCTCTCAAAAATGTCAGTGCAGTGTCTCAGCAACATAAAATGGTACCACAAATGTACAAAATTTTCATAGAGACCATGCTACAAAAGGAAAAATTTGCTTAATTAGTTCCTTTTCTGTCCCATAATACCTTGCAATCTTTTTTGGCATTGAGTCTTCATGTTTGTTTAGAAAAACTATAGCAAGAACTTAAAGTGAACCCTAGTGTGTACAACTGAGCATAGTGTAATTGCTCATACTCATTTCAAAATTATTACAATTGTTATATGCACTTCAACTTCAGAGCACAGGAGTTTTATTTGTTAACAGAAATGTGCCAAAATGAATAGATTTAGGGATGTGCAAACAAGACTTGCCCTAACGCGACCAATTCCACGTAGCTCCCTTTGCTTGTCAACAAGCAGGGCATGTCATCCATATGCAGATCTCCGGATGTTCACCAATGACCCACTTCCTTCTTTTAAAACTCTGGTCTTCCATCTAAAACAGGAAGAACAGCAAGGAATCTAGTCTGAGAAAGTCAATTTTCCTGCTTCTTCTTCCCTTCCGTTGACAAAGAAAGGAACATGGTACCCAAAGGTGGACTTGACATTACAGAGCTATGACTTGAGCCCAAAATGTTCCAGCAGGCACACAACTAGAAGTGTATTAGATTAGCACACTTCTTGCTATCTCACAACCAGATCCAGAAATGATTCTTTCTGTCTGCTCTTGGAAACATGTAGGAGGGAATCATGGAAAACAACAGTACAATATGTGTGTAAATAAAATACAGAGAGAGGAGCTTAAATCTGGGTCTCTTTCTTGTCCCCAGCCATTGTCCTTTACTACTTTTGTGGATGATGTAATAGTTTGAATCCAATTGTCCTTACCCTGTTTCAATTATTTGAGGCACTCACATCACCACTTATCAGGAGTTGTATTCACCTGTTTATTTGTGATTTAGAAAGCAGAGCTGATGCACCTGTATGCAGAGAAACGTCTACAGGAACAGAAAGAAATTAAAGAGCTGGTGGAACAAGTCATGGAAGGACACAAGAATGTAAAGCAAGTAAAAGCAAAGATCCAGGAATACAAACAACAGATAGGTATATATATATTGCCAGAAAAATTAGAGGTGATGCTAAACATCCCCAAATTACTTCATCTTTCTTTTAGTGGGCCAATTACAATTTGTACAGAAGGGAAAGTGTAATTGAGGGAAAAGATCCAGGCTATACATTCCCATGAATGTATGAATATGAATTCAGGAATCAGCTGGTAATGTGTAGATCAGAAATTCTAAGCTACTGGTTATTGGAATTACTCTTCATTTAAACAGGAGAAATACATCACTACCGTTCTGTAACCAGTTTCCCTTCCATCTAAAAGTAGCACATGTAAATGACTCTACTTTATTGTCAAATGCAGACTTCTCTGCTTGTGTATCCCCATACTTGTATTTTTAAGGATTGGGGCAGGCAAAGAATGTTAGTCACTCAAAAATGGACTAGCAGAACCTACCAGCCTTTGCAATTCAGTCATTTCTAGGCTATACATAGCTTGGAAGACTATGAATATTTTCTATTTTATAATATCCTTTTATTAAGTAATGAAACAGTATGTATAAATGAGAACAGAAATTACAAAGCAGTAATTCAAAGTGTCTGTGTATGTATATAGTACATTTATGTGCTGAATAGAAGGATAGATGGTGGAGGTGGCAAGTGCTCATTTGTTTCTTTAATGGTTCCTCCCACCAATACCACTGTTCCCTCAAGTACCTTTAGATCAGTATTATTATCATTATTCATGAATGCATATGAATTTTCCTCCAGATGGACTACTTGTTAAAATAGGCAAACAGCTAACTGAGATTAATTCTTATCTTTCAGTTCAGCAGGTTTGTGAAGAAAGTGAAGAACTTCTCCGGCAAGCTTTAGAAGAAAAGGAGGACAAGGACAGGAAAAGATATGAACTAATTCAACAAATACGAGCTATTGAGTCTACACCTAGCATCAGACAAAAGTTTGTGGATTTAACAGAGGTAAGCTCAAAAGGAAAAACTACTGTTTTTACATAAATGTGTACTGTATATGTTTCACACATTCAGAGGGATTGTGTACTGCAGATAAAACACAGTCTGGATGGATGAAGTACAAAGTGACCCCATATATGTCCTATTTTGTCATATTGAATGGCAGAAGTTAGATATGAAATGGATCATTGACAAAGTCTATAAAATGAAAATTTTATCAAGAAGAATATTCTGATGGCAAGTGAAATCTTAGTCCTCTTGATCCTTCTTTGAATTTTGCCAATCTGGGTTTCCCAATATCTTCCAAAAAGAAACTGGACAGTGATTACAAGATGTTCTGTGCATCTTCACAAACTCAAAGATTTGTCAGTCAGGGTAAGAACTGAATCAAAACAAAGTTTGGACTCATGAACACTTAGTCATATTGCAGTGGTGATGGCCACGGTAATTAGCAGGATTAATTTCTTTTGCTTTCAAAATTGTGAACATTCAAGTATATGAAAGAGATTGTTAAAAGAACGCAAAACCTTCTGAGCTGTTACAATTCTGTATAAATTACTTGTGTGTCTAAGTCCATAGTTTATAGTAACTGTATTAACTGTACCTCAAACTTCTTGGATTTGCTGTTGATGCACAACTCATATGTCTGAGACTGGGCTCTGCAATGCCCAGACTTAGGCAGCATCCAGAAATCTGTTATCTTATTTGTTAGCTTAATCAGAAGCAGATTAGCAGATTTGACAAAAGGAATACATTTTTTACAATGAGTGTGATGAACCACTGGCACAGGTTTCCCAGAGAAGTTGTGGATGCCCCATCCCTGGAAATGTTCAAGGCTGGGCTGGATGGGGCTTGAAGCAACCTGGTCAGGAGGATGTTCTTGGCCATGGCAGGGCGTTTGGACTAGCTGGTCTTTAAGGTCCCTTCCAACTTGAATCATTCTGTGATTCTATATCACAACTTCACTGTTCCATTATACTGACTATTACAGTAGCACTCTAGTGAATTGGCACACTTTTGGTGATAGTTTGCCCTGACTTTCTTTCTACAAAAGACATTTTCAGGCTTACTGCAATTAAGTATTTGTCCATAAAATTCCCATTCATTCTCCTAATTTTTAAAGTACCAGTTCTTCCCTTCGTGGTACTTTAGTTGCTTGAATACCAGCATTATCTACTGCATGAGTGTAGAACTTTTCTTATTTTAGGAACTACTACACTGGCTTCACTGAGCATTTTTGAAATGCAGACACTCAAAACATTCAGCTTCTACCACTCTATGCCTCGAGCAAATTCTCTTTCCTAGACATTTTTGATGCCTGCTTGTCATGCTAAAACACTACCACTGATCTATATATATATAGATAGATAGATGGATATAGATATAGATCTATAGATATATATACCCTGTTGGAAAACATTTCACTTTTACTTCCAGTGAATACAACTCTGTGGTCATTTCAAGTTTAATGGTGAACTTGAAAGAAAGGAAAAGTATATATAAGAGCAAGGGTCTAAAAATTTAAGCTTTCACAAAGCTGTTTGGAAATGATCCATCTTTGTTTGGAAACTAAAGGGCCGAAGTCTCTCTTTAGATCTCAGGATCTCATTATCATTCACATTGCAAAGTGGATATTAAAAAGCCTTCATTAACCATTCAGGTTTGAATATTTGAAATTTGGGCATTATGATCTGAATTTTCTGGGTACAAAGCATTGTTTAGTCCTAATCATTTCAGATAAAAACAGTAGATACCATTATAGATGAAATGCATACTGTGGAAATAGATAAATACAAAAAATGCATATTTTTAGTGTAAAGCCTGTTCTTGTTTCACACATTAAAAAAAAAGAAGTAGTTTTACACATTTTAAAAATTCAGAAGTCTAATTAAAACTAAAAGTCAAGTAGAATTTTTTAAGAGCAAATATATTGTATTTATGATTAATCTTCTATATATTTTTCAATGCTTTTTCTTTAAATGTTTTATGAAAGATATGCTCTAGATTTTAAAACCAGTTTTTAAATACCATTTAGTTTAGGACTGTCCCTATATTTCTGAAAATCAGAATATATTCAGCGTGAATTGGAACACAATCAAAATATTCTGGTTTTACTCATTTACTCTCCCTTTGGTATTTACAGTGTTATTTAAACCTATATTTCGTGTTCTCTAGACTGGTGGCCATGGTTTATTTGGTGAAATGTCAATAGTGGAACTACGTGAACGCCTCGCCCTACTCAAGGAAGCACAGAAGGCAGCAGAGGAAGAGAAGAGAGATCAGATAATTCATGAAAAACAAGCTAAGGAACAACTTATTCTAGACAAACTGGACCAGATTTCACAATTCAGAGCAGAACTTGGACGAGCAGCTGCTTTAAAGTCAGTATAAAACAGCATGTGACATTTAAGATATTGCAACTTTGTTAATATTTTGCCAGCCCTTGACGAGAAGAACAAGTAGAGAGCAAAATACAGCCCTTCTGTAAATCAGTATGACTTTTGTCAAGGATTACACTGGGGCCAGGATTTCTTTTTAATTCTTGAAAATAATTTTCATCAGATTTAACAAATCTTTTTCATCATTTATGGTTGAAGACACTCCATAGGCTAGTGTTGACAGTATTGCCCCAGGATTAAGAGCCAATAATACAAATTTAGAAAGGAGTTTTGCCTTTCTTCTGTTCCTTTTCAGCTAATCAGAACTAATTTGATGTTATTAGAATCATTCTAGCTTGACACTTAAAAGTTGTTTCTCATTCTCATCTAAACCAATATTAGAGCTGTAGTTTTCTTCTTTGAATTTCATCTGTAATGTTAAAAGGAAGATCTTACTCTAGAAGTTAAAAATATTTTAGGACGAAGATTTTGTGATAGCAATAATGAGCTATAAATGAAATACATTACAGCATTAGATCAAAAAGGAAATTCTTTGCTTACAGGCTGAGCAAATTCTACATTCATTACTAATATTTATTATTAATTATCCAATTTATTAATCATTGTCATAAAGGATCCATAACCATCATAGATGCTTCACATATGTAGAAGACCGGTCCCTTCCACAAGGGTATTAAAATCTAAGTTAAAGCTATTTACAAATGAAGCTGAGCAGGCAAAAAGCCTGTGTAAAAGTATACAACATGGCACACCTCTTGATCTTATACCATTTTTACTGCATCTTAAATATTTGGCACTTTTTCCTTTCAAATTGTCTTTTATCTTTTCCCTTTTGTGGCTTTGAGAGGTAAGTCCTTGTCTTGTCATAGTTATTTTGCACACTGATGTTCAGGCTGACATTCAGAAGACAGGCTACAAACACATGTTTTTAGACATTTCTTAGATTTACGTTTATTGCCAAAGGTGGCTTCTCAGAGTTCAATTCATGTTAATCATTTATCATCCAATTCTACATCTCAGTTACAGAAGGTTGTATTGATGTATTTCTTTAGTTTTCACTCTGCTCAGCTCTAATTTGGTTTGTTGCTGATAGTCAATCTCCAAAGACTGGGGTTTTACTATGTTAGTACTTGAGAAGATAGTTTAATGCATTTAATGAATCGATAACTGCAGCTGCAGTGGATTGACTCCACAGAGCAGTGATCTTCTTTTCCGTGGCATGTATCAAGAAAAGATTTTAAGACTTAAGAACCTGAAATGGAGCTGGAGCTGGAAATATACTCTTGTTGCTGAACACTCAGTATTATGAAAGCCTGTGGGAATAACTCAAGCCACTGCTTTCCACTAGAGATGTAAACTAAGCATTAAGAACTTGTGTACTACATAAAACCTCTTTCACTAGTACCTGCTTAAAGAATCATCTGTTCTTCTAGGTGTGCAGTCTGTGAATTTTGTATAGGGCTGAGTTCCTTTAAACTAAACTCTTTGGCTTAATTCAGAACTAAAACTGTTCTGATACTGAAATAAGATGTGCTTGAATGAGAAGCTTTGATTCACTTTTTGTTCTGTCATTTGAAATGCTTTTTAGAACAGACCAACATGCCAAAGATAGTAGAATCCAAATTAAATTATACACTAAATTTCAAGCCTCTGACTCAATCAGTCAATCTGGTCAGATTCTTGATAAATTAAACAGTAATTTTAATGCAGCCCTGTCTGCTTTCTAAATAAAGAAATATAATGTTTCATTATAGATGTTAGAAGACATTTTCCTTTCATGGTTCCTAGGCAATTTATGTATGTATAAAATTTATGTATATGCTGCAAGTAATTCCTATAAAAAGGCATCATTATAGTATACCAAAAATGTTGTTCTTTGGGAGTGTATTTCATGCATTTTCATACAGAATCCAAATCTCTGGTGTTATTTTTGTTAATACAGAAATATGGCATGCTGGCCATGGCATTTACAAATGCACTTTCATGCAGTTTTTATTTCTCTCTATAGAAACTACAGGCTTTGTGTATTAAACCTTATTTGCAGATCTTGAATCCTGAAATACCTGTCAAATCAGTGTGAGTGATTGTTTGGGTTCTATTCTTGATATGTTGCACGGGAGATGTAAAAAGCTAATTTTTATGTTTACAGAATTGATTATCATTATAGGGATAGAATAGCAGATCTTACCTATGTTCCTCATAAGTTAGCCTTACGCATCAATATAAAATTATGTGTTATATCCTAAATTGCATTATGTTGAAGGCTACTGCTAATCAGCTAAAATAGGGCAGCTAAACTATGCTAAACACCTGCTTTAGTGACAGCTGGAGTTTAATCGGGTCCCTACCAAGCAGGTTCCTTTCAATATCATTCACAGACATACATCAACACAAAAGCAGCACATTGTGCAAGCATATAATGAGCTATATTAAACAAAATAGGAAATGAAACATGAAAAATTACAGAGACATTGGCCTTTAATACACTGCAAGCCATGACATTTATCACAGCAGTGGCTTTGTGAGCGCTTGCAGGATGGTACATATGCAGGACATCCCTTTAATTGCTAGGATTCACACAGTTTGAAAATCAGCACTGTCATTTGAAGTGGACAACCAATTCTGTTCTCAGCTTTCAAACTCGAGCACCAGGAGCTTTGTGTGTATTTGAATATATGCTAATGTATTCAAGTTACATGCCTGTGTACTTGAGATACAACTCCCTTTCATTCTTGTCAGGGACACGTATTAGTGCACTCAATCTAATGCCCTAGAATCACACAATAGTTCAAACCAGTTGGTTTGAAGCTCCCTCCATTCACATTATCTGTGCTTTGGGGGGAGAGTTACTATGTGTTGGACTCAAAGTCTGGGACTCTCACTGTTCATGTGGTTTAAAGTTCTCAGAGGAGAGCAGCACTAATCCTCCTTGACTTCCTTGCATTTGAGGAAGATGTACAGACTCCCACCAAGTCCAAAGTGTGAGATGGGGATGTAGGAACATCCCCATCTCACACTGTGGTAATGGTGTAGCACACTGGGCTCCCAGCACTGGATTACAAATGATGATGTGTTTGCCAAGGTGGCAGAGCACCCCTTTCTCTCCCTGCCACTGCCAGGGCAGGAGAGATCAAATCCCTCTCTGACAAGGGGCACTGAGCACACACACTGAGAGAAGGTAACCCTGCTCTCCTGGCCTGAGATGGGGAAGGGTGGGCATAGTGTGAAGGCAGCCAGAGCAGGAAAAGGAGGAGAAGGAGAAGAAGGAGGTAATGAGTTCTTCACTATCATTGAAACAGAAGAGGGAAATTTATCAGTAATGATGGATCAGAAATATGAAGATATGAAAATAAGCTGTAAAAAAAACAAAGCCAAGCTTTTCTCAATGGTGGCCACTGAGAGGACAAGAGGAGTATCAGGAAACACTTTTTACTGTGAAGATGACCAAGCATTGGCACAGGTTGTCCAGAGAGGTTGTGGAGTCTCCGTCCTTGGAGGAGTTCAAAAGGCATCTGGACACAGACCTGGGCACGCAGCTCAAGGTGGCTCTGCTTAAGCAGACGGGGTGGTCAAGATGACCCCCAGAGGTCCCTTCCAGACTGAGCCATTCTGTGATTCAGTGACTGAACTTTGATTTTGCAGCTTCAAAATTTTTACTTCAAATGAGGGAAACACTGTTATGAATAACAATCATTTCCCCACCTAAAATTAGGTGCTTAATAAGTTAATTGTTTTGGAAGGGAGTCAGATTTTGAGAGCTTAAATCACTCACATTAGTACAAAACAGTAATCAGGCTAATAGTGTAGTGTTCTTAAATGTCAAAATAGTGACTGCCTTAATAGTGAACTGTTAACAGTTAGATACATTCACTTTGCTAACTGCACTAACTTAGAATTATATGGTCCAGGACAGAAAAAGGCAAAGTACTGTGAAATATAGACAGGCCTGCTCACTGAGGCTATGAGAATTTTTTTTTTTTAAATATTGCTATTTGCAGTATAAGCCATTCTGCTTTTAAAAAAAAATTGTGTTTTTGCACAAGACTCCATTTTGTAAGGTAGTCCTAGCTACTTGATATTTTGGTGCCTAGAATGGTCAAGTGGTCATTTTTATTCAACCTCCTACAAGTATTGAGTCAGTTAAGAGCTGTCTACAGGTCTTATATATATATCTATCTCTTTATACTTTTGATGCAAAGCTGGAGTTTGAAAATGTAAATGAAGAGCCAAATATAGATTATAGGAGGAAACCTCTGTGCAAATCTTCAAATTCCCCATTTTTAAAATATAGCTGAGAAGAATTTTCATAAATTATCACATTATTTTCTATTGATCTGGAGAGGATTTTTCTGTGTACTAGCCCATTCTGGCTGGCTGTTATCTTACTTCCTTAGGAAATACGTGATATCAGGTGACAGAGATAAGAGGTTTTTCTATCCTGAGCCCTCAAAGTTCTCAACTGATGAGACAAAACCAGAATTTTAGTATTTCTTTTTTCATTCCTTCCTTTCTTGGAGTTTCTGTTACGATATGGTGTGGCATCTGAAAATCTATGGGATTGGCAGCTTTTTGGAATAGTGTAGATGAACTGGCACAAGACTACATTTAGAAGAGGAATTAATATTACTCTGGAAATAGGCAACTATTTACACTGTTAATATAGAAGCAGCTGCTGCTGCTCCCTGACATTAAACCTCTTGCTATATTTCCTTTAATTGTATTTACAAGAATCTGGATTGGTATGTAAGGAAAGATTTTGTTTAAACAAAATCCATGTTTATTCTCACGGACAAGACTTAATCACCAAGTATTTACTTAAAACTGTACTGTTATATTCTCCTACATCCTTTGGAATGCAATGCCTTCATACCCTGCAAATAGAAATAAACCATGTCCTCAATTACATTAAGTGATAGCACACAATTTTTAGGTTTACAATATAATGTTAAAAATTAATCTCAGTGTAGCAAAATATATCACAGTCTTAAAGAGGATAAGAAATGTTATCCTAACCAGACAGCATGACACACAAAGCAGAGGGGTTCAGGGAGTGTCTCAGGAAAGCAATTGGAAATGAGAAGCCAAGCTTACCTGTGTCCCTTAGAGTTCACAGTCACATTTCAGAATGTAACACAGGTCATATTTCCCCTTCATCCAGTTCCTAAGGATTTGGGGATCTCTAGTCTGGAACGGCTGCACTGAAGAAAACTTGCTGTCACAGAGAGTTTCCTATAAGCAGAGATAAAGCTAACAAGGCAGGCAAAAGCCATCTCTCCCAAGATGAAAGAAGTGTTTGGATCCTTGGATTCTTGATACAGACACTTTTTAAAGGCAAATTGGTGGGTTTAGCACCCAAAGGTACTTCTTCCTTCTTCCCCATCTGCCAGCTTCTTGAGAAGTGTGTCTTATACTGAAACCATCCAAGATATAAGGAAAGAGTTCAGTTGTAAAACATTTCTGTTCAAAAAGCAACTTGTCTGTGAAATTAGTCCTGCCACTGACAGAATGACAGCTATGGAATGAGTGGACAGTGCCCCGGTGCACTCTGCTCTGGGTCATTGGGAGTCTTTATTTGCTTTCCAATAAAAGCAATTGTAATGTTGCACCACTGCAAAATATAAAGACATTTTATAAAACTGTCCTTTGCCAACTGCACCTAGCAGATCTAACATGGCTATTCAATTGTGTACATTCCCTGGAAGATCTGACACTTCCTTTAGTTCTGAATTTAGCCAGAGAATCACAGCTGCTCATGACATAATATTAACTCTACAATTTGATCTTACTAAGCTAAATTTGAGGGCAATATTGAATAAAAGAGAAAGCTGGATATTAAGTGAGTCACTCTGTAGCATGGTGTAACCTACATAAAGAAGTGGTGAGTAAATTGGGCCAATTGGGTGAAAGTATGTAAAACCAGATAAAATGTAAATTCCAGTGGACAGAAAATTGGCTACAGTAGAAGCCGGGGGAGGGAAGGAAGACTATCCAGTATTGTCCCTGGTATGCCTTACTTTTATGCTGCACATGCTGCTATCAATTTATGCTCACACAGAACAACTAACCTTAATTAATACATCACCATCCCATTGATTCTGTATCTGGGCATTGGGATTACACAGAAAAAAATATCTTTTATTTGCCAAGGAATACAGCAATCAAGATGAATAGTAATGATCATATAAGGTCAACTCCATAATTCACACAAGCAAAGAGCTGCAGTATTATCCCAGATTTTGCACTTTTTTTTTCTGAAGAATGTCATGTCAGGCTTGAAATACTTCAGATATTGTCTTCATGGCATCCTGTGGGAAAAAATTATTCTGTGTGGTTTTAGTAATGCTGTTCTGTAAACAACAAGAGGCAAATTGTGAGTACCACATGCAAGTTATATGAAAAGTTATATATAAATCTCTTTTGAGTCTAACTGGTTCTCAGAAGCAAGAGCAAAGTCTTTATTACCAAGGTAATATGTGCTCAGTGGTCTTATTCTGTGGGATGATAATATTTTACCTTCTCATTGTTTCTTTTTGACTTTTCAGGAAAGAAGAAAAGAAAAAGTCCCAATCTGGTGAAAGGCCCATGAAAGATGATCGCATTTTAAACCTGCAGAAGAAGATTGTAGAAAAAACAATGGAGCGTAAAAAGCAAGCAGGACTCTTGAAGATTAGTCCCCAGAAAACCAGAATCGTGTCAAGCAAGGTCTGGTTATTACATAAGGAGAAAAGCTCTGCAATAGACCTGCTGTTCACAGACCTTTGCTCAACTGCCAGCACTGGCAAGGGGGCAGAGGCAGATGGTGCCATACATGGCTGGCAATAACAACACCCTGCCTCCTGCCTAGGCACAATTTCTCCAGCCGTGGCCTTGACCTCACCTTCTTTTCACACATTCTGCTATCACAGAGCAGAGCTCATCCATTCAACACCTGCCTTCCTGCTCTTACCACCACACACTCATCCCATCAAGACAGCTTCTTACCCCATCTCCAACTTTCGTCTTTCCCAGCTTCCTATTGCACACATCCCATCACACCATACTGGGATGCTCACCCCTCTCCCTGCCAAGGCATGTTACAGTTTATCATTCCCATGGTTTTGTGGAGAGTTGCAGCAGTGTTTAAGTCATCTTAAACTGGGCAACCCACTTTGCTTAATTTTCTGTTCATCACTCCAAGTTTGATGCTAACAAGTTTCCCAATCATGTTAGCAAACAAGCTGTGTTGTCAGCCAGCAGGATTGGCAAATAGAAGTTTAGTGTATTTGCTAAAGAGAACCACTGTATCACCTGCAGTCTGATCATCTCTGTGTCTTTCCTGCAGGATTCTTTTCAATGGAACCACTGGAAAGAACTGGAAGAGAGTCGGGAAAGACAGTTCAGAATCCTTCAGCACGGCTTCATGGACAGAGAAGCAGCTCAGAAAAGGGAGCTCATTGCAGCAGCAAGAAGTGGAGCCAAAGCCTGTGTACTGCGCTCTGATCTAAAATAAAATGCATTTGGAACAAATTCAGGCCTGCTGGAAATATCCCAGTGTACCTACTTACTACCAGGTTGAGTTTTATTCTTTATTTCGCCTTTACAGTGTGATTAGAAAAATGTGGGTCTTACAGGCACAATAGAATAAAAAGGGGGGGGGATTGTAATAGAATTCAATTTTTAATGTTCTTTTATAATGATATAATGATTAATTATATAGTTTTTTTTTTCTGCTAGAATCAAAAGCTTTAAGAAACTGAAACTCTATCATCAAAGCTCCTACAGCATAATGGCAAATATCTGTGTAAGAATGTCAAGACCTATATTTCTGGTTTTGTATACTATGCCATGGTTTGCTACACTCATTTTTCCAAAGAACAAAAATGAGAGCAAACCCTAAGGAATATTTGTTTACATTATGCATCTTTTCAGAAGGCATGGTCAGCCCAAGTTCCTAACATGTCTTCTTACATGACAGTAACTATGTAAGAGGATTGCCAGTTTTAACACCTGTTTTAGAGGATGAGGGAAAAACTGTTTAGAAGGTTTAGATGATGTGAAAGCCTCCAGAAGTTAGAGTCTAGATTCAGTGACCCAGGCAGGCCGTCCCTCTATTTGCAGACATAAATTTCTTCAGTCTTTAAACAGTAAAAGGAGAACATAACATTGATCTCTTTAGGGAGCTGCTTCCAGAAAAAGTAAAAATTCTGTTACTCACCTAGAAGATAATTTGCCCTCTGACAATTTCTATACTGTGTAAAACAGCCTTTAAATCACAAAACTTATCCAGGCACAAAGCCAAGGAGGATATAAATCAAAATTAAAATCTGCCCAGCAGTAAGACTATGTAATGTATTTCTATTTTAACTCAATGCCAGTTACTAAGTGTTTAATTATGGCTATTGCAAATATTTAAATTGAAGGAGACTGTCACTGACATTAGAATTAGGCAGCTGCTTCTAATGCTCTCACATTGCATTTCTCACATTTTATTCAAGGAGGTCTAATGGAATTCTTTTATTGCCATCTAGCTGTGAAGATCACTTCCACAACCTGCAAGTTGATAAAATGTGCTGTATTTTTCACTCCAAGTAAATGCTCTAGTAGTCCACAAAGGCAATGCAGGTAGGGCTCATGCTCCATAGCAAGAGTTAAGGAACACAGGAAAGTGAAAAGAAGGAATCATAGAAGTAGAACTACATAGAAAATGGAACTAAGATACCATGTCTAGTATGGTATTCTATATCTTTAAATGACAACCCCTTGGTGGCAGGGAGTTTTGTCTTCCTTTGTGGTCATTCAGCATTCTTTTGCACTGTATTCCAGAGCAACGAAGCTAATTGGTGACTCTAACACCTTGATTTTCCAGAAGCCAGCAATTAACAGCTGACACTCATGGTCTAGGATATTGCATGGCTAAAAGTTCTCAAACTTTTTCATAAGAATTTTTAAAAGAAAATAAAAAAGCATCATTAAGGAGATATTGAGATCATGGAAATTTCAAAACTTCACCACACTGCAGGCTTCTTCCCCTGTGATTTTGGACCAAGTATTCAAAATTCTTATTGAATTGCAATCAAGCTGATTCAGAATTATTTCCTTCTCCATATTTTCTTTGCTCTCAAATGAAAGGACTGAGGAATAGAGGAATCTCAATAATCCAGCTGTGGAATTTTTGCCTTCAGAGATCACAAGTAGCCCTGTTGCTACTTTGGCATCTGATGCATAAAGTCATCTCCAGAATCAACATTTTGAGGAATGTAAAAGAATCTGTTTTGAAGAAAATACCAATATATTCCTATATTGGTATTTTTGTATCAATATAGCCTATTGATTTTTCATTGATGGCAGGCCTTGCAACAGAATATACAGAATAACATAAAAAATACCACCTTGCTCCAGACAAATGTGTATAACTTGATGCTGGACACAGCAGATCCTATCCAGAACCACTCTGCCCTGGCTTCTGGAGCACATTCCCTAGTATTCCTGTGTGGTACATGGAAACCCGAGGTGAGCAATGCAGAGCCATCAAAGGTCTGGTGGGACTTGCTAGCCTTGTGTTACAAAAGCAGCTGCAATGCCACTGGAGCCAGGTAAACTGTGAAGCCACACAGCTCACTGAGACTTGCTGCCTCAGCTGGTGCCTGTGGCAGGGACCATCCACCACCTGGTGCACCCACACATAGATAATTGAGTGAGCAATGCCTCTACACGTGCTTCACGGAAACACAGGTGGATGAATAATTCATGATTCATTCATTTACACATTTGTTACACCATTTGCAGCCAAGAAGAGGAGCCTGAGTGAACAAGGCTGACTCTGAAATCATCCATCAAAAGAGAGTAACAAAATCAGAGGTTGCACCTGTCTGATCATAGTGACAGACTCATGAGGAAACATTTATAGTGCTGGAAGCTGCACATTCAGAGATGTCTCATTTCAGCACAAACAGCCAGACCACAGAAGCCTGCACATGCCACTACAGTGTAAGGAGGTGTAACAAAGCCCAGACTACCTGAGGAAGGCCAAGGGGTTTTGCCATGTGACAGGCACTGGACACAGGGTGCTCCTCACTCAGGTAACACGGTCACTGCTGGTGGCATTTGGCTCTCCCACATCAGCCTCAGGAACGAGGGAAAGCTCACACTCAGTGACTGCCATGCCAGGTAATCCAAACAGCCCAATTGCCAGGCACAGGGCAGTAAGAATCCAGAGGAGGACAGCTGCTTATTGTGCTAAGGTAGAACTGTTGGAGAAAACGCTTTTTGATAGTGAGGTGAGGGCCTTGAAACACTTCTGCAAGTGTTTATGTAGAACTGTTGGAGAAAACGCTTTTTGATAGTGAGGTGAGGGCCTTGAAACACTTCTGCAAGTGTTTATGAGTTAGACATTGAATCTGGAGTAACTGTTCCACAGGTAAGAGGTAACTATCTCCCACACTGATGGCTCTGATGAATTTTGTTCAGTCTTTTGGAAACATACTCAGAAAAATAATTTCTTCACAGAAAGGATGATTTGATATTGGAATGGACTGGCCAGGGAGGCGGTGGAGTCACCATCCCTGGGGGTGTTTAAGGAAAGACTGAACATGGCCATGATCTTATCAGCAAAAATCGAGAATAGAATTCCTTAACACCAATACAGTGCTAAGAAGCAGGCATTATTTTATTACGACGCCAGATTCACAGGGGGTAGCTTGGCCTACTGTGCATGCCTGGCTGAAGATGATATATGTGTTTATTACCCAAAGATCACAGAATCACAGAATATGCTGAGTTGGAAGGGACACAAAAAGGTCATTGAGCTCACCTCCTGGCCCTGCACAGCACCATCCCCAAGAATCTCATAATGTGATTGCCCTGACAGCATTGTCCAAACACTCCTTGAACTCTGTCAGGCTGGTGCTGTGACCACTTCCCTGGGAAGCCTGTTCCACTGCCCAACTACCCACTGGGTGAAGAACCTTTTTCTAATATTCAACTTAAACCTCCCCTGACACAACTTCAGGCCATTCTCTTGGATTGTGTCACTCACCAAAGAGCAGAGATCAGTGCCTGTCCTTCTTCTTCCCCTCATGAGGAAGTTGTAAGTGCAATGAGGTCTGTCTTCACAGGCTCCTCTTCTCCAGGCTGAACAGACCAAGCTCCTCAAGACAGCTTCCCCTCAAGGCACTTCACCATCTTTGTCACCCTCCTTTGGATGCCCTCTATTAGTTTAATATCTTCCTCATATTGTGGTGTACGTATTAATCAGAGAAGTGTTAGCTATGAAGTTGCCTGGGTTTGCCCAATGAGCCTCAGAGGGCCCTCTTGAGGGTCTTTAGGAAGCCCTGGTGGTCTGCCATATGCACATATGGTGTTGGTTTTCGCCCTTGGCATAAAAGCTGCACAACCTTTCTGAAGGAACTGGATTGGGCTGACTTGGCTTGTTACAAGGTGCAGTAACCACCACATAGTTCCATTAACTGTTCCCTCTGCATGAGCAATTTATAATACTCTGGTTGACGTGGTGCTGTGTTCAGTTGGACTTGATAATCTCAAAGGTCTTTCCCAACCTAACTGATTCCACGATTCTGAAATTCTGTGAAATGTTTCCAGAAGACGTGGGTAGGGGGGGTGGGGGCGTAGGGAACACCACCCAAAGCTCACACGCACTCCACCTCCAGGTACAACAGCTCCGGAGAACACAGCAAAAGCACGGTCTGGCTTCGGCCACCCCGTTGAGGTTCTGTAAGGGCCGAACTAACCCGAGGACCAGGAGACGTTTCCCGACGGGTGGCGAAAGAACTCAGCGGGCCTCCACAACCCTGCTTAGGCCCCGCGCCCGGGCGGAACTACAACTCCCAGCACGCCCCGCGGCAGCAGGGGAGGTGGGACCGCGCGTCTAACCGCTGTCTGATTGACGTGCACGTGGGCCACTCCGCGAGCGCAGGGCTGCAGCTCAGCCAATGGTAAGCGCGCGGGGGCGGGAGCTGCCGTGGGCCGCTGCCGGCCGGCTCTGAGGTGAGTGCGGCGGGCCGGGGGCTCGGCCGGGGGGGAGCGGTGCTACTGGGTCCGTCCCTCCCGCTTGCCCGAGGCTCCGGGGCGGCAGGTGAGGGAGGGGAACGGGCAGAGAAGGGGAAGCGGAAGGGGAAGCAGCCATTCCCGGCCGCAGTGGGGGGAGCGGAGGAGATGCGGCCGTTCCTGCCGGTGCGCGGGGCTGGGCCGGCGCCGCCCCCGCTCCGGCCTGAGGACGGTGCCCGGGCCCCTTCCTCGGGTGCGGCCCTGTCCGAGGGGCTCCTCCGCAGCCCCCGCCGAGAGCCGCGTGGCGAGTCCGCGCTCCCCGGCCCGGCCGGGTGCTCCGGGGCCGGCTCCGCCGCCGCCCGGTTCGCGGGGCGGCCCCGCCGCTTCTGCCCTGCCCTGCCCTGGCCGGCGGGCGGCCGCAGCGCCGGGGTGCGGGCACGGCTGGGCTATCGCCGGTTCTGCCCCATCTTCCCGGGAAGACGAGTGTGTTCTTCGGAGGAACAGCCGGGGCTCGGTGGATGTAGCTGCATGAAGTTGTCACTCTGCCCTCCCATTTTGTGTGACAGGAGTGGGGGGAATGTTCCTCGCCTACCTCAGCCCGCACCTGCACTTCATTGCTGGATGTGGCAAGACTCAACTAATTTTTTTTTTTGCTTTCTTCTGTATTTGGTTTTTGGGACTATTGAAAGTGAGTTGTGGCGTCTGTCGGAGAAACTTGTGCAAGTAAGAGCAATGAGCTTTTCTTCTGGCCAGTATCCATTTTTCTTTGCTGTGTCTGGAGTAGGACATACGGCCGATGGAAAGGTTCAGTGTGTTGTTTTGTTCTGTGGGTGGGTTTGGGGGAATTCTTGGTTGTTTTTGGAATTGTTTTGGGTTTTTTAGGTTATTCGTGAACATGTCATATTTGTCTGTAGATGTAGCTGCCTGCTTAGAGCAGGCAGACTGGTGTATCTCTGATTATAAGCTAGTTATCTCTCATCTTTACTCTTTTTATGGTGCCTCTCACCAAGGTCTCTTAGTATGGGAACGTTTTACCTAATTTGGGTTACAGAGACTCAGTTTCTTTTTTCACTGAAGTAGTGCATTTGGGAAAATGAGAGCATCTTTAAAAGTACTGGAAATACTGGATAGGAAGGTTTAAAAGAGTGAAAGATTAGTGTTCTCCATGGTAAAAAAAAAAAAGGGGACTAGCACTTTGTGCCTGGTGTGTGTATCTTCTGAGGACGAAAATGTCGTTATGCAGATGCATCTTTGATACAGTGTTTCCTGTTGTTAGGGGTACAAAAAGACATCTGGAGTAGAAAGGAGGAGCAAACTCTTAAAGGCATGGTGATGCCCTGGACTGGCTACCTAGAACAGAGGCTAGACAGAGAATAAAGTGGGTATTTATTAAAAGACTTTCAAAGGATCCACCTTGGGCAGTGCAAGAGCTTTGCAGAGGCCATCCAAGATGGACGACAGTCATGAATTTTTTGGGCAGATAAAAGTTTGGCCTATTTGCATATCAGGGGTTAATTGTCCAATTACAGCTTCAGGTAATGAACTCACATTCCCCCAGTTTGCTCCCCCCAATTTACTTTTGTTTATACTTTCCAGGGCCTGAGGCTGTGATGATGACCTTGGTTTTCAGGCCTGGAAGGGTTGTTTTGTCTGACCAAACAATGATGAAAGCTAACATTCTATATGAAGTTCAGTAATTCACACTAATCCAGTACAGCATCTGGAAAATATAAAACTGAAACTTAAGGCATCATTCAGATATCCCATTTTGACAAATTGAACATATAATGGTGTTGGCAGCTGTGCCTTGCACATTCCCAATGTTTGGATTGCCATTATTGGTTGCTTTAAGCAGGTACTTCAGTGTATTTGTTGTGTTTAGGATGAATATGAATTTACGACTTGTTTGTGTTAATGAGACAGGGAAAATGTCAATCTCTTGCTTCAGACAGTTTGCCTCCTTTCATGTGGGAGACCAAGACTTCGTTTTGAGAGTGGTGCAAGAAAAGTTTTCAGTATTTTAGAAAATCAATTGGTTTTGAGTGGTAATTCAAACATTCAAACCTGTTTAATTAGCTCAGCTTGAACTTAGTGAAAATGTTGACTTTTGTAGAGGAAAAAACAAGAGATTTAAATGATGAATAGCAGTAATTACCACTCCTAGTGTAAACATTCTTAATTTAAATAGCTTGACCTTTTTTGTCAGGTACAGAGAAAAGTTGGTACTTGCAGTCTTAGAAATGTTATGTGTTCTGAGATCAACACTGCTGAGGAACAATAACTGCATGTGCAGAACTCTGCCTATGACAGGAAGGGGGAGTGGCCTTTTCTGGTACTGTACTGTCCTGCAGTGAAGCAATAGAAAGTCTGTAAAAGTTAAAAGTATTTATTGGACTGCTAAGTTGATCTGCTAAGTTTTTACACAGAGGAAAGTATTTTTCCTTTTTAAAAAGTTGTAATTTTAGAATTTCAAATTGATGTCTGCATGCATCTTGCTATACGTCTCACAGATAACTGCAGGTTGTGAGTGAGGTCTCTGGATGTCTATGGGTTGAGGGGGGAGGTTGCTGCAGTAATTCTTTGTGTTATCAACTCCTGGGAGTCTTGGTGCCAGGTGGTTTCATAGTGACTGCTGAAAGAAGAGTGTTAAAGGCTTTATCATTAACTTGGGCTGTCCAGTCCTCTCTAACAAACTATGTTACTACATGAAGTGGTTCTGCAGTTATGAAGATTTTTAAGGAATTCTTCCAGATGAGTGTATCTCTTAACATGCAGTGTGTATACTCTGTTCCTGTACCTTACTAAACTTGATCTGTGGTATATTTGAGAAAGTGAACTCTGCTTTGTTTTCAGAATGTTTTGGCAGTTGATGTTCAGTGAGGTTTCCCAAGTAAGCCGATATCATGTGGAAATCTATGGCCCCACAGAAAAGGTTTGTTTTTAAAAAACAAAAATGTTACTGGATCGTAAGACTCCTTCCATAGTATTAATAAATTCCATCAGTCTGATTTTCTTAGTAAACAGGACTCTCCTGAGGCATGTTGATACTGAGGAACCTACCTGTGATGATTTGAGGTAGTTTTACAGTGATGAGCTTCTCTGTGGGTGTCTATTCTCAACTTAATTCTTCAGAAGCAGCTTCTGAAGAGGTATTGAGCTGTCGGCAGCTGGAACATTTCTGCCTTATGTGTACTCTCTGCATTAATTATAAAGAAACCCAGTTGTCAGTGTTCAGGATTGTGAAAATTAAACCATTTAAATAGCAACGGTGTGCTCTGTCACTTAGGTCAAAAGGTGGTTGTGTCCTCCACTGCAGTTGAGGGTTGATATGAGATCCTCTGAGACATTTCACAGTAATCCTATGTTCACAAACATTACAGTCATCCTGTGAATAATCTGGGTTTTCATATCTGGATAAAGAAGTGTGTATTTAAAGTGGATAGGATGGTCTTAACATGTCTTCTATTATGTGTTACTTCCGTTTTCACCATAACTTTAAATTTTAAGTTTATTGGTTGGTTGGCTTCATTTTTTCCTCCTGTTACAGCACTCCTTCGGCATTTAAGCCACTCATAGCCAAAGAGAATCTGTGCAAGTTTTTGTTTGGAGTCATCACAGGTGTTCCCCACAACATTTTAAACCCTTTCTAAATACGCTTGGTTAACAAACCATTGCAGTGGGTTCTATTCAGTATTAAGTCTGAAAAGCACCAGGTCTTGTGAAACCTTCTGGGTATTTTACATTCAAACCTGTGCTGCCTGATGAATACAGTAGGCTTATTTTTGCTGTCTTTCAGCTGTCAATGTTGTTGTCCTGAAAGATTCTATTTAAAAACAGTTCTGACAACTTGTAATTTAAAATAAGCTTATATGAAGTTCATTTCTTTATATTTCTCAGGTGTGTGCACCAACGAACATTTCCCAGCTTTTTTAATGTCCAGGTATTTTTTCCTATTCCATATCTGAGGAAAGTCGAGGAAAATGTGTCTTGGCTTTCTTGATGACATAAAACCTATAAGTAATCTAATGGCCTAACTTCTTAATATACCTCATGTGTTGCTCACTCTTGTTCATCCTCTTGCTGTGTGCAGAAAACTGTTTTACCTAAGTAATTTTTCATTTCATTTGCAGCTGGTCAATGAAGATAGTAACTTGTCTTGAAGCAATTATTTAGAAAGAGCAGATATGTAAGGTTAAGGGGTGGTTCTCTCCCTTGCCTCCATCCCTAATCCCTTGTGCTCTGTCTTCTCCCTCCCCTCCCTCAGTCTCCTAAAACCTCCAAATCCATGAATAATAGTCATATGGAACTAGGAGCTTATATAGCACCTAGCAAATGTGCTCACAGAACAGTCTTGCTGTTCTTCTGTTTTTTGTTTGGTTGGGTTTTTGTATGATGGCAGCATTAGGCATGGTCTGCTTTTAAAAGTTCTTGTCTCCTATCCCAGAAACTCAGTAAAGTGAGTAAAATAGGATCTTCCCAAGAATGGTGATAAGGGCCACAGAGAAGCTTGCTTTCTTAACAAGTGAAATGAAAGCTTGACCCTAAGAACAGTGGCATGAAGTGTTAAAAGAGAATTCTCATTACCTGGATGCAAATTGTTATGGAAGTGATTGCATAGGTGAGTCCTGCATTGAGGAAGCAAGAGGCTGAAGTCAGTCTGCCTTCTCTGGTAGCCTGAGTCTTCAACATCCCAGGTGACTACATAAGACCATTTCTTATCTACCAGGAAAACTGAACATGTCAGTTTAGATTTCTAAAAAAAAAGTGGCAGAGGGTGTTACCCATAATAGTTCCGAAAATGAGATCTGTTGTGCCCGTGGACTCACTAAGCATTAAGTCTGGCATATGTCGTTCAACTGGAGGGAAAAAGAAGGCATATTGACATTTTGGCTTTTGTGCCAATTTTAAAATGAAAAAATGTGAGAAAATTGATGAGTGGTATATTGTGTTGCTTAAAACTATACATGAATGTATCTTCGGACTTCGTAATGAGTGCCGAATTGAGTGTAAGCATTTTTCTCAAGCATGTTCTGTTTTAATAATGTCACAGTTCAGTGTTAATGGGTCTCTTAAGAAAGTGATTTAAGAAATTGAGTAAGTTGAAGGAGAAGATCACTCAGGTTTCCTTTAATTGAAGGCTAGGATTGACTACCAGTGCTGTTCCATCCCACCGTGTGTTCACATGTTTCCCCATCTGGGAGTAGGCTACAGAGTGTGTGCTGGTCTTTGTGGCAAAAATCAGTCAGCTCTGGAGGCAGTTCAGCAGTTCTTAACATAGTGTCCTGGTTTTGGACAAATTTAGGAGGAAACGTCCTGAAAGGGTGTCTCCTCTAATAGAAGGCTGGTTTTAGCAACCCCTCCCCCACGGGTTCCCACAGGTTGAAAAGGAATTCCGTTGGAGAAAGTGAAAAAAAAAAAAAGTGTTTATTTAACAATCAGATTGCTCAGCGGCATGAAAAAAGGAATGAATAATGTTAAATAATAAAACTTCTCACTGCTCTGAAGAGATGGTAGATTCAGAGTCCTTTCTGTGGGTGTGGCTCGGTTCTCTGGGAGCTGGGGTGTGGCGTGGGCCCCTCTGGGCTGCTGGCAGCAGGGGGCCCCCGGGTGATGTTGTAGTGTTTCAGACCAGAGAAAACATGAACAGTTCCAGAAGAAGAAGCCACAGTCCC
>VXAX01002081.1:8836-31954 GCA_013399835.1 Leptocoma aspasia
CGCCCCGCCCCGCCGCGCGCTTCCGCCCCGCACTGCGCACTTCCGGCACGCCCCGCCCGCTTCCGGCCCCGCCCCTCTCGGTTCCGGCCCCGCCCCGCCCGGTGCGGCCCCGCCCCGCGGCGGCGGCGGCGCGAGGATGAGCGGGCGGCGGGTGGACGCCAAGGTGGTGCTGCTGGGGCAGGAGGGGGTGGGCAAGAGCAGCCTTGTGGAGCGCTGCGCCCACGGCCGCTTCCGCGCCGGGCCCTACCAGAACGTGAGTGACACACCGGCACCTCGCGGCCCCGGGATGGCGCCCCCCGTGTCTCCCTCGCCTCCCCGGGATGAGCCCCTCGCGTGGCACCCCCGCATCCTGCCCGTGGTCACCCTGTTTCCGCGCCGTGTCGCCGGGATGCTGCCACCCACGTCCGGGCTGGGACCCACCACATCCCTCCCGCGGGTCGGTCACCTCGTTTCCTCACCCTCCTTCCGCACGCCCCGGGGTGAATTCCCCCGTGTCCCTGTGCCGGTTCCCACCGTGTTCCCACGCCAGATTCCCCCGCTTTCCCGGGCCGGTTCCCACCACTCCTCTTGCTTCCTTTCCAGACGATCGGAGCCGCTTTTGTGGCCAAGGTGATGACCGTGGGGGACCAGACAGTGACCCTGGGCATCTGGGTGAGTGCAGGGGCGAGGGCTGTGCCAGCCCCCCGCTGACATTCCTGGTTCACCCCCTGGCTGAGGGACCCCTGAGCCCCTCCGACCCCTGTCACCTGCCGAGCGCTTCCCTGTCGCCCCCAGGACACGGCGGGCTCGGAGCGCTACGAGGCTATGAGCCGCATCTACTACCGGGGAGCCCGGGCTGCCGTCGTCTGCTACGGTAAAAGGGCACAGAGAATGGGAAGGGGAAGGAGCCGGCGGCTGCCAAGGGCCCGGGCCGGGGTGGTGGTGGTGACACCAGTGGGTCAGGCACTGAGGAGCAGTGTCAGCAGACCCTGATTCCTCTCCCCAGATCTCACCGACAGTGGCAGTTTCCAGCGAGCCAAGTTCTGGGTGAACGAGCTGCAGAACTGTGAGGAGGTATGGGGGGCTCGGGGGCTGTGAAGCCTCACCACAGGACAAGGGGTGCTGGCAGTGGGGACATGGGCACACCCCTCCCAACCCTTTTCCTGCTGCAGGGCTGCCGAATCTACCTGTGTGGCACCAAGAGCGACCTGCTGGAGGAGGACAGGAGGAAGCGGGGGGTTGACTTCCACGATGTGCAGGACTATGCTGATGGTACGGCCAGTGCTGGCCCTTCCCGGGCTCATGAGCATTGAGTGGGTGGGGAGCGAGGGAGGATTGAGCTGCTGTGTCCACACGAGAGGAGTTCTGGCCTTGTCGTGGGCCCACAGCAGATCCAAGGGCACCAGGGCTCCCTGTATGGGGAGGCACCAGCTCTGCCAGGGACCTCCCTGGGCACAGCACGTCCTGACGTGGGCAGGCACACGGCCAGCTGGGTCAAGGGGCTGGGAGCCCTGCCGTGGGTCCCTGCCAACCTGCTGTCAGCAGCTGTGCCCAAGGGGTAACTCTGGGGGCAGACAAGCCCATGGAACCATATCTGCTGCACCTGCAGCAAGTGCCAACCTGGGCCCTCGTTTCAGAAATCAAAGCAGACCTCTTTGAGACCTCCAGTAAAACGGGCCAGAGCGTGGGTGAGTAGCTCCTCGCTGGGGCTGTGTCCTGGCTGAGCAGGGCTGGGGGCTCTCCCTGGCAGGGGGGCACCCACACCTGCCATGCCTCCTCTCCCCCCAGATGAGCTGTTCCAAAAGGTGGCCGATGACTATGTCAACTTCTCTGCCTTCCAGGTGATGACAGGTGAGTAGGCAGAACCTGTCCCTCCCCAGGCACCCTTTTCCTGTGCCTCTACGGCGGGGTGCAGAGCATGAGCTCTGGGGGTCTGGCAGGGCTTCCCTTGGAAGCAGTCCTTGGCACAGGACTGCTCTGTGCCTGGGATTGTCTCACGGAGTCTGAGTTCCATCACAGCATCCTCATGCCTGCTCAGGCCAGGCTCAGCACATCCACCCAGCTGGGTCATGGTGGCCTTCGGCAGCCAGGAGCCTTGCTGGGCTGCAGGACTGGCTCAGCTCTGCACCAGCCCTGCCCAGGCATGCTCAGCCTGGCTGTGCCTCCCGCCCTGGGCTGTGTGAGCTGTGCCATGACCCCGAACCTCGCCACTTCTCCACGGGGCACACCACAACCCTCCCCAAGGGACCTGCCGGGGCCCACACCTGGGACCAGCAGCTTTGGTGGCGTGGACGTGCCAGCAGCCTGCCGCTCCTGCTCTCTTCCAGAGGACAAGGGTGTCAACCTGGGCCAGAGGAACAGTCCCTACTTCTACAGCTGCTGCCACCACTGAGCCCCTGTGCCAAAAGGGAATCGCTGCTGCCGGGCGGGCGGCTGGCACTCACCGGACTCCTCCGGTTTTTTACCTGCTGTGTTTTAGCTGTTGGGGGCTGTCCGCAGCACAGCCTACGGACTGCTCTCCTGGCACACAGAGCGGCACAGGGCTGCCGTGCACTGCCAGGAATCATGGACTGTCACCCTGGGGACCCCCTCCCTGCCACCTGTGCTGTTTGTGGGAGCTGTGGTGGCCCAGCGGTGGCCAGTAACTTATTCTCTCAGATGCTCGATTCTTTGCAGATTTATTTAAGCGTCTTCTCTCGAGGTGTACAATGTAAATAAAACGCGTTGTGGTCTGAGCCGTACCCCTGTGCGAGGCTGTCGGGGCTCTCCCTTCCCTGCCTCCCCCCACTCAGCAAGACAAACCACAAGAGGACATCGAGAGTAAAGTTAAACTTTACTTTACAGTAATTTTTCTTCTATATACAAAGAATTACAGTACATGTTCTGGGAGCACCTGGGCAGGGCAACCCTCTTTTCATGATAAGTTTCACATACACAGCCAACAGTCTAAGGGGAGCAAAATGAAAGTAATCAATGGTCCAAGACTCTCCCCTCTCCCTCTTCTAAAAATAATATACATGCTGGAAATATGTAGTTTACTCTCACCTGCTCTGGCATTCCTTCTTAAAACTGACAGATGACTCCTGGCCAGGGCTGAGCACCCCTTTGTCCCCCCTGCAGTGCTCTGGTGCTGGCGTCTGCCTTGGCTGGGATCCTTGACTCCTGATGTGTTTCTCTCTGCCTTAGCCTGCAGAACAGGACCCTGTGGGGGACCCCCATTTGCTGCCACCCTGTGGGCAGCAGACCTCAGAAGGGAAGGAAGGCAGCGTGGGGCTGCTCACACCAAGGTTCTTCCCACGAGCAAACCTCTCACTCATGGCTCCAGCACAACGTACGCTGCTGCCACGAGTGCCCCCCCCATGTCCCCAGGCAGTGAGGAAGGGGCAGTGGGCAGCCACCCTCCCCAGGGCCCTCGGCTAGCTCGCAGCCAGGACCCCAGCGAAGAGCACACAGTGCTGGAGGGTGGCAGGGGACATTAAAAGTGAGGCAGGGTGCCCAGCATGCTCAGTGTCTCAGGGGCGAGCAGGCTGGTGGGGCAGTGAGCTCAGCACCACAGATACACAGGGCTGGGAGTGCCACTGCTGAAAGGCTTCCATGGCCCCTCACAGGAAGAGCCACTCCCTGCCTGCTCCCACTGCTGCCAACACATCTCACCTCCCACCCACGCCAGCCGGGGCCACCCTCGGCTCCAGCCACACTCCACCTTGAGCCTCCTGGTGCTTGCTGCTTTTCCTTTTAACAAGTTCCCAGTGTCTAAAAAAATACACAAAACCCAGTTCCTTGAAGTCAACAACTCGGAAACATCAGAAAAAGAAACAAAAACTGAAACCAGCTCAGTACCAAACAGACACGAAGAACATGCAGTAGCGGATGCCTGCTTGCCTCAGGTGGCTCTGTGGGCTCCCCACGGGGCTCAGTGGCACACTGGTTTGAGTCTCAAGACCACCATAAACTGAAGGAACCGAGTCACTCCTTGTCCTGTTTCAGTCACACATGCTGAAGGCCGGCCCCAGCTCCAGGGGGATGGGATCAGCTGGCCAAGAAGCCCCAGCCCGTGGGCCAGGAGCCGTGAGTCCAGCCCTACTGTGCTAAGCTGCCAACGGTTTACAATAGCACCACAATAGCCCAAGGGCTTCGCCAAGGGCAAACATGATTAAAACTTTACCTTGAAATAGGCCATAGCAACACCCATTTCTCAGATTTCCCTAGGAGGTAGATTCAGTGCTGTAGGGACTGTCCATCACTGCTGCTCCTCCAGCCCGAGCTCACACAATCTGTCCTGTTCCCCTGGCACCAAACTTTGCTTACATCGCTTTTGTAGGACTCGGAGCAGGAATCTTGCATTCTCCCATCTCCTATTAAGCAAGGGCACTGCCACCCCACAGGTGAGACTCCTGCTGAAGCCAGGCATGTGGCAGAGCAGTCCCCAAGCTCCAGTGTCCTGTGCCCCAGGCCCTGGGAGCCCCAGGCACCCATCAGCCCAGCTGTGCTGCTGCAAGAGGAGCAGCCTTGGCTGCAAATGCTGCCACCAGCATTATCACTATCACAGGAGGGTGGGTAATTAGCACGGGCAAAGCCTGGGAGATCAAACACAGCATCCTCCCATACTTTCAGAGTAGCTGCATGATTTGCCACTTTGCTTTAACACTCACTGGCTAGCAAAAGCCAAAAGCCTCATCAGTAATTTAGGGCAAAGCACATTACAAGCAGGTTATTACAATTATGGTTATTCCAAACATCAAGCAAAATCAGACGGTAAGGCAGAAATTAAAAATAAACAGAAGGTGTTGAAGGTCTGAGGTTTCTCAAACTCCCCCTGCCCTGTCACAACACTGGCTGTGGTGTCTAGATAGGAGCTGGGCACACCCAGAGCATGCTCAGGGCTAACACACTGCCAAGAGCATCAAGGTTAGGGCTGCTTTTTCTTTCTCTTTTTTTTTTTTTCTGTGAAACTAAGCTGAAGCTTTTCTAGCAAATGCACTGTCTCACCTTAGTTCTTTAATGTCCTTTACATTCAACCATCTCTCTTATGTCCCAAATTTTAACACCAGCCACACCTTCAGAGCCTCTGCCTGCAGGGGTTTAACCCTGAATTAACACATGCTCCCACGGTACCACCCAGATGCTTTGTGTAGTGAAGCGACTCTGGTTCCTGTGGAGCTTTTTTGTTAAATAGGAAAAGTTTAACTGGAGAACAGCAATAAAGCAAGCTACCATGGGCTAATTTGCATCTGGAGACGTGCAGTAGGCAAGGTGATTATTCCTTACAGTGATAACTCTCCTGCTAGATTCACCAGAGCCCTGGCTGACAGTGGACACTGGGGAAGATGGGACAAGCCACACAGAACAGTGACCTGTGCCTGCTCCCCTCCTGCCCACACATCCCACACCTCCTGTGGTGGCTCCTCCTCTGCAACTCTCATCCCGATGGGGCACAAGGCCCTGACCACGCTGTTATCCCTCACCAGAGCTCCTATGTCACCAAAGGGCACCTGGGACCCTCCTGCCCACAGTGGAAATCCAACACTAAAAGTGGGTCCTCCAGTTGGGTGGAGGCCACAGCCGCTGAGCCCAGCCCACGGCTCTGAGCAGGGCCAGCAGTTACCCTGGCAGCAGGGATGTCGACCAGCAAAGTGTTCATATAGGATCAGAACCTGCATCCCCTTCAGAAATGGGAAGAGGACTCCTACTCCAACCAGGAATGAGTCTGGTAAATTCCTGTGAGCCATCGTGGGACACCAGGGAAGGGACAGAGATAATTACACCCTTGATTCTGCTTCTACGGTGCTCCACACCAGTGAATCAACACAGGAGTCACCTCTCACCCACCTTGGGTACAATTAGGACTGACCCAGGACTAAGTGACCAGGTGATTGGATCCCTCCAACACAGTAAGAGAGTATCACAGCCTTGGCATGGAGCTGAGCACAGGTCTGAGCCCAGCACGAGGCTGCAGCAGTGTCTCTCCCACAGTCTGCCAGAGGCATGGGTTACTTTGCCTCTACCCTCTATTTTAAAAACCCTCGTGATTCAAACTGGCTGAATTCTGAAGGCAGCAACAAATGGCAGCAAACAAACCCAACTGCTTCAATACAGACATGTCCCTCTCCTCCTCCAAGGCAGTGCTGCCAGCTGCCACCACAGTGAGTCACCTTGAGTACAGAAGATGCCCACATTTCCTTCACAAGGGTTTTGCTGCCTGAAGCTGTTCCCTAGCTCATGTTCCCTGATGAGGGCAGGCTGGACAAGGGCAGGGCTGCTGGGACTTCTCTCTACAGCTGGTCAGGCCTTGTCTAGTGACTCAGAAAAGCCCAGAGACTCCCAAAAGCACCACTACTCCCTCTGAAAAGCCCTCCTGATCTGACAGAGCATCGCCCAGGGCTCCAGCGAGGGCGAAGAGGGAAGAGCAGCTTCCTGGCTTCCTCCTTCAATGATGTTCCTCAACACCAGTTTTGCCAAGCAGCCTCCTAGCTATGCTGAACTCCACTTTTTAACAGTAGCTGCAAGGTAGCAAGCCAGAAACCTGGATCCTTGTGGGGAAGGGAGACAAGAAGAGAGATGGGGTACAGTAGCTGCAACGAAGTAGGCTGTGGAAAATGCCATGCAACAGTTTAATCCACGTTCACTGTTCCAAACAAGCTTTTGGGTAAGCACCTGCTGGCATGAAAGGCGGCTGCTGCCATGAGCCTCACCCTGCTACGTGAGCCCGCGATTTATAGAAGTGATTTTTTTCAAACCTGCTCTTGTGAGAATTCACTGAGAACTTCTCCATTTTACAGATTTAAAAAAGCCTGCACCAAAAATATTCACAGTTTATTTTTTCATGAAACAAGTAACTAGTTAACACGTGACAATGCGAAGCGGAGGTGGACAGAGCAGTGCAGAGACCTCTCTGGTTACAGTGGGAGCTAGCTGGGTGCTGGCACTGAGGAAACCCTACTTACACAATCTACATGACTAAGTCCAGCTCATGGGAAGGCTTATAAATGTAAATTCAAGATTTATTTTCCTTCTCACACATGATAAATACTTAATATACTGAACGTCGTAATTTTTTTTTTTAAATTTTTGTTTAAAAACTTTAATGAATGCCCTTAAGGTAATCTTCTCTCTCAATGGATATGAGTTGTCCTGATTCCCTTTGTGGAGGAGTCACACAGAAATGCAAGCTGCTTGCATTTCCCTAGTTTCAGCAGCAAGCAGGAACTGACCTGCCAGTCTTCCCGGAAAAAAACACCATTAAACAAATAAGTTTCCATAAGCCATAAAGCTTTTCCAAGTTGTGAGCTATTCTACAAAGGATCTGAAATGATTCGGACTAGAGAAGAGATAGCACTGGTAATGTCCCCTTGTGCCCAGCACACCCAGGCCTTTACAGCAGGACGTTGTCTCAGGGTGCACACATCAGGAAAGGAGAACGGATCAGGATTTGTCTTGGTACAGGTGTCTGCCTCCCTTCATAGAAAACTGCAAAGCTCATGACCGTCTGCTCTGGGAGCAGCAGGCACCTGCAAGCCAGGTGGGAACAAGGACCTGCTCCCATGTCGGAGGAAGGAGGTCAGCATGGGGCTGAACTCTCCCTTCCTGGGGAGGGGCCTGCAGATCTGCCTGGAAGGAGAAGGAGAAGGATACACACACTGGAGCTGCGCAAGGGTCTGGCGGCGGCACAGAGATCCGAGGCTGCGGCCCCAGATCGGTGGAGCTCAGGTAATTACAGAGGTAATGTGTTGTGAGAGTGGGAAAAAGCTGGTCAGCAGCGTTTCCTCGGCAGGACACCAACCCTATCCAGGCCAGACAGTGCCACCGAAGGAGGTCTGTCCTCCTCCTGCCTGTGAGGGTGCCGGTGGTCACAAGATGCTGCAGGTCCCTGGGACTCTAGTGCCTGCCCCACGAGCACCACAGCCAAGCCAACTTCTGCCTCAACGCTTGAGTGAACAGCTTTCAGCAGGCCTAGTCTGGACACCAGCCCGATGACCACCAGGTACTAAACGTGGCCTTCACTGTAAAAGGGAGAAGAGGAAAAAAGAAAGCCAGCCAGCTGCTGGAGCCCACCGTGTTCCAGTGTGAGAACTACAATTCAGTTGGATGGACGCACACACGCACACACACATGCACACCAACACAGTCCAGTTAATTCAAGTCTCCTTTGGTTGTAAAAGAGTTAAGCTGGAAGCTACACAAGGGGAAGGTGTTGAGATGGGTCCTGATCCAGCCACAGCACCCTTGCCTCTGCGCTGTGCAGCGAGCGGGACAGGCTTGGCTTGCTGCTGGCAACACCAGGTGTGAAGGGAACACGTTCTGAACTCGTCTGAGGCAAAGGGAGAAAGGACTGCTCAGTCCGCTGGCTCACGCTGACAACAGAGGTCTAGAAGAGACTGGATGGAAATTTGAAAGGGAGCACTGTCCCCCTGGCAGGGCAGTGCTCAGCACCTCCAGGAATCCACTCTGCTCTGCTATTGCTGCTTTATGGGTCACTATGTTGTCAAGTGCAGGAAAACACTCCATGTGTCCTGTGCTAAAGGATTAAGACACAAGAATGAAAAAACTGCCAGATGACTTCTTCCAAGATCTCTCTTTTCCCTGACTTCCCCCAGATTTCCCACTTCTTGGGCCTGGCCAGTCACAGCTCTGTAAAAATGGAGCCTGAATGGATACTGCCTATTGCTGGAGATAACTGCACTGAGTGAGTGCAGGAGCTCCTCTCCCATCTCACTGGAGACAATCCCTGTCCTTGAGCAAACCACACACACAGCATGTCCCAGTGAACACACGGACAAACCTCGTAAAGCAACACCCTGCAGGGACAGAGACCTGGGCAGGTGACAAAATCCCTTCCCTGCTTCTGGAGCCTGGCAAGTACACACAGCTGACTGCTCACCACGTGATCCCTGAAACGTTTCCAGTGCCACGGCAGCCTGACTGATCCACTTTCTTTAAATGCAGTAACAAGAGCAAGGCGCCTGGCTGTGCCTGGGAACCCACCTATGAATCAGACCTGGAGCTTGAACATGCTGGATCAGTAATGTGACCATTTCAATGGAATTGGAGATTTTTACCCAGAGTGGACTCTTTATTTCAGCTTTACCATTTGTAAAAGGAAGAGGAAAAGGTCACGGATGCTCTCTCCCTTTGGCTGGGCCAGACTCAGATTTAAGAGAATGTCCTTGCTCATGTCACAAGAGAATATGGATGGGATGTGCATGGGTTAGGGGCTGGGCTCAGGGAAGTGAATAAAAAAACAAAACAAAACAAAGATTTCCCCTCCCTAAACATTAAACAACTGAAACCTGCCTCCCATATTCACCAACCTCACTTTGGCTCTGAGTCAGCCAACTCACGACAGACAGAATCCTGGTTACGGGCTAGCGCTGTGTTTTGTTCAGGCAAAGGGTCCTGCCCCCGAGGAGTCTGTGCTTTTCCACTCAGCCAAGCAATCTGATCAATTGTCTGAACGTTCGTGACAAGCCACTGCATCTGCTCCGGGGGCACCGGCGCTTCCCTGGCTGGCCGAGGGGTCTGCTCGAATGCACACAATCTCTCTGATGTCCACGGGGTCTGCTCCGAGGGGGCTGAGGCCACTTCCCAGCTGGGCTGAAGGGTTGGCTCTGGTAGTTTCTCTGCTGTCCGGGAAGGCTGCTCCGCAGGCGTCAGGGCTTTCGCAGTGGACCAGTGGCTTTGCTCGTGCGTCTGTAGTTTCTCCGTAGGCCAAGGTACTTGTCCGACATGTGTCACCACCTTCCCAGCAGACCAAGAGATTTGCTCCCCAGTTAACATGGTCCTCTCTTTCTGCTGGGGACTCAGCTCCACGGCTGGGGCTCCTCTCTCCTTCAGCTGAGCGTTCTGGTCGACGGGACGCAGCGCCTTCTCCGAGAGCAGGAGCCTCGGAGCTGATGCAGCTAGAGGTTTGTCCAAGGCTTGAGGCCGAGGAGCCACAGCGGCAGCCAGCTTATCCGATGTCTGAGGCCATGGGGCTGTAAGAGTGAGAGGCCTCTCCAAGAGCTGAGGCCGAGACACCCCGGAGCTGAGAGCCTTTTCCAAAGGAAGAACCCGCAGGGCCCCAGAGTCAGCAGCCTTCTCTGGAGGAAGGGCTCGCAGCACCCCAGGGGAGAGAGACTTCTGTGTGAGCGGGATCCGAAGGGCCCCTGAGCTGAGACCCTTCTCCGTGGGCAGGACATGTGGTGAGCGGGAGCCAGGGGCCTTCTCTGGAGACAGAGGCCACGGCAATCCTAAGCTGGGAGCCTTCTCTGTGGGCAGGATCTGAGGCATACCTGAACCAGCAGCCTTCTCTGGAGGCAGGGGACGGGGTGACCCAGGGCTGGGAGACTTCTCTGTGTCTGGGACCTGCACTGCCCCAGAGAAGGAAGCCTCTTCTAGAGGCAGGGACTGTGGTACTGCTGATCCAGGAGCCTTCTCTGAGGGCAGGATCTGTGAGTCTGGGGAGTCTGGGACTTTTTCAATGGAAACAGACCAAAGCACCTCAGGACTGGAAGCCATCTCCAACGATGGGACCTGCGGCACCACAGAGCTGGAAGCCGCTTCCACAGCCTGTGGCTGCGGACTCTGGGCAGAGGAGTCGTCCAGCGGCTGGAGCTGATCGGCCTCAGGAGGCTCATCCTCCGGCTGGGACTGCAGCATCCCCACCGAGGCGAGGAGTCTGTCAGACAGTGGAGGATGCAGGCATTTCACAGGGAACTCATCCAGCAGCTCGGGCTGCTGAGCCCTGCTGTCAATGAGGGACTTGTCCGATAACTCCAAAACCTCGGGGGCATCAGGAGTCTCATCTGACAGCTGGAGCTGCAGGTCACCAGCAGTAACAAGTGACTCATCCAACGGGGACTGCGGTGATCCCGGAGGAGATTTGCTTGGCAGCTGAGGCTGAGAGGCGTCACTGGAGGACTCATCCAGTGGCCAGAGCACTGCATTGCTGGGAGGTTTGTCGGGCTGCTGAGGCCGCAGCGCTACGATGATGGGCTGCTTCTCTGACTGCAGCCTTAGGGACAGGGCAGCCTGGGGCTTGTCTGATGGCTGCAGGCGAAGCGACAGGGTGGTGGGAGGTTTGTCTGAAGGCTGAAGCCGGAGCGAGAGGGTGGTGGAGGGTTTGTTGGATGGCTTCAGCCTCAGTGACAAGGTGGCGGGGGGTTTATTTGATGGTGGCAGTCTCAGAGCCAGGGTGGCAGGTGGTTTGTCTGGTGAAGGTAGCCTGAGGGCCAGGGTGGTAGGGGGCTTGTTTGATGGCTGCAACCTCAGGGCAAGGGTGGTGGGGGGCTTGTCTGAAGAAGGTAGCCTCAGCGCTAGGGTAGCAGGGGACTTTTCTGGTGACTGCAGTCTGAGGGCCACAGACTGAGGTAGGCTGTCCAGGGGCTGAACACTCAGGTCTGTGTCTGCCTCTGTGTCTGCAGGCAGCTGCTCTGGTGGCTGGGTGTCCTCGCCGTTAGTCAGGCCTTCTACGGGACGCGCATACTCACGAATTTCTCCTGGCTCTAGAGGGTGAGGCCCACAGGGATCATGCTCTGTACAGCATAATCTTCCATCCAGCTTGGAGATAAAGAGCATTCCTTCCCGGTGCTGCTTGCAGAAGGACCTGGGGCACATCTCGCAGAACGAAGCTGCTTCCTTACCGCACACGTCACACTGATGCCACGGGCACTCCCACTTTCCTGCAGCATGGACACGGGAGAAAAGACACACCTTAGGAGTAGGACAAGGGCCAGAGACAAAGACCTGCTGCAAAGGGACTTCAGGGGAAAATGAGAACACTCCTGTAATACCCACATACAATTCTATATGTCCTATTCAGTTTCTGCCTTAGCTTGACAGGCAGTTAACATGAATCTGCATTCTCAGAAGCAGCAAGGGCAATGATAATCATGACAAACACAAGCCACATCAGCTCAGACCAGAAGTCCATCTGGCTCCTGCACAGCACCAACCAACAGAAGTGTCTAGAGAGGAGCAGACACCCCCAGTTTGCACATCTCTGTAGCTCTGATTTTCATAGAAAACAGCAGTGGTTACCTGTGCACAACACCCAAGGGACTTTTTAAGCAAACATGTCAGATTCATCTTTTAATTCTGGATCAAAAACCTCCCTTCCTATTTTTTAGAAAGAAGAAGTGAGAGAGCAGCGATCACAAGGGCTAAGTTTCTATTGTCTCTGAACCCAAAGGCACATTCTTAACCTCTGGCCACGTATGGCCACGCTAAAACAAAGCTGCTCCCCCAGCAGCTCCATCTTCACAGCGAATCTATTGACAATCAGTACCAGTACCACCAACAGGCAAAACACAACATTACACTTCAGAGACTGCTGCTTTTCTCACTTGTAGACAACCTCACTGGCTCAGTCTCCTTCTCCCTCAGCCAAGGCCGTGGCTGGCTGTACCAAACACTTCCAGTTCATGGACTTAACCAGGCACAGGCTGAGCTCCTGACCTCTCACCACAGGTTGAGCAAAGATGTTTTTCCAAATACACCTCCTGTCTCTGTGCTGTCCCAGCACCCCACATATCCCCCATCTCTCCTGCTCCCTGCCTTGCTGTGGGGAGCAGCTCCTCACAGAGCAGCCCTGGCACACAGCTCTGAGCCAGAGGGCAACCATGGACACCAGCCAGGCCAGAGCACTTCCCAGCCTGCCGGAACCACACCCCAGACCTGTGGCTGTGGCCAACAGCTCCTTTCCAGGGAGGCTGGTTCCTGCAGCACAGCACTGAGCAGCTGTGGGCACTGCTCCCTGGACTTGTGCAACAGCAGCTCTCCACTCCCCTCTCTCACGATGCTTTTCCCCTGGGGTTGAAGGCAACATGTACTAAGTTTTTCCCCTCCTTTGAAGCCAGTCCAAGGCTTCTGTTCCAGTCTCAAAATATGCACACTGCTCTTCTGTGTCTTTTCCAATTTTTCAGCATTTTTTTCCAACTGAGGATGTTTAACACTTCCCATGGTCTCCCCTGTTCCTGGCTCATGGTGCTGCAGCACAGGCTGTCACTGCTCCCCCTGCACCAGCAGCATCCCAGAGAGCCACACAACACTGGGCCACTGCCAAGACCCTGGGACCATCCTTACAGAGGTCATTTGTACAGATGGAAAATAAAATAAGTAAAACCTGCTGGTTTGTTGCAGGAAAGACAAATCCTATCAAACCACTCTAATGGTCTTTGACAGGATAAAAAGGTCTAATGAATAAGCACCCTCTCCAGGGACAGCCCGGAGCTCTTGGAAGTAAGATCACACAATTAGCAAACATGCAAACAAGCAGGAAATTCCAATTACTTGACAGCAATGCCCATGGCAGAGGAAACATTTGAAGTAGAAAGTGCTGAACCTTTAATGTCCTGAATGATACTCTGAGGAGCAGGCCATGAAAATCAGTCTCAAAAAACAATTATTAATGGTCTTGTGGCAAACTGAGGAGGCATTTCAAATTACATCCTTTAGGAGTGTATTTTAATCTGTACAATAATTTACATTTCTGAAAGCAGAACAGCAAATACTCTTACAGATACAGGTAGATAACATGGAGCCTGTAAGGGACTGCAAAAATCCACTTGGACAGGCTCAGAATTTAAACTGGACAAATGCTCTTGTACCAACAAGGTGTAATTAAATAAAGACAGGTGCAAAACAGGATCGCAAGAGGAAGAAATAAATGAGAAAAAGATGAAGATGAAAACTCAATAAGGATAAAGCAAACCACCACACCACATCAATATAAGTTAGTTTTGCAAAACAAGTAAAACATAATTTCCGAAGAAATTTTATGTAAAAAACCAAAATATAATTATTCTCTTCTGTCAGAGTAAGTAAGGCCTCGGCTGCAATGCTGTTAAAATACTTGTTTCCAGTTTTAAAAAAACATGTAGGCAAGTGGGACACAGTCCAGAGCAGATCAAGAATAAAAACTTGAGGCTATGTTTGTATAAGCCGGAAAAGGACTGAGACAACAATCTCCCACTATGTAAAAAAATTTGTATCAGAGAGCTGGCAATCCTTTGTGTTTTTAAGTCAGGCTTTAGGAGAAACTTTGCAAATGGAAAGCAGAGGAACAGGCTGGAGGCTGGACTGTACCTTTTGAGAATATTTTATTTCAAATTTTTGCCCTCATTTCACCACAAACTAGATTATGCTTTGGTACTGTTCTCTGACATATGAACTAAGAGGTATTCAGATATTTAAGAGATTCTTTTCTAACTCCTATTTTCCAGGGTGCTGGTGGGGTGCAAACCAGGGCTGGGTTATTTGGACAACAAGGTCTGTTCAAAGGAGGTTTGAGAGAAAGATGTCTCTAAATGTTAAGAAGCTGCTAATAGAGTGCAAGGTGATGAGCAGCACCCAGGACATCCAGAGCCAACACTGTGACCCAAGCAGAGCCCAGCTGTGGAGAGCACTGACCTGCAGGTCTCTTGGTCAGGTTGAGGCAGTCAGCATGGTACACCTTGGGGCAGCCTGACTTCTTGCAAGAGACCAGCTGCCCTCCGTCCCCACAGCTGAAACACTCGTCCTCCCGCTCCTTCATCACCTCCGCCTGCGACCTGCGCTTCATCTGCGGCCGCCTCTTGAGCTTCTTGGACTTCTCCTCGCTGAGGCTGGGCTGGCTCTGTGGGTGAAACAATGCTGGTTAATGCAGGGCTCTGCCCCATCCACCTGCTCCCTTCCTGCTGCAAACCCTGCTGACAGAAATCCCACTGCCAGCTATACCTGAGACCTGTGCAGCATCTCTAGTGCTGCTCGGTATTTGGCATCCAAGTTACTACAGCAAATAGCTCCCAGTTATTCTGAAAGAGCCTGGAAGTCATGCAGCAAAGCTTGGCTCGACATGGGATTTATACAACTAGCAACAGCAGAATGAGGAGCTGGGGCTGCCTGGTGTCACTGAGCTCGTGTCACCTCTCCCAGACTCTTCAGGTCAAAGCAGTCAGGTTTCCTGGCACACACGACTCATAAGGAGTCTATCCAGGGCCTTCCTGCACTTTTTCACATTCATCACTTCCCTCTCCATTTTCAGTCTTAATTTATCTGTCATCAGTTTAGACCTATTCGTTCTTGTGTCAATGCTACTCTTTTGCACCAGAATCACAAAATCTTTATGGTTGGAAAAGACCTCTAAGATCATCAAGTGCAACATTTGAAGTTTTTCTATCTCCCTGAAGAAACCTCTGGGACACACTCTCCCGCTTGCAAACTGAAACTTTCACAGTCTGCACACTCAGTCTTCCCAGTGGCATTTCTCTGCCCTTATTGAGTACATGTATCCCAAACATGCCACCTCAGATAACACCTCACAGGCAGTGTACAAAGACATCAACACTCAGCCAAAAGAACAGGAAACTCCCCCAAAGCACTGCCCCCATTTGCCTCTTCCCCAGCTCAGTCCTGTGGCAGCTGAGCTGCACAGTGGCTCCTTCTCCACCACGACTGCCCAGCCATGACCTTCTCATGGTGGATTTGTTTCTGCTGTTAACCTCTCCAGGTATGTACTGTGGAATATCCAATCTCCATTCCCCCTATACTCAGTTATTCCTTTGCAACTGCCCCATCCTCTCACTCTCCCACGCCAATGACAACTGAACTCTGCGTCATGGCTACAGTTAAATTATCCGTGTAGTGAAGTAACTACAACTGGACCCAGGACAGGCAACTAAATGGTTCAAGTGATCTCTTCTCTGGCCTAAGGCTTCCTCCATCCCTGCTCTTCCAACTCCTCCTCCAAGCCAGACTGAGCCTCCCATTGTGTGGAACACTCAACTCCAGAAAGATGATGCTTCTTGCCCCCAGTCCTGACCTTATCAAAGAATCATCAGCTTAGTTCATCTAAGGAGACATGAGCTAAATTCTGTGCCATTTTCTACATCCCTTTGTGTTCAAATATGCATTTTCCATGCAAGATATCTCTGTGTGCTGAGACAATGCCTATGAAGCAATTTTTACATCCTTTATTCTGCAAAAATATCCTGCATAATACTTTCATCACCAAAACATTTAAAAACCTTGGTCTCCAGACCTACAATTTCAGAACTCTGCAGTTGGCTATCCAGCTTTCCTGTCACCAAGGAGTTACATCTCTTGATTGTTTCCTTCCTCTTCACAGTGGATGTTTCTGCTTTCATACATCATTCCCCCTGACAATGGGGACAAGCCAGGCCTTTCTTATCACTGAAAATGCAGGCACTGAAATGCCTCCATCTAAACTATGCCACGGATTTTCAGCCTAGTTCCTTGGCCATCTAATTACAAAGAGAACAAGACAATCCCTTCACAGCTAATTTGAATGTCTAAGAGAGGTCTAACAGCTGGACTAAGCTATTCCCACTTCCTCCCTGCAGTACCATGGACTCCCAAACATTCTTCCACACTCCTGGTTAGAAGGCACTTTTAAGAGTGAACTTGAGTATAATCAGTTTTGTCTTGCTGTATCTTCAGGAAGCTTAAAAATGCATCTATTGTGAGAAGAATTTTTTTAAAAAACACCCCAAGGTACTGTTTTCTTGGTATTGTTTCTTAGCCCATCTCATCAAGATGGAATGAGTCACCTCAGATATCACAATGGAACATGAACGCAAACTAAAGGGCACCTTTCCCTGATTTCCATCGTGCAACCTGCAATTTCAAGGCAAAAATGACAGTCAAACCATGTATAACACAGGGGCAGCACAAAATCAATTGAACTTTAAATTGCAACCCAGAAAAGAACTAAATACATCAGATGTGCAACTTCCCCCATCTGTCAGCTTCTGAAGACATCCATTTTTTTATTTTTATAAGTTAATTTTTCTGAAGAACTAATCTCTGGAGAATTCATAAAACCTTCTCTATATATTGATGGGGCTCAACAACTGTGCTTCTGGAGGTTTTTAACCCTTAACTGTGGGCACGGCAGGATCCACATACCAGAGCAGAGGGATTACAGACTGATTTGGTGAAGCACTTGTAACAAACCAACAGCTGAGACATAGATTTAGCGGGTGACAGCTGGGAACTCGGCCAACTGCTCCTGTTATTTCCTTTTCCCAGTGAGAACCAGCTCACACAAGGAGGTAATTGAAATCAATTCCTGTTACTGCAACATTACAGTTACAAATCGAAGCCCTCAAAAAGTCAGTGAGTTCTAAAAGCTGGTGGTTTTCCAACCACAGATATGGCAAATTTCTTATGTCTGTCTGATGTGTAAAAATCTGTCCTTTCATTAAAACCAGAATAAAACCAAAAACTTTACTGCAGAATAGATGGTGAGGTAGCAGCCTTCTGGCTCTAAAGCAACTTCAGTGTGAAGGAATGTGAGTTTGCTGGCCTTCCATGCATGCTCACAATTTACTCAAGCCTTTACTTTGGGAAATGGGCCGAGTTGTATTTTCTTGGTTATCTGATGAAGTCTTTCCCATGCCTGTCCTTTGCTCCTCTATGGAAATTGTCATGATAAGAAGTAGAAAATTAAACAAAAAATTTTTAAAAACCCCAACCTCTTTCTTTTATTCTTTCGGTTTAAAAATTAAAAAAACCCCCACCTCTTTATTTTATTCTTTCTGTGTAAAATAAAGCTTCCTGTCATTATTTATAGCAACTCTGATAACTGAAGACTAAGATTTGCTCTCTCAGAATGAAAACTCGAATATTTAACTCATTTCAAGCACTGTTCCCATGGGCACACTTAAATGATCTCAACCTGAAACCTCTGCAACCAATGAATGATATACATCTATGCAAAGAGGTGATTCGGAAGAACAAAAGCTTAAAGGATGCATCGTACCTTAGGCCTTACTCCTAGGAAGCCACTGCAGTTTGGGGCACCACATTTACAAACAGTCTTTCCATTTCCCAAACACTCCAGATTGTAGTTGAAAGTCAGCTCAGTCCCTGGCACAAAAGCAGATCAAAACCAAGCAAGTTGTTAATGAATTACAGAGTAGAATGTTCTACTGCTGAAGTAAAAGCACTTTTAAAATACAATTTCACAAATGACTGCCACCACTACACAAGAACACCAAACTATTAATCTTCACATAGATCTGTGTAGATTGAAAATTCAGTGCAACCCCTCACCCCCAGCACATTTTACAGCTAAAAAGGGCATTGATCCTGTAGCCTGTATCAACATCCACTGATACCATGGCTGTATGTGTTTCATTAGGTTACTGCTACTGTTAAGTCTCATGAATACCCATACGAAAATAAAAATTAAATCCCCTTCCAGAGAGCTACAACCCTCCCTTTTCCTTACAGAACCCCTGAGGCTACTGCAGACATTGACACAGTGTTCCTTACCAGCTTTGATATTCACAAGTGCGAAGAGCCCCACCCGAGTGTCACCATTCACACACCATTTCTGAGTCTCACAGTTGGGCTGGCAGCAATGGTTCATGAACCGAGCATAGTTGCCCTTTGGCCCAGCATCAATGATTCGATCCTGGAATTGCAAATAAAAGACAACCAGAAAACCGACATTTCAATCAGCTGTCATCAACTGTAATCAACCAGCTCTGATGCCTCTGGCCAGTGCTGGCAGATCACATGGCAATACAGCCTCCTGCACATCATCCTTCTCACAGACACAGGGCTCCCAAACAGCCAGGACAGTGGCACTTTCTGGGAAACAATGTCTCCCTGTGGCATCAGTACTGGATAAACACCACCTCAGAACACTTCCAAAGCAGTGCTTGTGGTTCCAGGCCCCAAGTTCTGCTTAAAAGCAAAATAGCAGTTCCTATTTCTTACATGTCAGTGTACAGAAGGAGAACAGGAAGAGTGTGTAAGCTGAGGTACACTGGTGCACAGCTTGTTATGGGGCTGGAGAGGAGAGGGAAGCTGCAACTGAGATTTGCTTTTGTAGTACTGAGGGAGATTTTAACACTTGGGTCTGCCCCATCAGCCAGACAAGGAGAACAAGATATGGTCAGTGTGAACTTGCAGCAGGATGAGGAGAAAGACATAAAGCAGTCACTGTTATCCTGTCCCACACTCGACAGCTTCCTCCCCATGTCTGCTTTCATGGTTTCCTTCTCATCTTTCCATGGTTGAGTGACAAAGTGTGGAAGCAGCTGATAAAACTACTTAAACCTCTGAAAATCAGGAGCTCATAGCAACAACCTGGCCCTCAGGACCCACTGGGGAGCCTGTGGGTGTAACTAAATCCATCACTCTACTGAGAACAGCAAGACCTGAGATCTGAACTTAGATGAAAGTCTTGCTGTGCCTTTAATTTACATGTCTGAGGGCTGATGCACCAGCCCCATTCTGAGTTCTCCAAGGTTCAGCTGCTGGGAAGGATCCCAATGTTCCCAAATTCAGCCTCTTATGCTGAAGCAGGATCTACGGTCCTCAGACAACTGTCCTCAGCTCTTCTGAACAAACTCAGGCAGCGTCTGTTCAGACTTTCCTCCTAACCCTGAAATCCAACCTGAAGCTCCTCTACTGCACGTTAATTCATTTAGTCATTTCAGAGGAAATGCAGACCAGCTCATCAGCAATGCTTAGCACCTTTTTACTAGATGGACTATCATGCCTTCCTTCCCATCTTTTTACTTCTGTTTGGGAGGCTGGAAAGAGATTCCTTGCACATACCTTATCCAGTGTCAACATGTAGAAATTGGTAATGTCATGCTCCTGAGCATAGCGGATTCGGGCTCGGCACTCCTCCTCGTCAATTAGCTCCCCAACATACTCATTAACAAATTCACCCTGCCAGACAGAAAACAACAAACTGATAAGACAAATTATCTGCAGGATGGAGGGATGTCCACCTTTGTGCTGTAACTTAGCTCCTGTTTCCCTCCTAAAAATCTCTCCCTGTGCTTTGCAGACAGTTTGGCCTATAACCTTCACCAAGAGCACTGAACCATACATCCGTTTCACATGCTCAAAAAACTCAAAATAAATTAAATAAAGAACTGTGACCATCAGGTTGTTCTTTGTGCCAAAGAAAGAATTAGCATCCAGGGACAGACACAGAAGTTAACCACAAGAACAGCACTTTGCTGTAAAGCTCAAAGCACTGCCCTAATTGCATTCCAGCTGAAAACAATATCCCTTTGGGGACCAACCACATGGAGCAGCAGGATGCACCTGGAGCACCTGCTCCTGCCGTGAATGCATGGAGTTCTCCTGTGGTGAAGTACTGCAGAAACCATACTCCAGCCATTAAAGATAACCCCAGCTCTGCTCCAGTGGGGCTAATAGGTCCTCCCACTAAATAACTGAGCGTTTCTGTTTCCAGACTGTCTGCTGAAAGTGAAACAAGCACATGGAATGGCAGAAATATCCTTTAAGTCATGGAACAGCAGGCAGCAAAGTTTTCAACAAGACAGACTCACATTTTGCCTCTTCTATCAAAGCCTCTTTTCATCGTATCATCCCTACTCCCTTTTCAGACATTCTTCTCCTAGTATGCTAATAGTCCTCTGTTTCACTTCATCCTTTATTAGCTTTGGGGTTCTTTCGGATTTAACATTCCTCCTTCTTCATTCAGCACAGATGTGTGTCCAAAGAATTGCTATTCTTTGCATTTAAAAAATACATACAAGTCTTTTAGGTGGAGATAATCAGTTTCAGCAATAAAACCAGGCATCTCCAAGACACTGCCCTTTTTTAAGATCCAAGCCCTGGCTTCTGTTTCTGACACAAGATTTTCATGCTGGATAAGCCTGGCTAGTCAAGAATGGGGAGGAGGAATAATCACTGTTCCCCATCTGGAAATCCTGAGCACCATTCCATTGTTCTTACAAGCAGACTGACCAAGCAATCACCTTTCTTACCCGTGGGACATCAACATGCAAATCATTTTCTCAGTCAGCTGAGCCAAAACACTCTTGTCAAGACTGGAAAGACTAAATTCATCAAATTTTTTTCCTAAATAGCATTCTACAGCAAGAAGTCTTCTTCAAACCCAATTTTCAACCCAAGAGCGATCAAGAGAGAAGCGACAAGAGGCAGCGACACAGGAAGAGCGTACGTACCTTCCTGATGTCAGTCTTGGCCTGCAAGCCCCAGCCTCGTGCCAGCGTGCGGAAGATCTGCACCTCGGGGTACTGGCGCTTGGAGAAGCACTGGTTCTGGCAGCGCTCCCCAGCAGGACACACCAAGGGGTGGCACTCGTAGAGCAACATGCGGTTGATGCACTCCGAGTCCAGGCCGCAGGGGTTCTCGTCCGTGGGTTTGCAGTTGCAGCGCGGGATCTCGGACAGGTCTGCAGTGAAGATCTGCACCTTCCCCACCGGCCGGTTCACCTTCAATGCACACGAGGGACATGAGCTCTTGGAGCTACAGGTAACCCTGACAGGCACTTCTATACTCCACCCCTGCCCATGAGCTGATGGGCTGCAGTGACTTAGTGACAGCATTGTGTCCTTCTGCCCCTCGCTATTTTTGATATGGGAATGCTATTTTTGAGAGGCAGAAGGTTAGAGGAAAGAGCTCAGGAGGGTACAGGTTCCCCATTAGCATCACTTGGTGCAGTGTGTATTCTGTGACTCTGGAAGGGCGAGAGGCTGCCAAGATCCCCCTCGCATCATCACTGAGCTCGCATCCAGCTCAGGTGGCCAGCCCAGTGCTCTTGCTAGGCACACACCATCCCTGTGATCAGCACCAAACCACTTTCTGCATCAAACTGCACCTTTTTCAGTCTGTCAGGTGCTTTTCCTCAACTTTCACTTACTGCCCTGCTTTTTGCATGTTACCTTCAAGCTGGTTTGTGCTCTCAGCTGTCACATTTGTGACAGAAAGCCTACCATGCAGTTACTTCCCTATCCAACTGTCCTGCAGACGTAAATGGAAGTCAGACCAGACAAGGCTGGGGTTGGAAGGCCCAAAGAAGAGCTCAGAGTTAAGCCAAGGAGCTCTCTAAAAACTGCTCCAGAAGGAAGCAGAGTGCAGCACCAAGTGGAGAAGCGACTGCCGTGTCTGTGGCAAGAGCTGGGTCCTTGGGGTTTGGTTAAAGGCAGCAAACGCTGAAAAGCAGGCAACAGAGAGTCAGGACTTTGGAGAGAGACACTGAAGAAAAGCTCCTTGCTGTTCTTTCCCTGGGTGAACCATTGTATCACTTTCCTCTCCCAGAACATGAAAGAAAAGGATTTTAGCAAAACTATTCCAGCCCCAGTTTCAGTTACCTAGTCCCACCCACAGAGTTTCCACATTGACAGCCTGAGGCTGGCCCAGTCCTGATCCCCCTTTGTTTAAACACAAACCCTGCAGAAATCCCTCATTAATCTCTTCAACACTCCCCCTTTCCTCCTAGAACTGCGCCCCACCTCCAACCTTCCTTGTCACTCAGGTTCTCCTCTGCTGCTTTCCATCTCTTACTCATCACCTCATTAAGAGTGGCAAGACTCAGAGGATTGGGTCAATCCACCACTGGCACTGCTCTAGCACTGCCACTCCACACCACACATGTCCAGCACACCTGCCCTATTCTCTGAGGCACTGCTGGGAGAAAAATAAAACAGGGCAATGCCTGGACTAGTCACAAGCCTGACGTGATGAAGGATCCCAAGGATATTTTGCAGCAGCCCCTCGGTGTGGGTGTTTCTTGGGATGGACTCAAGGTGCTGATCTCCTTAGAAGGAGTGGACAGAAACAGCTTCAGCCATTCCACCCTGAAGCCTTCTCCAGTTCACCATCTGCTCCTGCAAACTGCTTTGCTTCCAGAGAGACAAACAGCTTGCACCCAGACCTCAGAAGAGCTGCCATGACTAATGACCACAACTGCCATTATTTATATAAAAGGGTATTTCAAAGGCTCTAAACTGCTTCCAAAGTTCCTTCATGCTGCGGCCAGAGAGGCCTAAAAATAGCTATAATGAGAAACTACTTCCTCCACTGAAGCTGCCAGGCCCATACTGCTGCCACAGCATTCAGCTGTGCTCTTTACACTACACAGTAACTCATGGAGGATATACCTGCCTGCCTAAAAATCCTAGCTAGATACAAAAAGTGCCAGAAATCAGTTAAGCTTTTGTATTTTGCTGCATAAATAAGGGAAAGAGCAGACAGAAGCAGTAAAAAAAGAACACAGTCCCAGAGTCAATGGGTTTCTGGTCAGTTGGGATCCACTTCTCAGACATAGGCATATGCTTGGCCCCAGCCCTCCTCTCAAGTCACCTCATCCTGTAGGACTTCTAGTGCTGCTTCAATTCTAACTCAATAATAATAATAATAATA
>VXAX01002084.1:1369-31980 GCA_013399835.1 Leptocoma aspasia
GTAATTTTGTTTGGCCACCCCAATTTTTCTTTTTTTTTTTTTTTTTTTAGCTTGAGTAGGAGTTGGAGAATTTCTAGCCTCTTTTAGTTGCATAAAGCTTATTTTTTTAAAGAAAGAATACATTTCTAAAACAATTTTTACTATTACAGTTTATTAAGTTTCTGAGTGCCTAATATTGCTGTGTGGTTATTTATTTATTAATTTTATCATCTTCTTTCCTGTGTTTGGATCTAAGATGCACTTGATGCTCAAGATTTTAATATTTTGTTTGGTAGTTAGAGATAGTTTTTATTATTTTTTAGACTAGGTATTAGAAGAATTTTTTTTCTGTGAGGGTGGGGAGGTTCTCAGAGAAGCTGTGGCTGCTCCTGGATCCCTGGAAGTGTCCAAGGCCAGGTTGGACGGGGCTTGGAGCAACCTGGGATAATGGAAGGTGTCCCTGCCCATGGCAGGAGGTGGCACTGCATGGGCTTTAAGGTCCCCTCCATCCCAAACCTTTCTGTGCTATAAAACACCTAAAAGAAGTATTTTTGTTCCCTAACCAGCAGTGGAATTTTATGCCTGAAATCAATAAGGAACGAAGCAAAGCAATTAAAACAATCCACGCTACGATAAACCACCACCACAACGAAGCTTTGAATAGCGCTGAGGATTAGTTAAGCAGTCTTCAGAGGTGATTTGAGCAACTTTTCCTGTTGTTTCAGATAACATCATTCAGAAGGTGAAACACCATTTCAACAGCTCCCGTGGCTGCTGGGCCAAGGGCAGCTGGGAGAGGGTGGAGGAGGAGCTGCAGCTGCAGCCCCCAGTGCAGCTGCAGCTGGAGGCCACGGAGCTGCTGAACGGGCTGAGCAATGGAGGGCACTCAGGAGGCCATGTGGAGGTTGGTAAGTTACTTCTACGCCAGGTGACAGGAGATTTCCTCACCCTCACCCTGCACGTGGCAGGAAAACACGTGGGGGTTCCTCGCATGCCCAGAAATGTTTATTTATGGGGCGTGCGTGTGGAACCAAAAAAGGCTTTTTCCAGTGTAGTAAACAACATATGGGCTTTGCATTGCAGCAGGTATGCAGCAGAGCTTGGGAGACTGCTGTGGAGGCTTTTTCCAGCCTTACAGCTTCCTCTCTGTGTGGGAAGTATAGGCTGGGCTTGATATTTTCCTTGTGGAATTCTCTTCTCTTCAAATCCTTGTTTGTTCAAATTTCTAAAGAAGCTCCACTGATTCGTTGCTTGCTGCAAACTCATAATGAAAGAGCTGTAATTACAGTCTGAATGAGTTTCCTCAGCCTTGAGGGAAAAGCAGATGAGAAAAATACGAGCTGAGGGTAAAACTCTTGTCCCCACATTGCCTGGCTTGACTTGTTCTCCCCTCTTTGCTTTTTCCTTCTACCTTATTGTTTTTAAATTTAATCCATTTGACTAAAATTCTGAAAGAGGCTTGACAGGGGCCTTTTCTATAACAAAACCTGATGTTTTACCTGCTTCTGAAATACCTAAAAATGGTACCTCTTACTTGTGTTTCAGTTGCACACTCAAGGTCCTGCCTACCTCCTCCACAAATGAAATCATAAAATTATTTAGGTTGGAGAAAACCTTTCAGATCATTTAGTCCAGCCAGAAACCAAACCTTGCCAAGTCCACCACTAAACCATTCTCTATTTTAATCTTATTAGCACGGTGGTTTAAATGCAGCTGGAGTGCCATGAGCTTGTATTTCCTTTTTTTTTTGTTGTCGTTCTTGGCTTCTGAAACACTAATAAAATTAAGTTCCTGTTGCTCAATCTTATTGTTTGTGATAGATGAGCTGGAATCTAATTTGACATAGGTATTTTAAATTAGAGTATGGAAGGGCACTGGCCAGGAGGAATTAAAAATAGAATGGAAACCACTTTATTTGCCAGTCAGATTTGTGAGTGCTCCTCAGAACTCTGCTTGAAGGTTAAGTCTTTTTATGTTATGACAGGGCTTAGAAATTCTTTGCACTTTTTCTTTAAATTTTGAACAGCTTCAGTGCCAGTAAATATTTGTGATCTAGTCTGTGTCCACAGATCAGAAATACATTTTCACTTCCCTCTTATTCCTAATTGCTTTTCTTTACTTTCCATCTGGCTTTTTATTTCTGGCTGTTTTCTCTGGTCTAACACAAATACTCTCACAGATTGTTCTGCCTTTATTTTAAGGATCATGTTTATGATCATCTGTTTGCCTCCACTGGAGTCAGCTTTCCTGGCTTGTGTCTCTCTCCTCTCATCATTCCCTCCCAGCTGAATCCCACTTTGCTGCTCTAAGTTTAGCTGTGTGCATAGTGTTTGTTCCATATTAATGTTATTTATACGATGGCTCTGCTCTACAAGAGACTCTTTGAAATGCTGTGGCTGCAGGAGAGCAGAATTGAATTGTGCCTGCACTCCCTGGTGCAGATTGATGGATCCAGGAATGATCCAGACATCCCTCTCCTCACATGGCTGGAGCTGCTCCTGGCCTCTTTGGAGCTCTTCTTTTAAAATCCTTGTTTGTTCAAATTTCTAAAGAAGCTCCACTGATTCATTGCTTATTGCAATCCTCTGGCTCTTCAGTTTGGTGTGAAAAGGGCCAGAAAAGTCAGGGCAGCTTTGTCCTTGTTAGCATTCCTGAGAACAAGAGATTTTTCCCTTCCTACTTCCATTCTTTCTGCTGTTTGTTCTTTTCTTTTGTTACCTAAACCCAGCCCAACTCTTGCTACAAAAACCCTTCCCTTGTACCCTTGATCAACCCCCCCCAGCCCTGGCTGCTGTCGGTGTGGGCACAGCTGGTGCTGCTCCAGGGGACACTGGAGGGGGGCACAGGGGGGCTCTGAGGAGCTTGCTGTGCACAGGGAGAGTTTGCACATCACAGCTGCCTCTGGGAAGCAGCAGAACAACTTGTGCCTCTCGTCTGGCGAGCGAGCTGGTGAATCCTGCAGCTGCCCTTGAGAGTTCTTCATCTTCCATGGGCACACAGGGAGTCCTTCAGAGGCCTTTTCAAGGGGTTGTTTGTGAAGCTGTCTCGCTCTCTGCCTTTTGTGGGCTTGGATTTTAGTTGAGGCTGTTGGAGTGATTTCATTTCTCACTCCTGCTCTTTCTGCAGAGCTGTGAGTGAGTGACTCAGTGTCCAGCCCTGTGCTGTGCCTGCAGGAGGCAGATCCAAGCTGCTGCACACTCTGGTGTCTCTTCCAGTGAAATGGCCACAGGCCTCTGCCAGGAAATCTTTTATGGGCAGAGGTTTCAATTCCTTCACTGTGTGAGGGTGTTTGCAGTTACTCTGCACACATTCAAACCTGCTGGTGCATCACCCACAGCTCCCAGAACGTTTCTGTGTGGATCTTGTGCTCTGAAGTGCACAACTTCTGTGCTTGAAGAGTCAAATCAATGTGAAGCCTAATTAGTGTTTATTTGTGCTTGTGCAGAGTTGTGCTGTCTTGGATTGAGTGTTTGTACTCTTCATTTCCCTTACTTAATGTAATAGACCATTCCAGTATGAAATTCTCTTTATAAAAATAGGACTGACTTCACCCAAGGAAGTGAGGTAATTTTCCCTTAGCAGGACCCATCTCACTTCCCTGTGCAATTTCAGTTTGTGAGTTAAACCTCAGAATTTAACAGCAGAAGTAAATCTCTACAGCAAACCATTTCAAGACCAGTTTTCACAGAATCTGAACCCTGAGCAACTGGATGTTTTAATCTCCCCTGCATCTGTGACAGCAATTCTTTTTATCCTCCTGGACTAAAAAAATGTAACTTTTACATAATATTTCATGCTGCAGAAGCAATATATTGAGACCTACATTGTTCTTCCCTAGAGACTGGGAGCTCTTGGCACGTGTAGTTTGCAGAATCCTGCTCAATGAATGACACTTGTGCTTGATAATTATAATTTGTTTGAGAGACATTTTATGCCTCTGAAGCAAACCTTAGAATTTGAGGAAAAAAAAGAATCTTTATTAGGAAATATCTGTGGGAGAGTTAGACATATATATATAGCTGCAACATTATTTAATTAATCAAAAGTAGGAAGTAGGAATAGCAGGGAAAAAATAGAAGGAAACTGAATTCTGGGGTCAGTGAATGAATAAAGATGCTGCTACTAGTTCTTTGTAAATGTCACTGTGTAGCAAAAGAAAAGCCAAAGTGCCTTTGAGTGACAGAGTAACTCACACCATTCTGTCTGTAATACCCAGTAATGCTCCCTACAGTGACACATATCAAATTGAGTTGATACAGTTCCTTTTGCAGTTGCTTTGGAGCTGAAATTATGGGTGTGTGAGTGCATGCCAGACAAATTAATTACAGAGACACGGATGAAAGGTGCTTTACATCCCTATATTAATTTGGCACCAGAGTTTTTTACATCCATCTGTCAAAACCTAGCTTGAAGGAGGAGGCAGGAGTGTTTTCCTCTCTGAAACCTTGTGGTGGCTGTTGTGGTGTTTCATCTGTCACTCTAAAGGAAGCCAGAGGTGCAGTTTATCTCTAATAGTCAGGATCTGGATACACCTGGACACAGGGAGAAGATCCTGAGGGCTGGATGGTTTTCTTGAAGGCTCATTCATTCTCTCCTGTGTCTTGGGTGCAGGAGAAGATCTGGATTTGATATCTGAGCTGCAGATTATCATTTTTTATTAAACTGACAGTGTCCTACTTGTGGTGATCCAAGGGCAGGGATGAAATGTAGGTGAGGATCAAGGTGTGGAATCTGTTGTTGAACAAGCGAGGGAAAGCTGGAGGTGTGCTCTTGGACAAGCCTGAATTAAAGGCAGCAGATTCCAAAGCTGAACACACATTTATGATAATTACTTTGACCTTAATTAGGGAGGTATCAATGAGATTATCCTGCAGAATTGCTGTTCAGCAGTGTGGGTGTTAAGTAGTAGCAGAGAAGGTGAGAAAGGAAGGAGGCAGATAATTCACTACCTGTGAAATGTGGGCAGCCTGAGCCCTCAAGCTGCCAGTGGGGAGAAATATTAATTACTGGTTAAGGAGGAGATGAATTTCTGCCTTGCTGTGATGGGTGGCTGAAATCTAAGCCCTTCCCCAGACCTTTGGGCGGTGAAAGCCTCTGGCTTTTCTGCTGACCTGTGAGGAGTGCTGAGCACCCTCATCTGCTGGAATAAACAAAGAATCAGCTACGTGCACCATAGTAGAAGACATCGATGCCAAATAGGTCAAGAAAAATCTGTTGCTGACCTGTTTACAAATACTCCAGAGCTCTGATATTTCTGAGTGTGTGGAGAGCTGAATACTGCAATACAACAACAAAAAAGGGGGTTTCTGTTCATAATCAGTCTTCCCTGGAGCAAGCATGAAAGGTTTTGAAAGTGTTTAATACCGACATAAGGTAATTGTGGTGTTTTCTATTGAAAGATTGAAAGTAATAGTGCAAACTTTCACTAATGTCTGGTTTTCATTTCATTTGAAGTCCCTACTTACAGAATGCAGCCTGTGACCCCCTTGGGGATTCTGTCACTTGTTCTGAACATCATGTGTGGAGCTCTGAACCTCATCCGAGGAGTTCACCTGGCAGAATATTCCTTTCAGGTAACCCTGGTTGCACTCAGACCTGAGAAGGAGTGAAAGGCAGGGAGTTTTGGGGTAACCAGGTCAAGGGTGGCTGTCCTGCCCCTTAGCTGAGCACACATCTTTCCACAAGAGGTGCTTTGTTTCCCCAGGGAATGTACAGTTGCTTACTCACCTGCTGCACCTTGTGCATTTTGCTGTACATCACAATATTCTGCATTTTATTCTGTTCTACAGAAGTTTAAATTTTGAGTAATATTTATTCTTACCAGGCTGCCTGGATTTTTTTTTCTCCATTCTTCCATTTTATTTTAGATCCTTTTCTGTAATTTTTTTTTGAAATAAACATGAGACTGTAAACAACTTTAAAAAAGGAAAAAAAAAAGTGTCCTGGTTGTATCCTGACACAGTTTTATTTAGCAGGAACTGTCACATAAGCCTCAGTTCTTGGTGTCTTATCCAATGATATTGATCTTGGTGTTTAACACTGTTACAGTCAATCAACATAAACTGGAATAAGAGGTTCTTGACTATATTTATAATGTTCTCAAATATCAAGCAGCACTTGCTAAAAGCTGTGTCTGACGTAGTTGTCACTTCTTTTAATCCCAACAGGAGGACCATGAAGGAATTGGAAATGTGATAGCTTTTTTTCTACCTTTTCTAGCCTGTGTTTTTCAGGTATGTTAACTGCAAATAATTTTTTTTTGCTGATTATTTTGCTGTTATAATTCACAAGACAGAACCATTTTCAGCTAAGCAGAGGTTTTTAATATCCTACCTAGGTGATTCCACTGATTTATTCCAGTGAAGTGGCACAAAAGCAGTTCAAGGCACATTTTGACCCTTGGAAAATTGCATTTGCAGGCTTTTTTTAGTGCTTCCATGTTCTGACAGCTCAGAGGGCGCTGGGTGTGATGGATAAATGCCATCCCAAAGATGGTTTCTTCCCAGAGGGATGGACACGTTTTCCTGTCAGTGTCAGACTTGGTGATGGGCTTTTGGGGCACAACCACCTTGAGCAGATACTGGACAGCAACATTATTGAAAATGGTGTAATTTACATGAAAAATCACATTGAATCCTGGTGGTTCCTTAGATTTTTTTCCATAATGGGGTTATTTTCTCTGACCTTACATGGAAGAGTTTGAATGAGGAAAATACTACATGTTCTGAATTGTTTTTTCTTGAAAGGCTCCTTGAATTCCTAAAAAATTCCACAGCCTTTAACTTGAGGGCAATATGCTGGAAAATCTTCAACTTTTAGCCTGGCATTGCAGGAAGGTGCTGCAGTTTTGTTTCTAGGAATAACTGGTGCCCTTGTTGCTTTTGGATCATGGTTTGGGGACCACTATCTGCAGACTTTGATGTATTTATGGGATTATTTGTTGTATTATGATACAATTCAGTGTATTTCAATACAATTTCAACCTTACAGCTTTGCTCATGGCAGAGCTTTGAGGTGAAGAGATTAATTTAGATCTAAGAGATTTATTTTGCTCTAATAGATGAATTTAGATCCAATAGATTAATTTACATCCAATAGATTAATTTACATCTAATAGATTTATTTTGATCTAATAAATTAATTTAGATCTGATAGATGAATTTAGATTTAAGTACTTGATGCAAGTTGTTTTTTCACAAAGAAAGGCTCTGTGCTACTTCTTTCCCTGTGAGTACCTGAAGCCAGGGAAGCTGAATAAAAGAGAGTTCTCTCTTCTCCCTTTGATTTATAGCAGCTTCTTCCCAAAGTGCCTGTGCACAGCCTGCAGTGCTTTCCACCTGCTGACCTCTGCCTGTGGCATCAGCACAGCTGGAAACTCTGACCTGAGGTGACAAAGGCTGATCTGTCACTGCCTGAGGGGAAAAAGTGACTCCTTTGTCAGCACTGGGAGCTTTTCATTTTCTCCTGGGAGGGTTTTGCTCTTCACTTGCTCAGTAGATGGGTTCCAGCTGTCCCAGGCAGCAATTCCCAGCTGGATCTCTGGTTTTGTGCAGAGCTCAGTGCTAACCCTCCCTCTCTGCTCCTTTTGCAGTGTTACCTGTACCTGTTCTACAGCTCAGCCAGGAAGGTGAAGACATTTGTGCTCCTTCTCTGTGTCTGTTCATGCAACATCTACTTGTATGGATTAAGGAACCTCTGGCAAATCTCCTTCCACATAGGAGTGGCTTTTCTTTCCTCTTATCAGATCCTGACAAGGCAGCTCCTGGAGAAGCAGCCTGACTGTGGTGTATGAAAAAAAAAAACAACTTGGGGTTTGCTACTCTGTTTTTACAACTCTCTTTTTGTATTCACCTGGCCAAAAATAGCTCAGAGTGTTTTTTAACCATCCATGGCAATGGTTATTGCAAGGAGAACAGTTCCAAGCAACTTGGGATAAGTAGGATCCTGTAATTATGTCCAAGACACAGCAAAGAGTGCAGCTGTATTTCACATGGTGCATGGTAGAGCTTGTCAGGTGCCACCAACAGATGGAAGTTCTTACCATCAGCAGGCTTTTCCTCCTCGGCTGCCACCATGCAGACAGCATTTTGCCATTTGTCTCACTGGCTCTGTGACACTTTGGCAGGTCAGTCTTGCCCTGCTGCTGCAAATACTCAAATTGTGTAGTAAAACAAAGGTAAAGTGATGGGTAACATTTCTGTCTCTAGATTTGCTAAGGTTCTTGGTAAATGTGAGTGAAGGGCTTGTTTGCTGTAATTAGGTGAGTGCCGTATCAGTGGGAAAAATGCTGAGGGTGAGCTTCAGGATCATTTTTCTAGGTTTGGAAGGACAGGAAAAGGCTGTGGCTCTTTTATAAACCATAAAGTCTATAAATATCTCCTTGACTGAACAGCACATTGCAGTTAAGTGTGTGTTCATGGGTTAATTGCAAATATGCTTGGGGCAGCAGAAAATAATCCAAATGGGTGTAAGGGATCTGTCAGCTCTTGTGGCCTTTGTTTCCTTGGCTAAGGTCACTTTTGGGATAAGGGCAATTCCATGTTTGCTTGGCCTGTATGGATAATAAATCTTCCAAACCTGCTTATGACAGGCCACTGACTCCTTCACCTTTCTTTAAAAAAATGAGTAGCTGGGGAGTAGGAAGCCATTTCCAGGAAGGGAAAGCCAAGAGCAGGTTCTCTTTGTTCTGCAAAACACCTGTGGCTAGTGGTGGTGAATTCTTACACTCAGGTGAGTTTCTGAGTGTGCACTTTGGAGTGGGGGACTGCAGGGCTGGAATTCCCAACCTCTGCTGCACTGGGTGTTCTGCTCTGTCATGGATCCAGGTGCACAGGGGGCATTTTAGGGCATAGATGAGTAATTGAGGCTGGCTGTTAAAAAAATGCATAGCAGTTTGATGCAGCTGTCCTTGAGGAGTTGTAGAGATTCAAACTGAGATGTAGAGAACTGTAGGTCTGTTATTGTGGAATCACAGTCCTAAAATTTCCTTTTATTTTTTTTTTCTTTCTGGTCATCCCCATTTCTTTCACCAAAGATTTATTTTTCCTCTCACATAGTCTCTACCTCTGGTTGCAAAGAGATTAACATGCAGCAGAGTTGTCTTTTTAGCAGGAACACAAAAGAAAATTCCTTTCTTTTGTCTCAGTGAGTTTTCCTGAAATCTCAGGATGCAAACACTAGGATCAGACCAGAAATTTGTGGTGCTGGACCTTGGAAGCACTTCTGGATGCAGCTGACTGCAGCAACAGCATCCATGGGCAGCCCGTTAAAACCTGCACAGTTTCTAGGACATCAGGAGACTTAGTGCCAGAGCTTTTCCCAGGAGGAAAATGCAGAGATTTCTTTTTCACTGCACTTACTGTAACAGCAACGTGATAAAAACCTCCAGACTGTGAGGAATAATCTGGTAGGAATGATGAAAGAATATTTTAGCCAGGCATTTAAGGACACAGCCCGAGCTGTGTGCCATAAGGGAAAGGTTTTCTGTTATAAGGGAGTGGATTAAAGTTGTTTATTATCTGTCATTATCCCAGTTTTCTGTCAGAGTGCAAGTGGAGAAATGAAGCCACAATTCAAGCCTTGTCCCTGAGACACCATGATGACCCCACAGATGTGAGGGGTTTTGTACTGCTCTTAGTTTTCATACTGTTCAGCCCCAGTTTTCCCTGGTAAATTACTTCTGGAGACTGCAGGGAACTCAGCCACGAGTTTGGATTACAAGTTTAAAAAAAAATCTGAAAAAAGAACACCCCAAAAATCTGACACTAGAAACTGAACCAAGGAAACTGAACCAACTTTAAGGATAACGGATCTGATGACTGGTGGTGTTTTCCAAGAGCATAAATTGGGTATAAACCAGGATAAATTCCAGGATAAATTTGGTATCAACCCACTGGATTCCTGTGGGGAAAGGATGAAGCATTTTATACTACAGACAGACAAAACTTCATGAAAAGGACTTTAGGACATGAGCCAACTCCCTGCTCCTGCCTTTTTATCCTCACTCTGGCTGAAGAGTCTAAAAGAGCTTTTCCTGTTTCTCCTAGGCTTGGCTAAGCCAGCCCTGCTCTGGCCTGAGGCTCACAGAGCATTTACAGCTGGGCATTCCTCAGCCTTGTAGGGAGCTGATTGGAAAAATTGAAACATTCCTGAAACATTCCTGATGCTTCCCCAGCATCCAGCTGCTCTGTTCTGAAACAAATCCATCCCTGAGCCAGGGGATGGCAGCCACAGCTCTGCAAAGGAGTGGTGGAACAGAGTTCTATAATTACAATTAACAGAGTGGAGAAAGGTTAAATTCAGCTTTTTTATTTTTTTTTAATTGGTTTTCCTAAAAACGTTTCAGTAAAATCAAACCAAATCAGTTTGTTCAGTTCTGCCTTTGCCTAAACTTCTGGTTTTTTGCTTTGTGGATTTTTGGGGGATGTGACTGAATCTTCAGGTGTTTTCTACCCAATGACAAAGCTCTGTTTTGGTGTTAGTCTTAATCCCTTTGCAACCTTTTATTTTCCTGTAATATGTGTAAACCATATTAAGGAATCTACACGGATTAGTCTGTGTGCACTTTGTAAATTTGGGTTGGGATTCCAGGGTGAGGAACAGCACATGGAGTTTGACCTGTTTTTATTTTTAATTTGGTATTTATCCCATGTCCACACAGTATTTATACAGTTAAACATTTTCTCCTGGCAAAACAGCAAGAGCAATAGAATAGTTGACATTGATCTCAGTGCTTTAAGATTTAATAAAAAGGAATGACTTGCAGTTTGAGAACACAAAATCTGACTCATAATGTGGAATTTTTCCTGTATTGAATCACATCCCCAAAGAGGAATCCATCCATTTTTATTCAACTTTGAACTGGTTAATGTGGTTTGAATTGCATCTTCTTCATTCTGTCACTTTGCAAGATAAGTCTTTTGGAAACTTTTCCTCACCCAGCAGCTCAGCACAAGCAAATTGGCAAAGCATAAACTTCAGTAATTTTGAGATTTGCAGTGCTTAGTCACTTTATGAAGCTGATAATTCTGGTTTTTTTTTTTTTTTTTGCCTTTCTCCCAAAGACCTGTTGAGTTTGTAGAAGGTGGGCTGGTACCTTTTTAGACTTTTTTGCACTGTATTAATAATTGAACCTGTGTAAATGTGTATAAAATAATTTTGCATGTGTATGTATATATGTACATATATTGAATAAATGGCTTTTTTGGTAATGGTTGGCTTCATTCAGTGTTTGGAATTTATTGATTATATGAGAAACAAGATTGATCAATCATTTCATTTTTGCAGGCACCTTCAGTGATCCCTGTGGCCAATTCATCAGCTGAACTGTATAAACATATTTATAAATTCATTTACAGAAATGGAGTTACCCAAGCAGGGGATTGCAGGAGGCTGGGATAGAATATCTTTGTGGCTTTAACAAGCTTGCTCTTTATTTTCAGGGACTCTCGGAGGCTTTTCCTGCAAAACTTGTGTGTTGAAGTGGTGAAATGAGATGTAACACATCCCAAAGGTGCCTTTCCAGCTGCCTGGCAGGGAGTAGTGGGGATGTGGCAGTTTGCAGGTGGATTTTTAGCCTTAATGAAAACAGCCCTGTTAATTAGTCTGTCCCTATTAAGACCTTGTGGACTTTTTTTGGGCAATTTCAGCTACCTTTGCTAATTGCTCTGAAGACACCAATTAATCAGCTTTAAAGCAATGAAGGGCTCAATGTGACAGAAAATTCAGCTTTCCCATCACCAGGATGGGATGGGTTCATGTGTGGGAGAGATGCTTTGTGTGACAGGACTCAGAGGATTCTGCTGAATCAGGAACCAGAAAATAAAGCAAAAATCAAAGAGCTGGAAGAAATCAGGCTTGAGGAACTACTGGTTTCTTCACATTTTTCCGTTCCTTGCTTGTCCACAGGATACCTAATGGCTTCAGACTGACAGAGGGCAGGGTTAAATTGAATATCAGGAAAATTCCTCACTCTGAGGGTGGGCAGGCCCTGGCACAGGGTGCCCAGAGAAGCTGTGGCTGCCCCTGGATCCCTGGAAGTGCCCAAGGCCAGGCTGGACAGGGCTTGGAGCAGCCTGGGACAGTGGAAGGTGTCCCTGCCCACACACTGGATGATCTTTAAGGTCCCTTCCAAGCCAAAGCACTTTGGGATTCCGTGGCCAGAGGAAAATGATGCTCAGAGAGAGGGAGAAGCCTCTGGAATGAGGAGAGAGGCAGAGCAGGGGGTGGGAATCAGCAGAAGCTGCTGGCTGGGGAGGGAGGAGAGAGCCTCGTTCCTCTGAACTGCTCTGCCCTTTGAAATCCAGATGTTATTTTTGTTCTGTAAATAAATGATTGCTCAAAGCGTGTTTCTTCTCAGGATGCCAGGAGAGGGGAACAGCAGCCTCTCCCTTTCTTCTCTGGTGAGGGGAGAAAACAATTACAACTGCCTTTCTCTTTTGAAGATGCTGATAAAAGGAGGTGGGAGGATCAGAGGGTCCCTGTGCCGAAAGAGAAACAACTCCTAGGGTGATAGAAATACATGTTTTTATTTTAAACAAAGTAACTCCACTTCTGCTGACTTTCAAAAGTGACCCAGTTGCATGGAAAAACTGTTTGTGAGGGGTGGGGAGGAAATCATGGCCGCAAAAGCAGGGGCAGGCAGGAGGTGGGGACAGGTGAAGTGTCCCTCTCAAGTGGTCATGGCTTTAAAAGCCCTGGGCCACTTGTCCTAAGCTCAGGACAGGGCTTGGAGCACCCTGGGATAGTGGAAGGTGTGGAAGGGGGTGGAATGAGATGAGCTTTAAGGTCCCTTCCAACCCAAACCATTCTGGGATTCCCTTGGGCCATTTTTCTCCAGCCCTGGGATAATCCTTTACAAAGTAATTAAATGGCAACACCAAACAAAGAGCCTTAAAAAATCTCTGCTTCCTGTTCCCACTTAAAGTACATGGTAAACAAAACACAGATGCCTTGAAAATTCCCTCTGGTGGAATAAATGTCTTTTGCTGCAAGAATGGTGAGGAAGGCTTGAAATAATGACCATTAAAAAAGGTAAAGCACCAGTCAGTACAGCATGGAAGGCTGAGATTAATCCTTTCATTATGCAGGGGAAGACATGAACATCCCAAATCCCCTGTTTCATGGGCTCTTGTAGGGAAATAATAGACAAATTAGGCAGAAAGTTCAACCCTGGAATGTTTTAGTGCCCACCAGAGGGCAAAGCAAGCACGAGGCTTTCTCTGGGGAGCTGCCACCTCTTCCTGCTGTGGTGACCTTGGGTGGGAGCAAAGGGCACAGACCTGGCTTGGTTGGCCCCAAAATTTTCCTTTTTACCTGCTAGACAAGGTCAAAAACCCAACCAAGCTGCAGTGAAGGTGCTGGACAAAGCTGTGCATCATCAACTCCATCCTGTAGCAAGAAAAAGTATCACTACCAGCTGCCTTCTCCAAAAATCCAAAACAGTGACTGAATTGCTTTTACAGTGATGAAACTTCAGCAGACTACATCTGTTTATCAATGCAATTGTTGGGGTTTTTTTTTGTGATTTTTTTTTTCTTTTTGTTGTTTTTTCAGAGAAAAAAATGCTTCTTTTGGCCACAGCTTTACAGTGTAATGGAACAAGTGGTGCAAATGAACTGCTGAAGGCCCCTGTTCTTCCAAAAGCCCATAAGGATGAATTCTGGAGAGCCATGACCATTTATTCTGCACCATCCTGTCTGCTCTTCCAGGGAGAACATTCCATCCTGCAGGAGCAGAGCCCCCTGTGTTTGGTGGGGTTCAGTGTGCCCTGAGTGCTGCTCAGAGGATGTGACAGTGCAACCACAGCTGCTGAGGTGACAGGGACAGGGCCAGTGACAATTCCTCATCCTGGGATTTGCTGTCTCTGCATTGGTGTGACCCAGATTTATGTACAAGTGGTTACCTTTGCCAGGTAAGGGACAGGACCAGAGGAAATGGCATCAGGTTGTGCCAGGTTCTCCCTCAGCCAGAGGAGGGTTTGGGTTAGATTTTAGGGAAGATTTTTTTGGGTTAGATTTTAGGGAAGATTCTTTTACAGAAAGGGTGGTCAGGCACTGGAATTGGCTGCCCAGGGAAGTGGTGGTTGAGAAACATTCAGGTGATCCAGAGCAGGAACCTCTGGTGCTTGAGGCATCTCAGAGCTGGCAGTGGGCTTTTGCTTTGGACTCAGAAGCCAAATTTTCCTCTGATAAATCACAATTACAAAACCAACAAGGCTGGAAAAGCCCTCCAAGGATTGAGTCCAACATCCTCAACTCCACCACTAATTTGGGACACTAAATTGTGTCCCAAAGTGCCACACCCACACGTTTTTTGAACACTTCCAGGGATGGTGTCCTGTGCTGGTGGTACTGAAGCTCCTGCTTTGTGTCTGGCCCATATTTAAGTAATAAAGTCATTTTTCTGCTCTTTGAAGCTTCTTCCTGGTTTGTTCGGGGGTTGGAGAGGGCAGTGGGGAGCAGCAGCACTTTGTGGTTAATACACTAAGCCCAGCAGGGAGAAGCCTTGTTCCCCCTATTCCCAGGACTCCTTGGCTGTTCCCTGAGCTCACACTGGATTTCCTGACCCCCCCAGGCATGAACAGGTACCTAACTCTTCCCTGGAGGTGCTCAAGGCCAGGTTGGATGGACCTTCAAGCAGCCTGGTCTAGTGGAAGCTGTCCCTGCCTCAGAACTTGATGCTCATGAATGTTTTCCCCAAGTCAAACCATTCTGATTCTGTGATTCTACGATAGCAAGGAATAATTTCATTTAAAATAAAAAAATATTGAAACAATCTTCAATTCTTCTGCTGGAGCTTTCTGCTTCTCCCTTTTGCAGGCACTGGGAGGCACCAGTGCACAAGCTACGTGCCCAGGCTGGCGAGGAAGCCAAGGGGAACCTGCCAAATTTCGTGCCTGCTCGTACAAATGCTTCTCTTTTCCCGGCAGATTTTGCTGTAGGATTCCTGAAACAGAGATGAAACACCCTGGAGACTGTAGGACAATCACTTTGGGGTTGCAAATCTGCTTACCTGGCAGGGCTGGAACCAGTTTGTCAGAAGCAAAAAGTCACTGCAGCTTTTATTTTTTGGTTTTGCTCGTCTTTAAGGAGCAAAGCCGCGCTCTTTGTGCTGAATTGTGGCACTCCTGCTCTGAGCCCTGGGGTTTTGTTCTCAGCCCGAGGGATTTAGGAAGGGACTGGAGGGTTGCTGAGAGGAGGCACACATCCATACATTCCTGGTCCTTAATCCATCTGCAGAAACTGCCTGGAAAGTTGACTTTTGGAAAGGGGTGATGTTGGAGCCCTGGTTACTGAGAATTTCAGACTTTCTGTGCAGACAGGCACTGACCCCCAAGAGAACACTGCATCTGACCTGAGGCCGTGGAGAAGGCTTCCAAAATGGAATGGCAGCACTGGGATTGTGGGTGTGGAGTTTGAATAGAAGTGTGTGATATCACAGGGTGCAAAACTCAGAGTTTAAGGGTTTAGAATACAGTAATGGATCTAAAGCAAGGTGGAGGTTTTAGGGTGTGGCTGCTCCTTCTTCTTCACCTTCTTCTCCATGGGTTTGGTGCTGTTGTGTGATTGGACAGAAAAGTCCCCTTTGTGGGGCAGGGGTGGTTGTTATTGGGTTAAAAGTAAAAATAATTGAGGTGTCATTTCTTAATTGGACAGTTTATCCTTAAAAGGCCTTGTAAAGAGAGAGAGACAGGGCTCCATTTTTAGTTTATCAGAGTGAAGTGCTGTAGAACTCAGGATTTGTGAGACTGTGACATAGATAGGAACTGATAAACATCTGAGTCTGAACAAGAAATATTGTCTGGAGCATTTAATCCCAATCCTGACCCTGGCAAAAAAAAAGATAAAACTCTACAGACCTCAAATAGTGTCAGGGGTGGTTTAGGTCAGATATTAGGGGAAATTTCTTCATGGAAAATGTTTTCAGGCACTGGAAGAGGCTGCCCAGGGAAGAGCTGGAATCACCATCCCTGGAAGTGTTCAAAAGCAGTGTGGATGTGGCACCTGGGGACAGGGTTTGGTGGTGAACACGGCAGTGCTGGGTCAAGGTTGGACCTTAGAAATCTTTTCCAGCCTTTCTGGTTCTGTGATTCTGTGACTGCAGTTGGCAGGTCCAGGCTGGATTTTGGATATAAATTCCACCAGGAGGGAAGTGAAGCTCTGGAGCAGCTCCCACAGGCTGGGGTTTCTCCATGCCCAGCCTGACCCACCTTGGCCAGGCAGAGCCACAGCTGATGTGCCCCAGTGCTGGTGTCAGCCCTGCCTCGAGCCAAAGTTTGCACTCCATGTCCCTTCCAGCCACCATCTCCCTGATCACTCTCTGCAACCCCTGAAAGGTGCCTGTGCTCAGCTGGGGCTGGGCTCTGTCTCCAGGAACTGACACAACCAGAGCACACAGCCTCGAGCTGCACCAAGGGAAATACAGGCTGGACATGAGGAAGAAGTTTTTCACAGCAAGAGTGATAAAGTTCTGGAATGTTCTGCCCGGGGAGGTGCTGGAGTCACCATCCCTGGGTGTGTTTAACCAAAGCCTGGATGTGGCACTGGGTGCCAGGGTTTAGTTGAGGTGTTGGGGCTGGGCTGGACTCCATGATCTTGAAGGTCTCTTCCAACCCAGACATTCTGTGAATTCTGTGAATTCCAACCACATCCCTGTGGTTTTACAAACCTGGGGCACCCTGTGATTTAATGTCCCTTCCCACCAGCATCTTTGGGACTTCACCATCCTTGATTGAGGGCTCTGGATGCTGCTCAGCTACTTCACAGCACTCAGGTCCTAAATTAGCACAGCATTCAAAAAATTCCTGCCAACAACCCTAAATCAAATTTTTCTCCATGAAGACTCTCTTGATAGAAATTGAACACCAACAGAATTTAGAAAAACTTTTCTTTTCCCCCTGTTATCAGGAATCTGACTCAATAAACTTTCAATTTACAAGTTTCTGATAGGTTTGTGGGAGAATTACAATAACCTGACACCACCAGTGCCTTCCAAAGCAGGAAGAAGTGTGCTGGGGATAGAAATGTGGTGGTGTTCCCATATCTTAAGATAATTAGCTTTTCTGATGACTGAGACACTTCAGCCTCAAAGAAAGACCTAAAAAGACTTTTTAATGCAGATTTGCATGACTGTATCTCCCCACTCTTGGAAATGTCCAAGGCCAGGTTGGACAGAGTTTGGATTAACCTTGGATAGTGGAAGATGTCCCTGCCCATGGCAGGGGATTGGAATCAGATGATCATTAAAGTCCCATCCAACCCAAACCATTCTGGGATTTCTGGTGTTTCAGTCACAAACAGAAAAATCCAAACTTGTCTTTAAGGAAAACAAACTTGAAATGCTGCAGTTTTCATTCAAACTGATACTTCACTGTCAGCCTCCATCTCAATAAAAGTCAAAAAGAAAACATCCTGAAAATGAAGTATTTTCAGACAGTTTTTGTCCAGAAAAGCCTAGAAACAGCAACAGTGGGCTCTGATCAAAGAGTTTAATCACATAAATATTTAAAAGGCAGGGTATAACTGCTCTCAGCCCTTGTTCTGACAGTCTTGAGTTGTTCAAATTCACTGCTCAGTTTTGTGGAGACCCCATTGCCTTTTAAGACCAACATAAATTTCTAAGTGCTTAATAAATTAATGATTGCAAATTAAGTCATCCTTTGGTGCCTGGTCAGCTGTGTAGTCCCCAAATCCATTGATGTACTGAGGAATTATGGGCTTCAGTTTAATTATGGCACCTCCTGCTGCTTTAGGCACACTTGGGGATGTGGGCAAGAAAGGAAAAGGACTTTGAGAATCTTTTTGACCCAGGTTATTAAGCAGCTTTTCCCCCTGCATCTGATCTTTCCATCCATCACTGCCTGGGAGGAAAATCAATCCTTTTTATAGCCACGGGCATATTCAATAATGCAAAAGGTCACAGCATTAAACACGGTGTGGAGGTGCCTCCTGTGAGTGATGGGCTTTGCCTTTTCAAACCTGCACAGCCCCACCGCAGTTTGGCAGCAGCAGCTGGGGCACCTCCTGCACACCCACCTCCCTCAGGATGGTCCAAAAAACCCTGGTGTGAGGACTCCCTTCCCTCTGGAATCCTCTATTCACATGGAGAATTGGTGTCCTGGGTTGCAAGATGTGCCTGGGGGTGTGCATTCTATTCCCATCTGTCAGAGCTGGGGCAGTTATCTGCTGTTCATTGGGCAGTTTTCTTTATCTCTTCCACANAAAAATTATAATAATTCATAGGGAAAGAGTTTATATTTTCCATTTCAAGGGAGGCTTCTGCCTTCCTTAGCAGACACCTGGCTTCTCAAACCAAGACAATTGGCCAGGAGGGACTGAATCCCCAGAGAACCTGTGGCTGCCCCATCCCTGCAAGTGTCCAAGTCCAGGTTGGAGCAACGTGGGATAGTGACAAGTCTCCCTGCCCATGGCAGGGGGTTGGAACAGAATGATTTTTAAGATCCTTTCCAACTCAACCCATTCTGGGAATCAATGGTTTTCCAGCTCCCAGTTCGGTGTTTGCAGTGGAACAGGCTGTGGTGTGATGGGTGCAGAGATTTATGCACAACTGAAAGACCAGAGAGCTCTCCAGAGTTCCCGAGAGCAACTTCTGAGGTGGCTGTGAAGGGCTCCATGAAAAGGATCCCATCTGTGACCTGTGGTGTTCCATGAGGCTACAGACAGAGGGAAAAGGGCACTTCAGGCAGGTCCCAATGGTTTTCCTTGGCCTGTGGATGCTGAATGCAGCAGTAACTTTGGAGTGCAAACCATTCCTGCCAGGGATCAGTGAGCCCTGTTGGTGAGAGCATTTCAGAGCTCAGTAAAATCAGGAGAAAGTGGAAAAATGCAGGTCCCAGGTGGCCTTTGGCTGGTGGGAGAGTTGGGTCACTGCTAACAACACTGAAAGAGAAATGAGGATATAAATGTGGGAGAGATGGAAGGAAAGGTGAAGCCTGAGGAACTTCAAAAGAGGAGCTGGAGTCAGGTTAGGAGATACTGACGTGTTGGGTGATACACATGGAGCTATCAGCTGAGGAACCTGGGCTGCAGGAATGATTCCAGAGAATTCACCTCCTTTCTTTAATTAGATTTTGAGACAGATTTCTAAAAGTCATCCTGCTGAACCCAGCTTACAGCATAACTCAATTTGACAATGCTTTCCCAGTTGGAAGACTCCAATTGTTCCTATTTGGACTGAGCACCCCAGGGATCATTGGAGAGTTCCATGAACCAAAGGGTTGCGAGGCTCTGACACATCTGGAGGGAGCTGGGGTCAATTCCTGCTCTCCAGGAATTCCCTGTGTGACTCCAGACAGATTTAGGGCCGTGCAGGGTCATGCAGAAATCAGGTTTTATGGCCAGCCAAAGTTTCTGAGCTCAGGGCAGTGAATTGCTCTCCAGGATCAAATTCCCTTGGGATCCATAGATCCCACACCAACGTGACTCTCCTGTCATCCCCACTCAGGATATGGGGATTTCTCACTTTCTCTGTGCCTCACTGCCTCCTGCATCAAACAGCTGCAGAACCTTTTTTGTTGAGCTGTTCTCTTCTAAAGAAAAGTTCAGTGGGAAAACAACTATTTTGATGAAATTTCACTCGAAATTACCAGACAGCATTTTGAAACTTCCAGTGAAAGAAGAGTCAAAGTTTTCCTATAACATTCCCCTTAATTTCTCTGGGAGCAATTAAACAGTAGAATTTATTTAAAATAATAAATACCAATAAATACCTTATAAATAAATATACCTATAAATAAATACCCTATACCCTATAAATAAATAAATACCTTTAGTAGAATTTATTTTAAAAACCCAATAAACAAACCACCTCAGGTTTGTTTTTTTTTTTTGCTTCTGTTGTGTCACAACAATATTTTTGCAGGCACACCTGAACAGAAAGGAATAATCTGATCTCCCAGCAGATATTCCTCTCTTCTGTATTTAAAGCAGGATTTTCACAGTGCCTTTGATCTGTGTGAACTTAGGCCAGGTAAGGTTTTATGGCATATTTGCCCAGAGAGAGGCCACCCTTTGTGGCTGCAGCCTGCAAGCTGTGACTGCAGAGTGGATGGGCAGAGTTCCAGTGCCCAAATGCCTGGGGGCAAAATCCACAGCTGGTGTGGCAGCAGATGTGGCTGTTCAGCCTCTTCCCAGGGCAGCATCCAGTTGTTCCTGCCATAAAATGAACTTTACACGGGTAGGGAGCGATAGGACAAGGAGAGACAGTTTTAAACTAAAAGAGAATGGGTTTAGATGAGATGTTTGGCTGAAATTCTTTACTTAGAGAGTAGTGAGGCATTGGAACAGGTTAATCAGAGAAGCTGTGGCTGCCCTTAGACTCCTGGAAGCGCTCAAGGCCAGGTTGGACAGGGCTTGGAGTAACCTGGGATGGTGGAAGGTGTCCCTGCCCGTGGCAGGAGAGCTGGAACTGGATGATCTTTAAAGTCCTTTCCAACTCAAACCATTCTGTGAGTCCATGATTCCCTGAATTTGCCATTCTAGCAGTATCAAAGTGGGTAGATCCACTGGAGGGAATTCTTTCCACAGCTAATCCTGATTTTCACCAAGTTAGGACTCAGGTGATCTCCTTTAACCCACGAGAATCAAGTTAAGCTGGAATTTCTCATAATTCCTTCTCTGCCTTTTTATTGTTTCATATAAAATGTTGCTGGGCTGCATTTCCCTCACCACCCCCCTCCCCAGCAGAGGAGTAATTACATTTGTTGGAAACGCTTCCTGATCACATATTCATTTACCAGCTGCTAAAGGAAAATGGACTGGGCAAAGTGCCACTGGAGACTTGGATTCACAAGCTGGGGAAAGCAATGAAAGAACTGCTCAGTGTGCATTTGCCTTCCCTCTCCAGCAATTCATTATCCTCCTGTTCAGCTGATTTAGGAAGTTAAAAGGCAGTCAGGATGGCAGCATGTGATACTTTTCAGCACGAGCACAGCTTTGGGGCTGCCAGGTTTACCTTTGGCTGCACTTTAAAGGGCACTAAAAATATTCTAACTTTACATCTTAAATATGATGTAATAAATAAAACCAGAGCACTTATATTCTTATTTCTTGGTTGGTCTCAGTCACTCTCACTGGTGTTGTCATTGACCCATTTTCATCCTTCCTGTCCTTCTTCTCCCTCCATCTATCCCAGCATCTCTTTTCTGTTTTATGGACCCCACAATCAGCATGAAAAACGACCAGCCCCAAAACACCACATGCAGAAACCCCCCACAGGTCACAGAGGCACATCTGACACCTCCAAACCCATGGAATGGTTGGGTTGGGAGGGAACTTAAAGATCTTTTTGTTCCACCCCCTGCCATGGGCAGAGACACCTCCCACTATCCCAGGCTGCTCCAAGCTCTGTTCAGCCTGGCCTTGGACACTTCCAGGGATCCAGGGGCAGCCACAGATTCTGAACCAAATTCCAAGTTTATCTGTAGGTATCCATAAGAAATATACTAGTACAAGATTGCCCAAATCCACCAAGCCCTGGACAAAGAGAGAGGTTTCATTCCAAGTACTCTCAGAGAGCCCAGGACAGTGAAAAAAACAGCCACAATGAACAAAATAGTCAAAATAATAGAGTCAGAAACCTTCCAGTGCCCACATGAGAATATTTTTGCAGGCTTCACCCTTTTGTGTCCGCTCAGTCATGCTCACCACCAGGAAAGACCAATAAAATCTGTAGGAACATGAGCCTTTCGAGTCAAATAGATCAACCTACAGGATGTGGAAAATTGATGGGCATTGATTTTATGGTATTTTACATTGCCCCCTCCCCATGCTGTGCTCATTTCCCCCAGGCAGGGGCAGGCAATAAACGATTAATTGATTTGATTCCCACTGTTTCCCCATCCCATTGTTTTGTGTCTCAGGAGGTCTGATAAGCTTTTAGCCCTACCTTAGTTCTGCAGGCGTCAACTACTTGCTACTTGCAGGTTGCCTAAATGGCTGGTGTCATTAGATTTGGGGGATTTCCCTCTCATTTTGTATTTGCTTTCAGTATTTATGGTTTTATTTCAGTCTGAAGGTTTGAGCTCACCCTCTTTGGCATTATTCAACACCTAAAGGGAAGGAACTGGTTAAAAACCTGGTCTAGTGGAAGATGTTCCTGCCCATGGTAGGGGATTAGAAGTGGATCAGCTTTAAGGTCCCTTCCATCCCAAACCATCCTATAATTCTGTGATATTTCTAAAGAACACAGGAGACTTCTCTGATTTTAAATTTAAAAATTACTTGATAGTCTTCCTGTAGTTTTGCACTTCGGGTGCTCTTTGACAGCGTGGATGCATTGTGGTTTTTATCCAGGAATTTAGACAAAACCTGTCAGTCTGAAGACAGGTTATAAAACTCATAAAATTCAAAGAGAGTGTGTAGTACACATCCTAGACAAGCAGACACTGGGACTGGGATGAAAAAGGCTTGAATTACTTGAAGAGAGCTTGGCATAATTGCTGGTTTTCTTCCGCAAAGAGATTTCTACAAAGCACACAAAAGCAGCGCTTAAAGAGAAATGATTTGTGGCATAAGTGGTGTGATAAACATCTGAATATTAATGTGGTTCTGATGAAGAGCCCTGTAAATGTGTGTCTTTGAATGTTTATGTTCCTTGAGTTGTGCACAGGGACATTCAGGTGGCTGAATATCCATGGTGGTGCTGTTTGAGGTCTCTTCTTTGGCCCTGTGGTCCAAACCCAGGAGGTTTGGGTCTCCTGTAGGTAGTGTTCCCAGTCCTGTGTGGACATCTCAGGTGTCCCAACACTGAATCATGGAATCACAGCAGCCCAGAATGGCCTGGGGTTGAAGGGACCTTAAACATCATCCAGCCATGGGCAGGGACACTTCCACCATCCTAGGCTGCTCCAAGCCCTGTCCAGCCTGGTCCTGGACACTTCCAAGGATGAGGCAACCACAGCTTCTCTGGGCAATCTGAGGCCCTGTATTGGCCTCATCCTTTTATGCTCATCTGCAAATGTGATTTATTTCTTGAATCTAAAGTGCAATACAGTGCCTCCCTCAGAACACAGAGCTCCCTTTCTCCCAGGCACGCAGACATCAGTGAACACCCACACAGCTGCCGGGGTTGATGATGGGGTTGATCCTGCCCAGCTCCCCTTGGATCTGCTGGATGGCTCTGCTTCAATCAACTGTTCTCCTCTTTTATCCAGATTTCCTGCTCTAGGCTGTCACCGTGGTGTAAAGCCAGTCCAGCTCAGCTGTGGCTTGTCCTCTGTAGCAGAATTTCTCAGAGAGCAGGGACATGCCCTGCCTCTGAACCAGCTGAACAACCCAGCCTAGGCCTGAGTGTAAGCCTGAGTTAAGGCCTGAGTGTAGGCCTGAGTTAAGGCCTGAGGCCTGAACCAAAGCCTGAGGCCTGAGCTCAAGGCCAAAGCCTGTGGTGTTGTTTGAAACTATCTTAAGGCACGTAAGGGAGAGGGCAGATTATTTGTGTGGTAACAGATACAGATTTAGGTTTGAACAGGTAGCTGTTTTAAGTGTACAGTAAACAATGTTTGATTACATTCTTTCTCTGCTGTGCACCAATGAGGGGATGCCTGGAACTGTAAACAATTCTAGAATGTATCTAAGCAACCATTCTGTGCAATAAACCACAGAACGCTATGGAGCCGTACCGGTGAGAGCGACATTACTTGGCCGGCTACTCGTGAGGCTCCCTCTTGAGTCCTCTGGAAGTGAAGTTATTTCCTTATTTCTCTATTTCCCATTGCTTCATTTTGAGTTTACCTTGCATTTATTTGGGGTAAATTTACCTTTTTATAAGTTGAGTCACTGGAGGCAGCTGCAACCCCAGTTTGAATGGGAGGACCAGGTGACAGTGGGGCCATTCCTCATTCCAAGGCTTCAATCAATGGCTTGCTAATTCTGCTCATATTCTTGCACAGTTTCAAGCTCTGTGTTGCTGTTGTTGCAGTAATTAAAGGGATGGGACCGCAATTGGGCTAAAAATGATTTATTGCTCAAACAAACATCAGTCTCAGAGGCTGTGAGATCGGAAAGAGCAAGCAGTCAGCCATAGCTCAAGATGGTCACAAGTTTCTTTGTTACAAGGCAATATATAACTTTTTAATCCAATGGACAGTTACTACAAAGTTAATTTTGCTTTTCTGACCTATCACCTTTACTTATGTCTACTGCTATGCAGATACTTCTAACCAATGGGGTACCATTACATGTACACAACCTATGCCTTTATTATAACTTCTAAACTCCTAGTTTACTCCATACAATTACATTTCTACATTATAAACCCTTCACCATCTTACCAATACAGTTTCTTGCTTACTAAAGGCATATTTTTACTTATAACTATAGAAGCATAAGGTTATGATTTTTCTGCTTAGTGTCTGTGTACTTTATTTTTACATCAATCCAAGCTTCTTCTAAGGCTGTAAATCAAACCCTCCTGTGTCGGTGGAGGTTTCCATCTTTCCGTTGCCCACAGGTCTGAAGCTTTGGGAAAACCACAAGTGCCACAAGACTGACACGTGTTCCTGAGCTGGCAGCAGGGTGAATGATCTAAATCTTTTGTGATGATGTAAATGTTTTGTGATGATGTAAATTTTTTGTGCTGATGTAAATCTTTGTGTCTCTGTGTTGGCACCGGGAGCTGTTCTGGAGTCACAGAATGGCTGAGGTTGGAAAGGACCTCTGGAGTCACCAGGTCCAACCCCCATCTAATGAAGGCATTAGGCTGCCCAGGACTATTCCCCCTTCAACAAGCTGAATTTGCTTTTGAAGTACAACTTTTGCCTCTAGAGCTTGGCTGGATCCTTTGAGGAGAGTGATGAAACCCATTTATCTCTGCAGAGGGAGGTTTGCCAAGAGCACTCCTGCATTATCTTTCACACGGGGCCTTTGCTTTGTTCCGAGCTGAGTTATGCCTGTGATCGTTTTAAAAGCAATGGCTGCAGGAAACAAAGCTGACAGTCAGGGTGTAAAGTACCTTCCATCCCAAAACTGTATTCAGTCTCAAGGATCCCTCTCATCCATTAAGTATTGATTTGAGGGGAGAGCACAAACCAAAGCTGCCAGCTGGCCCCGATCTGTTTGAACAGCGTAAATCCAGAGCAGCTCCTTGGGGATTGATGAAATCCCATCGATTCAGAAATGCTGCAATTAAATGAGCTAATGGATGAGGGTTTGGGGGAAGGAGCTGGGTGACAGTGATAGGATCAGCCTGGCCAGGTGGCAGAAGAGGTGAACTCAACACCTTCAAGTTGGGTGGTGAGGGAAACGGAAAGATAGAAACTTCCACAGACACAGGAGGGTTTGATTTGCAGCCTTGGCAGAAGCTTGGATTGATGTAAAAATAAAGTACACAGACATTAAGCAGAAAAATCATAAACTTATGCTTCTATAGTTGTAAGTAAGAATATGCTTTAAGTAAGTAAGAAACTGTATTGGATAAGATGGTGAAGGGTTTATAATGTAGAAATGTAATTGTATAGAGTAAGTTAAGAGTTTAGAAGTTATAATAGAGATATATGTGTGTATGTCTAATGGCAGCCCATTGGATAACAGTATCTGCACAGCAGTAGAAATAAGTAAAGGTGATAGGTCAGAAAAGCAAAATTAATTCTGTGGCAACTGTCTATTGGGTTAGAAAGTTATATATTGCCTTGTAATGAAGGGGCTTGTGACCATCTTGAGCCATGGCTGACTGCTTGCTGTCTCAAATCTCACAGCCTCTGAGACTGATGTTTATTTAAACAATTAATCATCTTTAGCCCGATTTTAGTCCCATCCCTTTCAATTAATGCAACGACTGCAACAGGTGGACCATGAGGGGGTTTGGGCACATATTTTTGGGTGTGTTTATTTGTTGTGTGTGGCCAGGACTCCAGGGTGGGACATTGCTCTGTTAGCAGTCACATGAGCTGGTCTGGAAAAACTTTCCATCGTGGTAAACAGAAGACTCTTCAGATTTCAAAATCAAAGAGCCAGAGGTTGAGCTCAGGTGCCAAAGGCTGGATCATGCTCACTTTTAATTGCTTCTTTTACCTCCAGCTGCACCTTTCCAAGAATGAGGAATGTGGCCAATAGTTGAGGGATTGATTCTCCCTCTCTACTCCACTCTCATGAGCTCTCACCTGCAGTGCTGCAGGTCTGGGCTCCCAGCATCAGGGTATGGAGCTGCTGGAGCAGGTCCAGAAAAGGCCACGGAGATGCTCCGAGAGCTGGAACCCCTCTGCTCTAGAGCCAGGCTGGGGGAGCTGAAGGAATTCAGTTCTGTTGTTCAGTGTTGGCAGAGAGAGCTGAGGGGATTTTATGATCTTTGAAAAAGTGAAGGGAATAAACTCCCATCTCCAGAGGGAAAAGTACAGAAATCGTAGATTTATGCTACAACAGGGGATTTTTAGTTAAATGTTAGGGAAAGCTTCCTCGTGGTGAGGCTGGTTCAAAATCTGAGAGGATTTGGGAGAAGTGTAACTGTCCCTGAAGGAAGGAAACCTGAAAAAACATTATCACAACCATTAAGTATCATCAGGATGGTTTAGGCAGAACTAACAGCTGATTTCAGTACCTATTCAATCATTTCTCCATGGAGAAAGCAGGGACAGGAGCAGAGACAAAACCCTGTTTCTAAGAGGTGTGGGAAAGATGAACTTTAAAAAAGCTCAGGAGACATGAGATTAACTCCTTGCCCTGCTGTAGAATTCCTTCCAATTTGCTTAGCCTTTCCTTGCCTTGACTTCCTGCCCATGGGAATGGTATTATTTATTATTATTCATTTTTTTATGCTAGTAAATACTTTGCCTGTTAAATAAACAGGTTTTTTTCCACTTTTCTCCAAAGAAATCTTTTCCCAAACCAACTGGGGGAAGTCCCACTTAGATTTGCTTTCTAGAGGACTCCAATTTCAGAGATTTCCTCCAAAATTTGCCCTAAACCAGAACAAATACAGACAGTCAGGATTCAGCTGTCAGAGGAGCTCAGGCACAAGGAAGGAGGATTTAAGGGTGCCACGGTGCAGGGCAGTGACATTGTGAGCTGGCTCATGCTGTCCCAGAAGAACATGAGCTCTCCTTTTCCATCCAGGAGAAAGTTTGGATCTAGCACTGCATGTTTGAGGCTTGGAGAAAAGAGTTGAAAAAACATCTTTCTCTATTGTTGGAACCCTGGTTACTGAGAATTTCAGACTTTCTGTGCTGGCAGGCACTGACCCCCAAGAGAACACTGCATCTGACCTGAGGCTGTGGAGGAGGCTTCCAAAATTGAATAATAGAACTAAGATTATAAGTGTGTAATTTAAATCAAAGTGTGTGATATCACATAGTAGAAAACATAAAGTTTAAAGTTTTAGAATATAGTAATATATATAAAACAAGATAGAAGTTTTAGAGCAGAAGCTGGTCCTTCTTCTTCACCTTCTTCTTCATGAGTTTAAGTAATATTGTATAATTAAATTAAAAAGTCCGCATTGAGGACCACAAGTAGTTAGTTATTAAGTTAAAAGTAAAAATAATTTAGGTGTCATTTCTTAATTAAACAATTTATCCCTAAAAAATCTTGAAAAAAATACAACTCAATTTTTAAAATTTATTAGTATGAAATACTATAAAACTCACAATTTATAAAGCTGTAATATTAATAAGAACTAATAAACATCTAAGTCCAAACAAAAAATACCATCTCACAGTCCCATTTTTATGGGACTGGTAGGTGTCACAGAGGATTTAATCCCAACTTCAATAACAACAAAAAAAAAATTAAAATTCAACACTCTATGTTATGTCTTATTTTAATCGCAGAATCCCAGAATGGTTTGGGTTGGAAAGGACCTCAAAGCCCATCCAGTGCCACCCCCTGCCATGGAGAGGGACATCTTCCACTGTCCCAGGCTGCTCCAAGCCTCTCCAACCTGGCCTTGGACACTTCCAGGGATCCTGGGGCAGCCACAGCTTCTTTTAATTGAGTTTAATTAGGCTGTCATGAGGCACGGAGCTGTTTTTAAGCTCGGGCCTGCCTTGTGCTTTATTTGCCTGAGTGTGGCCTCCTTGTTGATCAGAAATTGTGACAGGACTGGAAGACTTTGGGCACTTGGCTCAGGTGTCTGGCCGTGCCCTGGGCGTGCCTGGCATGCACAGAGCCATGGGATAACTGGGCTGGGAAGGGTCTTTGGAGGTCTCCAGTCCATACCCACTGCTGAAACCAGGGTCAAGGAGGGCAGGATGTGCATCCTTGGGTTTGGAATATCTCCAAGGATGGAAATTCCTCAACATTTCTGGGCAGCCTGCTCCATGGTTTGATCCTGAATAAGCTTTTCCTTATGTTTAAGTGGAATTTCTCCTACTCTGGGTTGAGCCTGTTGCCTCTTGTCCTGTCAGTGAGCATCACTGAGAAGGATCTGGCTCCATCTTCTTTCCTCCCCACACATCAGGAATTTGTAGGCATTAATAAACCCCCCAGAGCTTTCTCTTATTGAGGCTGAACAACCCCAGCGTTTTCAGCAGAGGATTAATCTTACCTAACATGTAAAAATTAAATTTAAAATCTAAACCTATAACCCAGGACTACTTTTCTAGGAGAAAAAATGACAGCAGTGGCCCAGAATTCAGCTCTCTGATCCTGCAGATCTCAGGTGTGATTTCAGATCCACCGCTGCCAAATACCACTTGGGATGGCATCTGAGACATTTTTATGGGACTGGCAGGTGTCACAGAGGATTTATGAGGGACCAGCATCCTCCTGAAAAGGCAGCTAGAGGCCAGGAGGGATATCTGGGGGGTCCAGAATGGATTTAGGAGGGCAGAGCCTGCCCCAGGATCAGAGTTTCTGTTGAGGACTGGAGTTTCTGAATTCAGCAGTGTGTGCCAAGCTGGATTCCACATGTAAGCCTGGCTTAGCTGTGGGGCTCCCAAAGCTGGAGTGAGGATCCCAGTGCCCCTGGGGAGACCAGGAGCTGCCACATCAAGTCCTCACCTCATCCGTCACATTTTTCTCATCCCCAGCCTGGCTGGGTTGGATATGCTGAACTCCAAGCCCTGTGGCCCAGCAGTCCTTTGGGGAGCTTTGCAGGCAGCTAAAAACCGAAACAACCTAGAAAAAGGCTTAAATTATGCCAGGGGCTCTACCAGCCCATGCAAAATTTGGTGCGGGGAGGTGTCAATTCACACTTGGACACTGCAGAGCTGAGCTACAGCACAGTGGGAGCTGAGGTGGCTGAAAATTCGTGTGCATTAGCAAACAGAAGGTGGTGGTTTGCCTTTTTATTTTCCCTGCTGGTTATGTCTGTACAAAGGGGATATAAAAGGTCTCAGGGTGCTGGTGCCTTCCCCTCTCTTTGCTCTGGAGCAGCAGGGGAGGACTGGGACAGGTTTTTTGTGGCCAAGGTAAATGTGGTGCTTGTTTTCCTGGTGTGCTCCTGCCAGGCGAGAAGCAAATGCCCACGTCAGCCACGAGGCAGCAGGGAAAACCTGCTCCTTCCCCTCCTGTCACACACAGGGACTTGTCATCCCAGCTCCTGGGGAAAAGGCAGCCAGAACTGTGAAACTGGGTGTGAGGAGAAAGCAAATTTAACCCTGGTTGTGGGTGGTGGAGCAGACCCCTCTTCTTCAGCAAGCTTGATACGAAGTGGCATAAATAATTTTAGTGAATATACATAAGATTTCTCTTGCTGGAGGTGTAGGGAGGTTGGAATAAAATCAGATGCCTTTCCCTGAGGTATCACAGAGTTATTAAAGTTGGAAAAGAACTACAAGACCATGGAGTCCAAGCTGCGACTGATCCCCACTGTGTCACCCAGCCCAGTGCCACCTCCAGGCCTTCCTTGGACACCACCAGGGATGGGGACTCCAAACTTCCCTGGACAGTCCCTTTCAATGCCTGACCACCCCTTCAGTGAAATTTTCCCTAAAATCCAATCTAAATCTCCACTGGCACAGCTTGAGGCCATTTCCTCTGCTTCTGTCCCTGTTCCCTGGGAACAGAGCTCGACCCCCCCAGTTGCCCCCTCCTGTCAGGGAGTTCTAGAGTGAGAAATCCCTGAGCCTCCTTTTCTCCAGATTAAACACTCCCAGTAATGTTAAACGAAGTTATATTGAGTGAAGCCACAACACTGCTGGTTTCTTCCTCCTGCAGCATCAGCATCAGCAGCAGCAGCTGGGGATCCTGAATGGAGCAGAATTGTGATGGGAGGGTCCTGACCCTCCATGAAGGATTGTCTTGGTTTGAAAAGACAGGTGTTTGTTAAGGAAGGCAGGAGCTTCCTTTGAAATGGAAAATGCAAACCCCCTCCCTCTGAATTATTATGATTTTGAAATTAAGGGGCTCTCAGGCAAAGATATGGGAATAGGAATAACAGTTCTTTACTAGGAAAAATAAAAATACAAATGCCATAGTATAAAAAAACAAAACCAAACCACTGCCAGAGTGAGAGCAGGAGCTGGCAGCCTGTGGGTCAGGGTGTTGGTGGCAGTGCCATTCCATGGTGGCTGCTCCTCCTGCAGTGACAGATGTGGCTCTGCTGGAGCAGGGATCCTGGACAAGGGTGGAGTTTTCCTCTGAAGCTCCAGGGCTGGTGGAGCTGGGCCTGCTCTTCCTCTGGGAATGCAGAGGAGAAGAAAGCTGCTCCTCTGGGAATGCAGTGGGAAAAGGCTCCTGTGG
>VXAX01002089.1:0-37220 GCA_013399835.1 Leptocoma aspasia
AAAAAAAAGAAATAAAATAAATATTATAATAATAATAGCAAATAAAAAATCCCAAGAAAAAACTGTTCTGTACAATACAGTTGCCCACAACTGTATTTGGCATCCACTGACTGATGCCAAATCCAACTTCAGAATGTTGACCTGGCTAAGCTCCCTCCAGCTTTTTGTGTACTTTCTCACTGGCAGACCATGAGACACTGAAAATGTCCTTGACTTAGGGTAAACGCTGCTTAGCAATGGAAGCTGTGTAAGTCTAGAGAGAGTGCAGAACCAGTGTGAGCCCCTGAGTACTCCCCGCCATCAGTCCTGCATCATTTTTGTCCCACAGACAAATGGGATGGGACTTCTGACAGCATTAGAAAGGCTGTGCTGGCTTTCTGTGAATCCATGCCCTGCTAAACCAAGCCAGTCAGTCTGGCACCTGGAAAGGAGCTGTCTCTGCTTGAATGAAGGGCTGATGAGCTCCAGAGATTCATCAAATCTTAATATGGTTTATGTTGGAAGGGACCTTAAAGACCATCTAGTTCCAAACCCTGCCATGGGCAGGGACACCTTCCACGGGACCAAGTTGCTCAGAGCCCCATCCAGCCTGACCACTTGGATAAACAGGGATGGGACAAAAAGAAGGTCAAGTACAGGGCACAGGCTCCAGAGCAGGGGAGGACAAGCCAGAGCAGAGTGGGGCTTTCACTGTCTCCTATTCCAGCTCAGGCAGGGTTCTCATAAGGCTGGTGCTCTGAGATTGGCCCTGCTGCCAGGCACACTTCTGGGCTTTGCTGGCTCTTCCAGCCAGGGTGGGTGTGTTCTCTGCAAAACTGGGTTTGTTACCTAGTGTGCAGCAAGGCAATAATTACACACTTGAGAGAGACACTGATTATGTGTTTCAGAGTTACACGTGCCTGGGTGCTCAATGGTATTTCATAAATAAAGCACACCCCATGGGACTTTCCATGCTATTATTTATACATAGAAGTTCAGCATTAATAGCTTTCCAAGTACAGCCCCTCTACTCTGACTGGTTAATAGTTTCCATACAAGTTATGTAACCACAGCTAATTTATATGCATGCTTAGGAGAGGGGTCTTCACCTGGGCAGGGATCTTTTTAACCTGTAGTGTGATTTTTAGTATTATAATGAAGATAATACAGCTACAGTACACATGGACCTTGAGTCTTTTGCCAAAGTGGCAATGTATATACATAAAAATACATCAACATCTTGATTTACAACAGCCTTTATAGATATCCTTCACTAAAGGATGCTTCTGCTGTCTGTTCTACTGACACAACAATATCTTGATTTACTACATCCTTAATGCTTGTTAGTTCCAGGATGTCCTTGGCTAAGGGATGCTAGCTCCTGTCTGTTCCAGTGATTGTCTCCTTTCTTGCTGCTTAGGCTTGAAAGCAGGCAAAATACATACATAAAAAACCCCACGCTGACTCAGGTAATTTTGACAAATTCCACATTTTGAACAGGCGGGGGGCCTGCTTGTCCTTACTGCCTGTCCCGGTTGTAGCCATTGATGCGGTGTTTGTTCAGCCACCAGTGCTGCCGCAGCCGGGCCAGGTCCGCGCTGGCGGCCGCGCTGTGCAGGTCGCCCAACACCATGGCCAAGACTCGGGGTCCGGCGGCCTCGGCCGAGCCCCGGGAGGGGAGGGGAAGCGGCTGTGGGGACGGGATCCGCAGATGGGAGAGGCGAGGTCCGGGTGGCGGATCCCGACGGTCCCGGCCGGAGCGGGCGCCGGGAGCCGGACAGCGCCCGGCGGGGGACAGCGACCGTGGAACGCGCCCGGGCGTCACACACGGGCCCCTCGGGACACACCCGCCCCGGGCACGGCCGGCTCCGGCGGGGAGCGTGCTAGCTGCGAGAACACGGCGTGAAGCATCAAAATCACAGCGTTTCAGTCACCCTGAGGCTTCCTCTTTTTGAGAAAGTCTGAAGTAGTATGTGCTATAATAATGAAGAATGTTAGCCCAGATGGAAAAAAAAAAAATAACAGAACTGACATACTGCTGGTTCCCAGGAGACTGTGTTTTCCCCTCGGCAGACAGCGTTCAGGAGATAATCTGTTCAAGTTTCCTCTAAGCCAAGGGCAGGCTTTTGAATAGGAAGCAGGCTGGAAGTCTCCCATGGTTTACCATATCCTAATCCCAGCGATCGATAGTTAACTCTATTTCTATCCTCTTCAATCCATTGATCATTTTATGTTAAAACATTAGCCAGTTAATGACTACCTTTGAACACCAGAGTTAGACTCATTAAGTTCATTTTAAATAAATCAATAACGGAGACAAAATTCCCGTTGGTCTGGACAGCCTTTAAAAGGGGTAATTTAGAAAATGAGTTTTCAATGACTCCATTCTAGCAGTTGGCAAGAACTCAAAAACAAGCTGAGCCTCAACAGAGGCCATAAACATTTTTATAGATACACTAAAGTCAGATTTTCAAGGGAGTTCAGCACCCCAGATTCCCAGCCTTTTTAAAAATCTGCCTAATCTCTTGGCACTAAAATACCTCACTTCAGAGGCAGAAAACTGAGCCCTCTATTATGAGCAGGAGGTCACTCTGTGACATATGTAGCTGTTCACTGCATATGCACAGTCAAAGAGAAAACAAATTATTTCCTGAAGAAAAAGACATTTTAAGGAATGATTTTGCATTTCCTCTTCTATCTATTAGGAAAAACAGTGGATGGCAGGTGGAAGAAAACTGCAAGGACAGAAAATAACTCTTTAGGGAAATGCTAACACCCAACGTATACAGTGATTTATTTTCTTTTTTTTTGTTTTGTCACCTAAAAGGTCATTGTAAATATTGTAATAATATAAATGAAAGATTAAAGCCTTGATTGCTTTAATACCTAACTGCTAAATCCTGTTAATAGGGAAAATATGTCTGACTGCTTTTTCTAATCCTTTTCATGCTTGATTTTAAAATTATTTGGTAAAAATTCATCACAGCCAAATGCGAGGGCCCCCACCGAGGGACAGGAATGAGTTAGGCGACTGGTTGTTCATAAAATAATTCTCTACCAGCTTACCATCAAGGAACAATTTACATTCACAACTTATCAGGACCCAGATTTTGACTAACTAGATAAAAGTCAGAGCCCTTAACTGTGAAGTATTCTTTTGAACCTCAAAAGAAGACAGGGACTTTGGATGCTAGCTTCTCAAAAGCTTGAAGAGACAAGACCACAGAGTTTTTTCCTTGCATGGGTTAATCCTTCACCAGTTACACCAGTAGAAGTTGTTCTAGTGGATGTGATAGAATCACTTTTAGTGATTGCATCTGCAAGCAGTATAGAGAAATACACCCCACTGCAATGGCTGTTATTCTGTGTCCCCTAGAGATACCCTGCCAGAGCCAAAGTGTCACCCAAATATAGTCTTGTTTCACTGAATACATAAACATAAATAATTATCCAGACTAGAGGCAATTCCATTCATTCCATCTTGCATTTCATTCACACAGCCTAGTCTAAAGCACATCTTTGCAAATGTTGTGTCTGATGCTAGCCCAGCACACTGTCCACCCAGCATTCAGAATTAAGCAGGCTAATTGAAATAACAAGTAAAAGCCCCAATTACTTTTAATACCTCCTCATGATTTCTGTGGGTCATATGGTGGTTCTCTGCTGCAAGTAATTGGTTTTTTGGAGGGAAAAAGACACCTGAAGTGGCATAGGCCATTCCACCTGACTTTTAGCACACTGGTCATTAGCATGACTTGAAAATATTTAGATGTGCAAGTAAGAGGACACTGCTATCAAACCTCCAGCATAGTCACGGGGTGTTGTGTAAGAACATAGAAGTTTTCATATTTAGCACGTGGCCAAAAAAAATCTGCTCTCACAAACCTACTGTACGTAAGGTTCCCTGATTCTAATGGTGCATCCTATCACCAATGTTTGCCAGTATTCACTGGTGTAGATCAAAGAAAGCAGCAGGGTTTGCTCCCAGTCATCGCCTGAATCTCTTAGTGATTGTTAGATTTCATCCTGCTTGATGAACAGATTAGTTCTCTGCATTGGAATTACTCTACACTTTTGATTGGAGAATTTATTTATTATTCTCAGAGCATCAGAAGTAATCAATTCTATGATTTTTTGCCCTTTTATCCCTCATAATCCTTTTTCACCTCATTCCAGAGATGCATTTCCTTCTGAAATTTGCACCCTAAATTCTACTGGGACCACAGAGCACTTGTAAAGACAAGCTTGTAAAGACAGCACAATATCAGCCTTGATACTTTTCTTCATTGTAGACAAAACTAAGATGACTGTTTAGTATTTTTCACCACTTGCATACCAACAGAGTATCGGTTCTAGGTGTTTTTATTTGCCCTCTTTATTCACATTTCTTCCCAGGCTTTCAAATTATCTGATCATAATAACGGTGCAGGCTGGGATCCTTCTATTCTAGGCCTCCCTGAGATGCACAAGCTTTGGGAGATGCTTCCTCTCAGGAGCTCAGTATGCCTGTTGCATACTCCTTTATGCAACTCCTTAGCTGCTAACTACATCTTGTCTCCTCCAACAACTTCTGTTTATGAAGGGACTTCCATCATGTGATTATCTCCATGGTTTGAGGCTTAAAGAACATTAGCTCCTTAATGCTGCAGGTGGGATAAATGCTTCAATTGCCTTTCGACCAGAAACAGTCCCAAGAAGAAAAGTTCACAGAAGCACAGACTTGCCTGACAGAGGACCATGTGCATAATAAAATAATAAAACTCAGCATAATTTTACGGTTGAACTTGACAATTTTTTTCAAAACTAAACTATTCTATGAGAATCATTTTCCAATAAAGGGATATTTATGAGGGCTTATCACATAAACCCTGCTCAATACTCGGAGGCCCTTTGTGAGCTGTGCTCCCTTTCATCTGCATTTTGTCTTTCGTCTTCTTTGGGTGGCTGGTTGAGATGAAGTGACTCACCACTGGACAGCTTAGGATATCTTCAACAGACAGAAAGAAAGCTAATTTAATTTCAAATGACAGGAACAGTAGGTTTACCTGTCTAATCTGATTTATTAGCATTCCCCTGCCTACTAGTTTGGGTAAGATTCCAACCACATGAGCTTGGTTTCCTACAGACATTTAAGAAGATTGTTCTTTTTATGGATTTTGTCATATGTGACAAATAGAGTGAATTCCCTGTCTTCTTTTTTTTCCAGTTGGTCCTTAAGAGTTGGAGCACACAGTTAATTTGGGAGATCTAAAGAGCAAAGATAAAGACTGGTTTAAGTCAACTTCAAAAATCTCTGAAAGATTTTTTTCTTCCCTGGAATAATGTCTTATACAAAGGTTTCTTACAAAGAAAATTCACAACAGACCCACAGGGGGATACTAAAAGGGTGGGCAGGATGTGCCTTCAAATATCCCTAATTCAACAAGTGAATGTTGCACAAGGGAAATGGACTGCAGAAAATGGACAGGTTATTACCATGCAAACCTGTAATACACTATTGCCATTGTACCGAGAAAGCCAAAGATTTGTACTGAGCTCTTTAGGCCCCAGAGGAAGGGCTTGCCCTAGATAAGCTTTCCTTGACCTCTACCACCTGCACAAGGTAGACAAGCTGGAGCCAGCCAAACCTGGCTTTAGGGGTAACAAAGAGAACAAAGAGTGATTAGCTCTAACACATGTAAAATGCATCATATATCATATATTCAGATGTAACGTGGAGCTGCAGAGCAATCCAAAAAGAGTAAGGTGTAAAAATATGTTAGCAAATACATAAATTTGGCCCCATGTTGTCTTGAGATGGGGGAGAGGAAAAGACCACCATGAACATCTTGTCCTTCCAGATGCTGGTAGTGGGCTAAAGCTCCCCCTTCACCACCAACCACCAAAACAAAACCATCAACCTTAGGATCATAGGAGCAGGGAAAGAGTGAGGCAGAAGGGGTCTAGAAACTAAAGAGGGTGAGAATAATAATTGTAATTGTATAGCTATCATTATTAGATTATTATTGAAGCTTTTTCTGCATTGAAGTATTTTTCTTATGTAATTATTAGGCCTGAATTATTATTTGCTTCTTGTATTAGACTGTTAATATTTCAATCACACTAGCAATAAATTCTTGTTTTATATACATTTCTTCTGAAATTTCCTCTGTCCTATGCACTCCTTATCCCTTCTTTATCCTTTGCTCCTCCCATTGCACCATCCAGAGTGGTGGCCACACTGAAAATGAACCAATGTGAAAGACAGGTTTTTTCCAGTGATTTGTTCTGGGAGGGTTGATCAACTTTGCAAATACCATCAGAGTGAAGGGAAGATTACTACCTGCTTAAAAAAAGCTGGAGCTCTACACAATTTTACTATCTGAGCGTCATTATAATTTCAAAACTATCTCATTCCAACAGAATGTAAAATGCAATAATAACTACCTGTGAAATTTCTATGGCTATGTCCTGGCAGCAGTACAGCAGCAGCGGTTTTTCCCTACTCTTATTTATTCCTTCTTACTATATATATGCATTTTCATGATTATTTTACTATAAAACTAGCCACATTCCAGGAAACAAGAATTTTAAAGCTGATTGTATCTGGAGCAGGACAGTGATTGAAATGAAAATTGTATTTTCAGTGTAGAGTTTCTTAAAGATTACCATTCTTTGAGTTTTCATACCTCAATTCTTAGGGCAGGATAGAGAGTAAATACCACATATACAGAAACCTAGAATTAATTCTTAAATATTTTTCCTAAATATCTAAAGCATATTTCTGCAGCATATCATACAAGCTAATTCTAGCCCAAATTGCAGATATTCAGTACTATTTTGCTTGATGTATGTTCCCAGAAAGGAAAGCTGAAGGGTGTAGGAAATCTAACAAGATAAAATAATTTATGAGATGATTTGCAATAGATTAGTCATTTAATCAGAAAATTTAATACCTGTGCAAGGTGATTTTTAAAAATATCTACTTCACAATAAGTAAAGAATTAAAGGTATGTAGGCAACAGCTGTGCACTTCTGTGGGAAGAGATAATATTTTTGTTCTTTGCTTATTCAGCAATTAAAGAGGTCTCAACCAATGGAAGTCTTCTTATAATCACAGTCACCACAGGACAAGCAAATATTTCATAATTCTTTATGCTCTAAATCAATCTTATCCTGAGCTTTTGGTTTATTCTGGACAAAAGAAGGCTGCAGCCTTGCACATGATGCCAGTGATTATACCAAAGCATACAATCATGTTGAAGCTTCACATCCCTGTAGTGTTCCAGTTCCAGTTGAGGCTGCAAAAACCTGCATCCAAGGCAGATGAATGCTACATAGAAGCCAAGATATTTATGTCCAAATTTCCTACAGCTTAATGCATTCTTCCTTCTGTAATATTTCAAACATTTTTGTCCTCACTGTGGGATTAGATTTTCTGGGAAAAAAACAAACAAACAAACTTAAACCCACAACCTCAATTTTGGCTGCCCTTTCCTTCTTAATAATTTCTATATTGGCAAAGTGTAGGAATTGGGCATTTAAAGCATCTTTTAAGGGTAGGCGTTGGATTTTCAGAACCAGAGCAAGAAACCATTTTTCAAAGTCATATGTTTTTATAAATATGTTTTGTTTCTGGCTCTCAGTGTTAGTTGTATTTTCTATGGCTCACCAGCAATTTATGGTTCTGAGCAACCCAAGTACTGCTCAAGACAGATGTAGTGCTGGGTTAGTGCAAATTCTTTATCTAACCCCAATTCAATCTCATAGCAAAATTATCCATGGCCCTAGAGAAAAAGAAAACCCAAGCTGCTCATATCATCGCACAATTACCCACATTTGCACCCTGAAATCTCTTCCTCATGTGTATGCTTTAAAGAACAGCATCCTGCCTCAGCTTGGGAATACCTGAGCCCATCAAGGCAATTCATCTACCCTCATCACTATGTCTGCTGGTTTTTGTCACCATGAGTCTGCCAAAGGTGAGTTATTCCAACAACTTTTCCTGAGCATCCACCCCAGGAGCAAACAAGGATGTAGGCACAGGGCAGGCAAGGGATTAAACTCATCTTGTGGTCAGGATCAGCTGTACAGAGAGCACAACACACTCCAAAACTCTCAGGACTGTGGAACACATCCAAGATTACCTTAAGAGCCCTGGGCATGAGGGTTTTCTGTGACAAGAAGACATGGTTTGGCATATCATTGCTTTACACAAAGTTCCTAGGCTTAACCTGGGTTTTTCCTCTTTGTTTTAGGAGCAATTATATTCTTATATAGGACCTGCTTCTGACAGTGTGGTGAAGGCCATAACAGAGAAGTCTCTATGACATCACCTTCTCCAAACAAGAAGCAAAATAATTCCTTTAAACTGTTAAGTCAGGAACTGAATAAGTGTTTGTCATCTAATTTCAGCTCTCCCACACATACTTCTAGTGAAGTTAGTGAAAGTTTAGGCATCTAAAAGCTATTTTGGATTGACTTCAGTCTTCTAACTTGTCAAGAAGGACAAAATTCTCTACTTCTCCAGTAAGAAGTGACCTCATTGTTATCATTTATTTCTGCAATTACCTGTAGCTCATTAGGAGTGAATTATTTCACTTAATTTTTATCTCTTACCCAGAAAACCCCATTAGGCAGCTAAAGGCAAGAATCAACAGAGACAGGCAAAATAAATTCTTGCTATAATAAATAATTTGCTGTTTGCTGAGTTTTAAGTTAGTAGCTAATCTTCAGACTTTCTATTGGTGAGGCATCACTTAAACTTGTATTTTCATCCATTTAAGCATCCAGTAAAGTTTTTGACAGAGTTGACACTCCAGAACTCGTTGATCTACTCTTTGTGACTTACTTTCAGCTTACTACTAACAAAACTACACTAACTCAACACTGCTTTATAATTCTTGACCCACACCTGGTTATCCTGCCAATGACATTGTAAACTATTAATGAATCAGTTCACAACAACTCTCCTTTACAAACTATGAAGTCAGGAAAAATTGTGCACAAAGTGCTGCAAGAAAGAGCCCTCAAATGGATTTTGTCATATCTAAGGGAAGTTTTTACTATTCACGGCATGAAATGATGTGATGACTCCCTTACACAAGAGTAAGGATGTTTAAAATACTGCCAAAATATTTACTATGAATTAACCCAAGGAAAAGGCCACCCGCTTCGTCCATGAGGTCGTGCATGACTTGATACTGTAAAATTTTTCAGCTCTCCTTAATCAAGAATAGGTCACTATTTTAGCCTCTGACAACTCAAAACCTCCATGGGTGTTACTCAGAGTTCATCTCAGGCTTGCTGCCTGCAGCCTCCTGAATCCAGAAACTAAGGCTCTGCCCTCTTTCAGCCCTGCACCCATGAGATCAAACTCCAGTCAGGATGTTATCTCCACTGCTTTGTCCCCACCATCCTCAAAAATGTCTCCAGGATAATTAATTTTCCTTGTGACATATATGTGGAAAACTGCTATTATCTCAGTTTCATCTCTGTTTATCTTCTTTGTGCTTCTTTGTGCTGAATGAGCCACTGATCCATGAAACCCTCTGGCTGCTCAGCACTCCTCCNACTGCAGTGATCTTATTGCCAATTCACCTGAAGAATATGAATCACCCCTCTTTCTCCCAAATCACTGTTAAAAAAACCAAAGGGGGGAGTGCTAGAATTACAATAAATAAATGCCTAGCTATTTTTTTTCTTTTAGTTTTTAATTTCAATTTTCCTCTCTGTCCCTGAAATGAAATTCTTACAAGCTGTCATCTAGAAGGACTCCCCATTTTTTACTATGCAATATACTTTGTCCATTTAGTTTTTGTCAGAAAACAAAGGCAGATGGTGATTATTTCTTTTCAGAAAAGGATGGGATTTTAAAAAATATCTGAACAGAAAGAATACTTTGGGTATCACTGACAGATGGCCACAGCAAGAAAGATAAGTATTCAAAAGTGTTTGTGAGACAAGGATAGGTCCCCATGCTTTCAGTGCTGAAAGCCAAGAGTCCATCCCCTGTGATGTGTACAGTCAGCATCTGTTACAGAGAGGAGTAAAACACAGAAAGGAAATTCTGTCATTTCCACATGTGGTTTATAAAAACAAGACAAAGTTACTCTCTCTTTTTTTGTTGGGTTTTTTGTCTGTGTGTTTGTGCGTGCGAGTGTTACGGGGGTTTTTTTTGTCACTGAATCCATTTGGAAATGTTGACTTTTTATTTTGATGTGCATCATCAAAATAAAAAATTATGAAATTCACAATGCTGGCACATATGTGTTTGTTTGTTTCATAGGGCACAGGTAAATCATTGCTAGAATGATTGTTAGAAGTCTTTCCAATTGCAATAACACTTTTCTTTTTAGCTATTGCAATGCATAAGCAGTTCATCTGTCTTCATTGCCTTGCCTGACTGTATTCTCTGGACTGCTATCAAAATATCCCCAGTGTCCTTGAAAAACCTCATAGACAGACAATAATCAACACATTATCTGTGAGTCTCCAAGGACCCATATCCAGAAGTAAACAAAACAGACCCCTGGTAACAGAGATCCCCAGAGGAAATGTGCTACAGAGAAATGCACTCCATTGTCTGTGATTCAAAAGTCAATGCTTCAGAAAACAATACTACTGTATTTAGCCATTAGAAAGACATTTTAGCTAAAAGCAATGTGAAAAGAAACTTAATTTTGTTTCCTTTTGAAAAAAATTATATAAAAAATTAAGCTTTTCTATGACAAACTTAAGGCAAAAAATCTCATGGTGATCTGAATCTCTTGACTATTTAGGTCATAGGCCATGGATAACAGGTGGACAATTCTGATTGTATCCTGTGGAAGGCAGCAAGATATGTTCTAGCAAATCCTTTACGATGAAAGTTTTCTGAGCACAAATGAAATGACTGTAACTCATTTTACTTTCTTGCCTATCCCTGTATTTCTCAGAGGTTAAATGATTTCCAGAAGAGGGAGAAAAGAAAAAAAATAAAATTCAGGATAAGACTGTGACATCTTCAGCTTCAAAATATCCTCTCACTGAGACTGGGTTTAGAAAATAAACTTTTCCCCCCCAAGCTGCACTATCCATGGCAATTTTATGCTTTAAAAACCACAGCAGCAAAATACTAACTGTAATGCTTTTGGCTGTCTGCTCCTTCTCTCATTCATACATCATTTAGCTTCCTTTTAGGAGGTGAAAACATCAGCTAATCTGAGGAAGGAGACAACTGGTTTGAAGCAATTGTTCCATGTAATACTCTTTTTTTTGTATTCTCTCATGTGCCATCATGGTACATCAATAATTTATAGAGCATTTAATTACGCAGTAAAGCACAAGTGGGCATATTTTCCGTAGCTATTCCAAGCACATCAACAAGGCCTTTTTCCCCTTAAGGCCTTGAAGAGTGTATAGTAATGGACTTATAAAACTTTCCCTAGAGTACCTTATTGCTCTTGCTTTATGTTCTTTTAATTTATTTTGGGGATGCTTTTTTTGTTTTGTTTTGTTTTGTTTTTTTTGAAAGGGGAATTTTCAGGCCAAACCTAGAGAATACTCTTACTGCTTTGACTTCATCCTTTCATATGGTGAGTACATTAATAAATAATATAGTGCTGACCTGCACTGAATGGTTTTTCTGAAAGTCTCACTCAGGCTTCACAGGAAACAGAATGTGGGCTTCTCAGGGAAAAAGAATCAGACAGCATTAGGCTGGTTCCTTGCTGATTTTGGCGAGACACCTGTAGACGGTCCATTCTTGGCATTCCCTTTGCTTTCAGCAGGACCCTTGGAATGATGACACTGTCACACTCATGCTCTGAATCACACAAAATCTCAGGTTTTCCTTCCTGCAATGGGCCCTGACATTAGGTAAGGGTCAGGGCAACACCATTTCTATTTCTGCCACTGATTTGAAGGCTCTTGGAGTGACAGGTTAACCCTCTGCATTTCACTGTATTTTGTAAAATAAGCATAAAGAAAGTTTGAACCAGCTACACAGAATAGTACCATGAGACTAATTATCAGTGTTTCTAAAAAACTGTTACATCCTCAGGCCAAATGTGTTATTGGCAATGTTTCTTACTCTTTTAAGTGCCAATCTGAGCAATAGGCACCAAATTCTTTCTTTCTTTAAGGCCACTGAAGACAGCAGACCAAGTTCTGTTCTCATATCTGATCCCATCACATTTTAACCCAAATCTCCTCAGGATTACTATTAAAATTGAGACTGTTTTTACACCTGTAAAACCTTTAAGAAAGAAACAAAAAAAGCCTACCAGTGACAAAAGTTGAGCTCCATCTGCCTAGCACACTGCTTGGCCCAGTTTAAAGTAAATATCATACCCTGCACCTGTGACATATTTTTTGTGTCTAAAAGTGACACAAAGATAATGGAAGAAAATATACTTTATATAGATACATTCATATATCTATATAAAATCTATATTCTGCAGCATGAAAGCTACCTGAAGCTGGAATCAGAATACCATAAATATGTGGAATAAGCACAGTGATAAAGAGAGACAGCAAAATCACCACAGAAAAGAGAGATGTGTGCATCAGGGTTTTGGAATGCTTGTCAGGGAGGGAAGATGGTTGCAAGAAGATTTTTGGCTTTATGAGTGGTGGTATTTTAAAAGAATAGGAAGAGGCAGACATATTTAAGAAGGCTGCCAAGTTTGGCCCATCACTCAGTGTGCCAAGCTATGAGCCCAGCCTTATCTATCAAGAGAAACTGCTGTAGAAGAATTCTCTATTTTCCAGGTGCTTAGCAATGTAATGCTATGAAATTTTCATGCAGACTTTCCACAGCTGAGATTTCCAGAAAATAAAAAATCTGAACTTGCTTGGAAATAATGAGTTATTTCCTAAGCCCTAAGTGTAATGGCCTGGTTAGTAAATTGAATCCCTACTCTGCTCACTTCAGGTGTGTGCCAGTTTTCTTGCTACTTCTGTCTTCTCTTCAGTATTGTTTAATTAGAAAAAAAAAATTGACACAATAGCACATTTCGGGTGGACAAAAAAAAAGCCTCCCAAACCACCCAGTTCTGCAGAGAAAGCTCCATTGATTTTGGATTAATGTTTAAGATTTTTGAATCTTCTGCAAGAAATTTCCTGTATTACTGCTGCATACAGGACACATCCAGCAGATGACATTTACAGCACTTGTCAACATTTTAAGATTCTTATTCAGGGAAAGTAAATTAGAAACTGCATTTTGTTTTCTATTGAAATACACAGTAGGAAAGCTTTCCAAATTAACTTTGGAAGATGCAGGTCCCTGTAAACACAGAGGTTTCTTTGGGACCACTGTGTTCTAGGATGATTACTTGGCTTGTTCATCTTGTTCCTGTATTTGGCCAAACAATTAGCTTGGCAACATGCCATAGCTAAACTTTTCCTTGGGAAACTTACTCTTGTCTAACTGAATGTGCAATGAAAATATGTGAAATTTTTAACTGTAACAAGAAAGTAAGAGGGTTAATGACTTTCTATGTTGCATTAAAAAAAAGGCATCTCTTTGGCCTTGGCCTTAGGTTCATCATCCTCACATGAAAAGACATTGCAGGACATATACATTTTCAGCAATGTTATTAATAATAGTGAAGTAAACGTGTCTTGAGAAAATGCAATTAAAAATTAAATTTATTTGCTTACCCATTTTTTACTTTCATGGCAACACTTATGGTTGCTCAGTAACGGTAGTGGAATCAAGGGATTAATGCAAAGTTTTTAGGGATGTCCTCTTCACTGCAGATACAGAGTTGACATTGAGATCTTGAAACATTTCTTAGGAATATAAAACTATTAAATCTCATTGCAGTTCACTTTTCTGATCACTGAATCATCTTCCCAATCTCCTCTTTAAACACATGCCAGGTATTTGTCTCCATGCTAAGCAGACAGGTGTGTTTTGTAATATACATCTTTTGCCTCCTCTGTGAAAACGTAGTATTTGAACACAGATTTCTAAAATAAATGGTCAGTAAATTAGCCACTCATTTTATCTGTTCTGTAATGATACACACATTTTCTCTATGTATCATGGGGAGTCATGAATATACTTAGCATGGTTCAAAACAACATCGATAAATAATCATGTCTAAGGTGACAGCTTAAGTATAAGAGAAAATAAGTTACATACATTGCACCCTTCTGTGTGGTTGGGGATTTTGTTTGTTTGTTTGCCCTGAAATCCCCTTTAAAATATTTTTCATATTTAATTAGCTCTATACTATAGTTCAGGTTTACATGGCAAATTGATTTGAAAAGGTCTAAATAAATCGTTATGTGTATCATCATGTATAATTATGTGCATGCTATGTAAGGCAACAAGAATTTACTGGAGACTCTTGAGCTTTCATGAGCTTGAGTGTCTCTTGATAACTTCTGCAGTGGTAGCTGAATTGGAGCCCTGCTGCAAAATAAAAGGGACAGAGCAAAAAAGGAAGCAGCAAAGTGGAGAAAATGCACAGCAAAAGCAGAGTGCTGGTGAAAGAACAGAGCAGTCAGCATCGTGCGCTGGCACGAAATGGCACAGCAGTGTGTCCCACCCACTGGAATCACGGGTTTCAGCACCTCCAGATGCCAGCACAAGCTGGATTGGCAGCTACAGCTCTGCTTCTTCCATGGGCAAAACCTACGGTGTCAGGTGTCCTACAAAAAGGACTTTGAGGCTCAAAGAGTGGGTAGAAACTCACACAACCACTTCTTGCTACTCCTAATTCACAGTACAGAACAATGTCTCATGTCCACTTGTGTTTGTCCTCTACAAGTGAGCTTGGTCCCTGCCACAAGGATAGCCCAAGGATGCCCAAGAAGGTGCAGATTCTCTGGGACACCACCTCAGCTAATCACAGTGGAAAGACAAAGGTGCAGCTCATTTGTACAGACTTCCATAAAGACAGTAGTAGAATCTCCCCTCTGGCAATTGCTCCAGTTATTTACTTCAAAAGAGAAAAATCTCTGAGAATGCACAAGTCAGGTCTAAGATATTTCAAGAAAGAGTGAAGATCATATCATGACCAATGAGATATAAAACCAATACAGTTAAATGGATAGCTGCTGCTTTTTTTTTTTAAAAAAGTATTATTCCCTTTTTATTATTTCCTTGTTTTCAATTTTGGGTGCAGCTAAACTAATTTCTATTGCTCATTAATTTATTTGAAATTTAATAATAATTTATCAGAGGACTATTTATTGGACTTAACGTAAGTTTATCATAACAATGTAAGATTTCCAATCCAATGATGACTAAAAATACTGTGATTATCACTTTGCTATGAGTATAGTACCATTTAATTTGAAAGCTGGAATTACCTAGGAGAAATGACTGCAAGTTTTTTTTGCAATAAACTCCCAGAAATAAAACATAAGATACTAGAGGCCAATGAAATAATGATCAGACTTTTCTTATTACTGACTGGGATGATGATGAAGGCTGTGCTGGCCATTGCAGAATGCCTTCATCAGGAAGAAAGTTGTCCACAAGGACAGCTAAAATTTTACTGACTGTGAGTTTAAATTAGCACACTCAGTTCTCTCAATCCCACCAATCTACATCATTTAAAAATCCCAGTTCAGGTTTAGCTGATGTCTTCAGATGAAATCATAATAAATTTTGGCAGCAGTGGTAATTTGAGGCAAAATAAAAAAAGAGTAAAGTCCAAAGGTGCAGAGAGGTTGTTTTGGAGCATGTACAATGCCTAACCTGAGATGGGAGGGTGTGCAACATTTTGTTTTAAGGTAATGGGAGGCTGGGCAAGACTAGCAAAGTCTTGACAGCAAGCATTGGATGATAAGAATATTCCCTGTACTAGAAAAAGATGTTTTAAAAGTTTATTACAAACTTTTTGTTTATTACAAACATTTTGTCCAGCCTGTGCTCAGCACATTTCCAAAATGTTAGATGCTTTTTGGGAAAGAAGGTGAAGGTTCTTTCTTGTCTTCCTGCTTTTCCTTTAAGTAAAGTTCTTTTTCTTTCTAATCTTCATGACAAAGATGTCCTATATTTGTTTTTTATTCAGTTTTCCTCTTTGTCATGTTCTTCTCTCAGCACAATATGACATTTTGAAGTTTTCTGGGCTGGAGAAGTAAAATTGCTTTTTGCCAGTGATTCTTTATCTAAAGAAATTTATCAGCTTTTTGACAAACAACAAAACTATTGTGCACTATACAGAACAAACGACATTCCCCAACGGAGGTAAGCTAAACCTGTAAGATTAAATAGTTTTATATCTTGCTTTTGTTGAGGATGTCACCTGTATGCTTTCTGTGGCTTCCTGATGGATGCACAGAAACACAGGCAAGGAGGCAGAAAACAACTTTAAAGTTCTTATTGTGTTAATATGAATGGGAGTGGTTCAGCACAACGTGCTCTCATTGTGAGGGATTTTGCACCCTAAGGCACAGGATGACTTCCAAGAAAGATTCTTTTTCCTATCTTGCATACATTATACCTGGGATATTTGCGATGTATTTTGTGAGACATGGGGGAAAACTGAGAATGAAAACTTTCGCATTGAAGATAATAGGAATTTTGACTGGGGCTTAGATTCTGCCCAGAGGATTTATAGGTTGGTATTTATCTAGGAGTCAGAAAATCTGGATTCAGCTCCTCAGTGGACTATTGATTTCTGGATAGATGTTAGTATGTCACTTAACGCTTAATTTTTAAGGCAGTTGGTTCTCAATAAGTTTAAATAGCCCTGCCACTTCCTTCAGGTCCCAAAGAGAGAATTTACAATCTTGTGAAAATTTAGCCATTAATCTCTGCCCTCTACCACTGTATCTTTCTCAGCTCTTCTGATTCCCACATTTTAAGTGGCCCATCTCTTCAAATTATAGTTTAGGGGTTTTTTGGTATTGGAATTTATTAGGATGCAAGAACTGTATTAAACATTTTTCCAGTGCCTGACTGTTTCAGGCCCAGGCTTTGTGTTATTAGGCCTAAAAGCAACACAAATCGAAAATAATGACATAGCTTGTATTGAATTTTACTGAGGCCAGTGAACACAGCAGCTGTCACGTACTTAGAGTAAGTGTAGAAGTGAGTGAGTGTAACTACTAAAAATGAAGATGCAATACCCAAAAGAGAGTCCTGCAGCAAAATCAGAGATGAGAACTAAGACAGTCCAAGGAACTTTCCCAGACACTAATCAAACAGACATGCACATATCTGTGTCTGTGTGGGTGTACTGGGTTTGCATGGCAAGCTTTTGGTAGCAGAGGACCTACAGAGGTGGTTTCTCTGAGAATCTGCCAGAAGCTTCCCCCATGTCCAACAGAGCCAATGCCAGCTGGCACCAAGAGTGACCTGCCACTGAGCAAGCTGAGCAATGGTGGTGATAAAATGCCAAAGAAAAATTAATAAATGCTGAACAGCAGCCAGAGGAGAGGAGTGAGATATGGGACAGGTACAGCCCCACAGACACCAAGATCAGTGCAGAAGGAGGGGCAGGAGGTGCTCCAGGCACCAGAGCTGAGATTCCCCTGCAGCCCCTGGTGCAGCCCATGGTGAGGCAGCTGTGTCCCTGCAGCCCATGGAGGACCAGAGTGGAGCAGAGATCCACCTGCAGCCCATGGAGAATCCCAGCCAGAGCAGGGGGATGTCTGAAGGAGACTGTGACTCCATGAGAAGTTCACACTGAAGCAGGGACCCACACTAGAGCAGTTCATGAAGAACTGTGTCCCATGGGAAAGACTCAAGTTGGAGAAGTTCGTGGAGGACTGCCTCCCATGAGAGGGACCCACACTGGAGCAGGGGAAGGATGTGAGGAATCCTGTCCCTAAAGAGAAAGGAGTGGCAGAGACATGATGATGACGAAAGTGTGATGAACTGGCTGCAGCCCCCATTCCCCATCTCCCTGTGCCACTCTGGGGGAGGAGGTAGAGAAATCAGGAGTGAAGTTGAGCCTGGGAAGAAGGGAGAGATAGAGGGGAGGTTTTTAAAGTTATTTTTTCTCATTATCCTTTTCTTTTACTAACTAGCAATAAATTAAATTAATTTCCCCATGTCCAGTCTCTTTTGGATGCAATGCTAATTGAGGAGTCATCTCCCTGTCCATATCTTTAACAGTGACTCTATGAAGGGACAGGATTTTTAGAAGATGGGATCCAAGCATCTGGACAGGGATTGTAACCAGTAGTAACCAGTCAAGTACTTAACCAGCTACTAAGACTGCCACGGCTTTGGGAGTGCTGATGCTGTGTTCAACAATTCACACCTCTGTTCTGATCATGGGAGGGTCAAGGTTGGGTGGGCTATGACCAGATAGTTCAGCTGATAGTAATTGTCCTTTGTACTCCAGGTGCACCCCTCTGCACTCTTCTATCAGCCCTCGTCAGCCACTCAGCTCTTCACATACTCGCAAGGACAGTGTAAAGTGCCCTTTCCTTTGACTACATCCTTTAAATGCTATTGCTGTATAAATGTCACCAGTTCCAATGCTACCCACAATACTACCCACTGCAGAGCCTCATGCTGCTTTTTCACTCCGGCTATTTTCGTTTTTTCTGCTCTCCTTCTGGCTCTGGACCAATTCCTTCTTTAAAATTCCTTTTGAAAGGTTCAGCTTGAGAACACTGTTCATTTAAGTACTGACAGTAGGTTCATACTTTCAAAAGTACTGCTGCAGAGCACAGGAACTCACCAACTTCCCTTGATGAAATGCCTCATAGTTTTTGTTTTAATGACTCAAGGAAAAAAAACTGTCTTGGCTCCTTTCCTCTCTCCTCAATGATTCAGCCACACAAATATGTAGCAAGATGTGTGAAAAGCCATTCTGTAAATAAAATTATTTAAGCAAAATGAATCTTATTGCATTGGTTTTGTACAAGTCCTGTGTCAATCCTATGGGACAGGTTGAATTTAACCCTGGCTTAAGTTTGCGTAAATGAAGACAACTCTTATTTGCTATCTGAAATGCTGTCACAAATTCTTCTTCCAGTACATGAACTTCCATTCTTCCAGAATGCTACCCCTGAATGTGCAACATGGTCTGGCACACAGCATGTACCACACACATAAAGTCTTTCAGGGAAAGATGGACAGGAGCTGGAGGGAGGCAAGCATCTGTTCAAACTATTCAAGGATTAAATTGATTGCCTCTAAATTAATTGGGCCAAAGAAAGGAGATAACAGGTTGGCAACTGAACACTGCTCAGAGGGATGTAAATTTCATAAAAAGGTTGGAGTACAGTGCAAGATAATTTATAACAGTGAGGCACTCTATCCCACTGGGCTACAGTATTGAAAGACCTGAAGAAAAAAGTCTGCAAACTTAATGCAGGGAATTCTTGGTAGCTCAGAAAGGTTGATAATAAAATAAAGGATCCAGCACCTCTTTCTGGTAAAGAAAACACATGGACTCTTGTAACCTTCCTTCTAAAAAATCTTTATTTGTAAATATTGCCAGCATGGGTCTAAGTCAGAGCTGTATGAGGAAGGGTGGGAAGGATTTTGGATGTATTTTTGATGTCTCTTTTCAAGGGATGATTGATTCATGTCTGGTGTCGTATCCAGTATGACTCAGCTATAATGAGCAAAAAACCTTCTGTGATGATTTTCTCTAAGTTTTTCCTTCCCTTATGCCTTTAAGAAGCAGCATAAAGTAACCCAATCTAAAATCAAAGCAAAGGTACCACCTCCCTGTTGCAGAGTGTTATTTAGGCTGGCAATTCTTGTTCCACTCCAACAGGAGGATCTCTCCTGTTTCACAATCCCACCTATAAAATTTAAAACTAGCCCCAGCATCTGGCTGACAGACTGCAATGTCACCTCCTCTGGAAGAAGGAGTTTCTCCTGGTGAAGAGGAGTGTGGTGGGTTGACCCTGACTGTACACCAGGTGCCCACCAAAGCCACTCTGTCACTGCCCTCCTCAGCTGGACAGGGGAGAGGAAATAGAGTGAAAGCTTCATGGGCTGAGATAAGGACAGACAGAAACAAATCTTGAAAACACCTTTCCCTGCACATCCCTTTCTCCTTCCTATGCTTAACTTGAATCCCTATTCTCTACCTCCTCCCTGACAGCAGTGCAGGAGGACTGTAAATGGGGGCTCTGGTCAATTCTTGCTGTTTCTGCCACTGCTTCCTCCTCAGGGGGAGAAGTCCTTCCCCTGCTCCAGTGTGGGTCCCTCCCACGGGCAACAGTCCTCCACAAACTTCCTCAATGTGAGTCTTTCCCAGGGGGTGCAGTTCTTCACAAACTGCTCCAGCTTGGGTCCCTTCATGGGCTGCAATCCTTCAGGAACAGGCTGCTCTAGTGTGGGTTCCCCATGGGATCACAAATCCTGCCAGCAAATCTGCTCCAGTGTGAGCTCCTCTCTCTCAAGTCCCACAGGTCCTGCCAGGAACCGGCTCCAGAATGGGCTTCCCACAAGGTCACAGCCTCCTCTGGGCATACTCCTGCTCTGGAATGGGATCCTCCAGGAGCTGCAGGTGGATCTCTGCTCCACTCTGGTCCTCCATGGGCTGCAGGGGCACAGCTGCCTCACCATGGGCTGCACCAGGGGCTCCAGGGGAATCTCAACTCTGGTGCCTGGAGCACCTCCTCCACTCCTTCAGCACTGCCCTTGCTGTCAGCAGGGCTGTTCCTGTGACATGTTCTCACTCCTCTCCTTTGGCTGTTTTTAACTCTTTCTGTCTCTGACCACAATTACTTCTGCACAATATATTTTTTCCCTCTTCTTGAATACAATATCCCAGAGGCACCACCACTGTTGCTGTTGGGCTTGGCCTTGGCCAGCAGTGAGCCTCTCTTGGAGCCACTGACATTGACTCCGTTGCACGTGGGGAAGCTTCCAGCAGCTTCTCAGAGAAACCAGCCCTGTAGATCCCCTGCTACCAAAAGCTTGCCAAGCAAACCCACTACAAGGGACTAATGTGAGAAAACTAATTTGGAATAATTCAAAGTTTCAGAAATGGAGACAGTGGCTGTTTCTGGAGGCTGTTCCTCTCTCAACAGCTACGTAAGAGTACCAGAATATTTGGCATGAGTCAATGGCCTCTACACTGGATGGCTAGAGAAGCTCGCACTGCTGAATGTTCATTAACAGCAAACGAGAACCTTTTCATCAGTGATTGCAGACTTTTTGCTAGAGGGAGAAGCAATTAAAGTTCTTTAAAATTGCCTGTTCCTGAAGTTTTTCTCATTATAAAGGACTGCAGAGGGAATTACAAATCTGTTATTTTTTTCACCATGCAAGCACAAAATGAAACAGTTCCTTCATGCTTTAATGTGATACTTGCAAATAAATGTGAGATAAGTTTTGGGACAAAACCAATGTTTGAAAATCTATGACACTCTAATGAGGAAATTGGGCAGATTATTAATAAAAAAAAAAGTAATTTGGTTCAAATACCAGAGCTAGGCCAACGTGATTTTAATTCCTATTTCTTTTTCCTTCTTCCACTCTCCAGGGAATAGTTTATCCATTATAAAATGGGAGTTTGCCGGGACCAGGTGTTATTAAGTAAAAATCCCTCATGTCCGGTTATGTTTTACTCACTACAATATTACATAAAAGGTTGGTAGTGCAAATCCTGCCCTCACCTTCCTGAAAGGGAGGAAATGGTGTACTATCCATAATTAAAAGGTTGCTAGTTGCTAGAGACATTACAGGATAAATTCAGTCTCCCTGAAATACATTGATACATTCAAGAAACCTAATGTTCAGTGGGGTTGCAAGTACATTTTCTTCTCTGCATTGTCTGTCCCTCAGCTCTGTAAATTCACCCCAGGGCCAGAGATGCTCAGTGGTTAGGAAACACTGCAGGTCATAGAGGTTTCAAAGCTACTTTTCTACCAGAGTAGGGAGCTATTCAACATAGGAGAGCATGGGCTAAACTACTTTCATTTTAGGGTAGTATAAACTGATTTTGCCTTAAATCTTCTCTGTTCTCTAGGTAGGAACACTGCTTCCCACCTGTGCTTGGGCACAGCCTGGCTCTCAGAATAATCCAGGTTCGTCAGTTCCTGTTGAATTTAGCAATGGCTACTGGGGCACAAGTCTGGTATCAGCCACATTTTAAATTCAGTCTTAGGAGGAAACTGCAAATGGCAGCAGCATGCCTTCAGCTGGCTATTCAAAAATCAGTGAGCATCAACACTACTGATTGCATGAGAAAGTGTTTTTAAAAGGTTTGCTAATTGCCCCATGTCCCTAAAACTCTGATCACTGCAGGTCCCTTCACTGATGCCACTTTGCCAGCAGCCAGCAGCTGTTGACAGACATGAGCTGCTGAAGATGAGCTGAAAATACCTCTTGCTTTTTCACAGTACAGTACTCCTTACCCAGATTTTTTCATTTATGTCTTCAACAGTCTTCACTACCTGTCTATGGTTTCTTTGTTTGAAGTCAGGTAATAAATTATTAATGTAACTTTAGATGCAAAATGCAGTGCCCACCCAACACAGTTTGACAGAGACTCTGGACAGTTTGATGGTTGCTTCAAGTTATGCCTAAAGGTTTTGTCTGCCCTCTGAAAAGCAAAGTGATATGGATAGCTAACCTAGGAAAGCTGCAAGTCAGCAGGCACACAGGGCCAGGAAAACACAGAGCAAAGCAGAGCTAGCCCTGTGCTGTGCTAGAGTTAGCAACCCCTTGTTCTCATCCACACATCAGTTTATCATCCTCATAAATCAGAGTTCTAGTAATGCAGGCTTGCCCACAATACCAGCTTCATAGTCCGCATGGACCAACTGGGGGAGTCTGCTTGCAGCCTCTGGCTTGCTGACATTCTTTGGAAGTGGCCAAGGAGCTTTTGAACCTACTGTTGCCAGAGGTCCATCTGCCTCCAGCAGATCTATCTCCAGATTTACAAGAAAGAAAAAAGAAAAGAAGACAATAACTTAATCTCACTAAAAAAATTACAGAAAAGCAGAAATGAAAGAAAGAAACTCACTCTTCCTCAACATTTGCCAGTGTAGACTGTGCTTCTCCTAAATGTTACCCAAAGTCTCCTATGAAGTGCCAGTGGTCCTCTTAAGACAAGTCAGTGAAACAGAGATTTGCACTTTATGGAAAAGCCATTTTGACTGAACAAGTGCATTTCCATTTAAAAAAAATGTATTACAGAAATTGATTGCAATGCTCATACTGGGGCATATGAGAAGAAACGAGACAGAGAATGTAAGCCATTCATCATTTCTTTATAGATGCATGCTCCCCAAAGGCTTAATTGTGGTTTGATTATATGCAGTCGTAGTTCATTTACACTAGCCCTAGCAGAAGGCAGAGATGACTAACAATGCTTTAACATAATGTCACACACAGCTTTTCCTTCAAACCGTGCCAGGGCCTGCTGAAGTCAGGGTGATGAAGTTCACCTTACCTATACTTAGATTTCCAGCCAGATGTCTTTCATATCTTGAGTCCTTGAGCTTATTTTGGTCATCTGCTCTAGCTCGAGATGCACCGCTCCAACAGGCAGGACCCATTCCTGTCTGTGGCATATAGAGGCACTGTCCTGTCACCAGCCAGATGTGGTCAAATGTGTTCCACTCTTAGTCTTTGCATTGGCTCAGTGGGGTCTGGCTGAGAGGTCAGCAATGAATTCTGGTGAGGTTAACCAGTTTTGGAGACTTCAGTCCTGAAAGTACACATAGCATCACAGTGTCATCACCTTGAAATAAGCCGTGTCCTGTAGTCAAGCCACAAGCCATTCTGCTGGAAGACATTTCCTCCTTGTTATACTCCCTATAATAGTATAAAATACACTGCTAGTTCCTACATGTTATATTTTTCCTGAACTTTCATTTTTCTTTTGTTTTTTTCTCATTTCACTTCACCTCCTCATCATCTTTCTGTTTTCCTCTACATTTTTCAGCCTTATCTTCATTGCCATCCTGTATTCTGTTTTTTTCTTTTTACTGCTTTTATATAATGTCATTATTTTTTTATTTTTATCAACAATCTATCTCTTGAATACACTTCTTACACTTATACTTTCCAAAAATTTTGGAAGAGAAAATAAGTTCCATTCTGCTTCTTCTGCAAAACATCTATTTAGTGTGTTAATACATGTTGTATTTCTAAAAAGTGTAATACATGAATTCAAAAACAAAAGCAAAAAATTTACATTCAGACTATTTCGCATAAAATGTAAAATCTTTCCGATGACTACAAACATTTATGGGATAATAAATTATTATCCTGTATCACTTCCATCACTTAACTTTTATTTCCTTAGTCATGTTCACACTTTCCTCAATTGTTTTTGTAATACAGCTCAGCTCAGTCACTCAAAGCTCTTAGAAATCACATTCACCTTGTTTAGTCTCTATCCTGCATAAGGAACAGGAATTCAGCTGAAGAAGCAGCCTCAAAAATTGCTTTTCAATGTTCAGAATCATGCATATCAGCCATAAACACAACTAATACAAGTCCATCTGGCATGTTAATTGTTGCTTACCTCTTATGTATGCTTGCAAACCAGCTGCAAGACCATAAAATTTGGAAATATGTTTCATCTCCAGTGGGGTTAAAAGCAATGCTTAAGTTTCTGTATGCAGTGTAGAATGCAGGACAAGATTTTTCCTGGCTAATTAAAGCTAGGGATTGGGACATTAGGATGCTGGGGAGCCCTCCACATCCTACACTGTAGAAGACCCCTAAGCTAATTTTGGGAGGGTGCATGAACAAGTCGGCAGAGCTCTTCTCCTTCTGGGAGAAATGCATACACTGGGTTTTTCCATGAAGATACAGGAGCTCACTCAGTGCCAGCTCAGCTCTCTCTAAGCCAGCCCTTTAGCTCTTTCCTTTGCACTGGTGTGAAGACAGGCTGAAAGAGTTGGAGCTGTTCAGCTGGAGATGAGAAAGCTCTGGGGAGGCATTCCAAGAGCCTTCCAGTCAGTACCTAAAGGCTCCTACAACAAAGCTGGAGAGGGACTTCTTACAAGTGTGTTTAGTGATGGCACAAGGGGGAATGGCTTCTAACTGAAAGAGGGCAGGGTTAGATCAGATTAGATGTGAGGAACAAATTCTTTACCAGGAGGGCAGTAAGGCATAGGAACAGGTTGCCCAGAGAAGCTGTGAATGCTCCATCTCTGGAATTGTTCAAGGCTGAGTTGGACAGGGCTTGGAGCAACCTGTGAAAGACGTCCTTGTCCATGGCAGGGGGGTGGAACTAGATGGTCTTTAAGGTCCCTTCCAACCCTAACAATTCCATGATTTTATATGTAGCAGAAGCAGCATTGTGGCACAGAGGTGATTTCATACATCCCTTATTCAGTCTGGCAGCCACAACCTGGCTTCTTCTGAAAACTTTCCAGAGCGATAAATAAAAGGATTTTTGCTTGCAACCCCTGCTGCTGTTCTTTGGAAGGAGTATCTGGAACTTTCAGCAGCAGATGGCCCTTCCACATCTTCAGAGTTACTTGATGGACCTTTGATCTTTCTGAAGTTGCTTCAACAAGCCAGCTGAGTCTGAATCAGAAAAAAATCTAAGGCTCCTGAAGAAGTTTAATCCCTCCTGATAACCCAATCTTATGACATTTACAATCCTCCTATTGTTTTTATATTCAATAACAAGGTAGAAATCTTTTGCAATCCAACTTCATTATTGCTTCCAAGGCTTCTCTAGGAGCATCATAACCATTTTCCAAGTGCTGCAAAGGACCTGAATTAGAAGCGTGCTGGAGCTACTCTTCTCTCCCATGCCTGCAATTTGTGTTCTTGAGTGCTGGTGTAACTGGTGTGGTTCCACAAAGCCATTGCTGACTTTTCTCAAAGACTGCTGTGTCCCACTGGACAAGTCCTCTATTCTAGAGAGGAAACATTGAGCTGTTTTTGAAGATAGTCATCTTCAAGTCAGTGAAAACAGCTAAAACATGCATGCAGCACCTGTTTACCTCCCTTGTTTGCCAAATACACAAGTGGTGGAAGACTTCTGGAGGGTATGCAGGACTGGTTTGGTACAAGGGCACAGCAATAACAGGGAATGGCAACTGTTGACTTGCTCTTCTGATTTGACGGTCCTTCCACACGGCTATCTCAGTACAAAGATCTTGGAATCACAAATTTAAATGCACCTAATTATTCTTTTTTTTATAGAGTGATTAAATGTTCCTTTCCAACTCTTCATGAGGGCCTTCAGTCCAAGGCATGTACATATGTATCACTCAAAGCATTTGGCTATTGCACAAAAAGCTTTGCGGTGTGAGCTGCATATACTTCCCAGGTTTCCTTGTCTCCCATCATCATTGGTTAAAAGGGAAACTTCAGTGGGATAATGCAGCCCTCAGAGCTGCTGAAGCACACAAATTCATCCAGTTAGTTGAGCAAAGGTGGAGCATTTACATTAACTGTCTACTCTCTGTCAGGACTGAGGGTCTAGAAATTCCCAGATGTTTCTCACTTTAGTACAGTGCAAAGTGAAATTCCTTTTTTTTGTCTAACTTTGTGCATATTCCCACAGTTGTCCACCCTGAAGGGAGAGAAATGGTCACCTCCACAGATGGTCTTACCAATAGGTTTCATGATTTGCTTTGACAACATTGACAACAAAGGGAGACCACTGATTTATTTTTGTATGTCTGCCATTATATGAAGTGAAAATAGCCTATGAGTGGCTTCCATTTCATTTGCCACAGCTACCACATTGCCAGCCTTTGCTGGATACATCTCAAAAGTCTTTTCCTTGTGACCATCCCAATATTCTGCACCTCCTTGTTCCATGGAACATCCCTTTCATGTCCTGAACTGTGGAGAAAGCTGGCAATATACATGCTGTGTCAGCTGGTGGGTTTTCTTACACTGCTTCTACTACATGGGCAATATCACTTAAGAGCAGGAATGATGTTTACCTTGAAAAGGGTGGGCACATGCAATCTACTTTTACTAATGGTGGACTAAAGGAAAGGACATATCTGAGATCCTGCTCAAGTTATGATAAAATATTAATGTCTGATCTGTATATTTTTCCATTTTTTAAACAAATTGAACGTTACATTTCACAAGGGAAAAATCAGGATGCGTTGATCAGAGAATTGTTAACGCTAGAGACTTATTAATAGTAACTACAGTATAAAAGCAGCTGTTTCCAGCTTTTATACAGCATTACATTTGCTTGATGCAGATAAAGAGAAATTACTCATGAGGCAATGGAAAGAAAGGTGTAGGAGGGTGAATCATGTTGGAAGAATAGGAAAAAATTAAAGTGGGGGCAAAAATTTTTAAGCATGCTGTGTCATCCCCAGTAAAAGGTAATTTGCTATATCAGTGGAATGCTATTAACTCCTGCTTGGTTGGGCATAATGCATGGTGGAGGAGGGAATATTTCAGTCAAATTGAATGACGGTAATTTTGGGGGAAAGAGAATGACTCTCATTACTTTTTTTTTTTTTTTTNTTTTTTGAAGGAAACTCACTGGCATCTTCACATCTAATTCTGATTTGCAGGCAATTAGTGCACAGTTGCACAACTGGAACCAAACCCTTGCTATTAGCAGGGCACAGCAGAATTGTCTAAGGCTGAAAATAAGTGAACACAAAAAGCTGAAGGTTTTCTTGAGAACAGGATGACAAATGTTTAGTGAAAACATGGTTTATCTGTTAAAACTGCAGTTAATTTTAGGCATGTTTCTTCTTTTGTCCCAATGACCACTGTCATATTATTGAGATTACTCTTTGAAACAGGACTTAGGAATGCTCTGGAACAATCTCTACTTCAGGGACAACAGGATATGTCAAATTAGAACTAAGTAATCTACTATAATCTGCATATTACACAGGATTGACTGTCACGTTGGAATTTTATGTAAGTTTATAACAAGAAATACTGCATGTGTCACTCTGACTGCTTTTTTTCAGGATGACATCTTCCATTTCCTCTGCCTAGGGAGACCTTTTATTCCATAAGCAGAGACTGGAAAACAAAGATACTCATGTCAAAGTCAGACAAAAAAATACATTTAATATTGTGCCACAGAAACCAAAATTAAGGGCTTAACCCAGACACAAAAAGTGACATGACTTACAGACACAGTCTAGTTTTCATATGCAGTTTGTTTCCCCTTTGTGCTGCCAATATCTCTGCCACCTCCTGGTGTCCAAAGAGCTCATCCCAGCAGAGAGGGGAATGATCTGGTCTGTCAGGGCTCCTTCATATTAACTCCTCCACTATTCCTTACTGAAACCTTTCCTAGCAGCCAGTCTGAGTCAATATACAAAATGAAGTGGCATGTTGCAAAATTTCTAATCATCCCATGAAACCTTTCACTATTTCTTTCCCATGTGTGGGGCACAAAACAGTCATGTGGCATATCTAAGGGGAAAAAAATCCCCAAAATGTCCCATTTTCTCAGTGTTATGCAGCTCTGGGGTACATAACCCATGCCTATGTTGCAATTCAGGTATGTAAAACAGGCAGGGCACCCCAGGCCCATTTCCCTTTGCACCAGGCTAGATCTCCAAGAGCAGTGCTGAGAGAAGCCCTAGGCTGGGTGCTTCTATGATGAGGCCAGGACCACATTCCCACGTCTTTTTTTCCCTCCTGAGTTCCCCTCCTGAAATACTGCTCAGCGCAGTAATTCCACAGCAGATCACTTTACCATTTCACTGCGGCAATCCAAAGGACATCCTAATCCTTTGCACAAATACTGGGAGGAGTTTAATGGGGAAAATATTACTCACAACCCTTTACACTCTCCAGCTGATAACTTGTGCCCTTCATTCCCTTCACTTACACTACGTTGGTTGGTATGACCAGATCGCTCCAGCTCCCTGACCTGCTGCCAAGTGATCCATTTCTTTGGGTTTTTCTCTGCTCTTGCTCTGCTCCCACTGCCTCTAGGGTTGTCTCAAAGTGCCACATCCCAGGGTGTGCTTTGGGACACAGATGAAACTGTGCCACAGGAACACACGCTGCCCTTAAGGAAGTTGTTCTCAATTTAGGCTCAAGGTTGTGACTCCTAAGATTCTGCCACAAACTGCCCCTTGAACGCACCACACATCTCACTGTACTTCTCCACCCCTTCTGACAGGTCTGGAGAGATTTGCTGAGGTGTTAATACCAAGTATGCAAAATTTCACACAGGATAACACTGAAGATATTTTACACACAAATACCTTTGTGATGACAAGAAGATTTTGGTGAGGAGAAAGGTGCAGGCAGGGAAGGAGTGGGTCTGATCAACCTCTCGTTTCTCCCTGCTTCAGTGAGTATCACACTTGAGAGTGAGACCAAAAGACTCCAGCTAGAAGGGATCTAAAGAGGAGGGACAGGAAATTATTAATTATTTTAGTTAAAAGAAACAATATTACATGGCCACAAGCCTCCAGGTAATAAAGAACTACTTTTTCTTAGCTAATGAGAAATTACACCTCTACAACATCTGAACAGGAATTCAGTCCACTGAAAGTAATTCTTCAAGAAAGGATGTCAGAAAAGACTAGGAAATGCACAAAACCTTTGTATACCACTGCAAAAGGGAGGTTTTGCTGAGAAACCATTAGAACTGGATTTAGAGTAGTCCAACCTCATCCCATCGATGGTCGTGGATGGTGCTGTATATATCTAATGTACCTTTTTTCATGTCAAGACAGGGCTTTCTTGTTGCTTTTCTTTTTCTGTTGTTTGTTTTGCTTTGTTTTGCTTTTAATAACTAGCTATTATTCCAAGATCTATCTATAGCTACATTTATTAAAGAGCTGTATTTATGTCCAGTAGGATGGGAGGATGCAAATCTGTGTTATTTCTGAAAGACTTTAAGGAGAACTTCACTACATAAAGGCAGTGTAACCAGTTTCCCACCTGCAACAAAAAGCGATATAAGAATCAGGTCCATGTAAAGCTAGGAAATTAGGAGCCCTTTCCAAAACATCTCTCTAAACAATTGCCTTTTTCTTGAAGAATTTGAGGATGCCCTGAAACTAAGAGAGAAAATTCTGACAGTGATAAACCTCAAATTTTAAGGGACTAGAAAAAAAAAAAAAAAGAAGAAAAAAAAGTAAGAAATTTTAAAAAAATTAGGAAAAAAAAAAAAAAGAAGGAATTTTTATACCAGCCTTTGTGGGTTTTTAGGAGAACTCTGTTCTTTTGCAAAATGGTAGAGGGCAGACTGAGGAATGTGTGTATGTATACCAGGGCCTTGCCATGACTGCATGCCAGGTGCCCACCAAAGTTGCTCCATCACTCTCCTCAGCTGGCCAGGGGAGAGAAAATATAACAAAAGGCTCATGGGTTGAGATAAGGGCAAGGAGGGATCACTCACCAGTTACCATCATGGGCAAAACAGGCTTGCCTTGAGGAAAATAGTTTAATTCATTACAAATCAAATCAGAGTGGGATAATGAGAAGAACAAAACTAAAAACACATATTCCATTCACCCCTCCTTTCTTGAGCTCTGCTTCACTGGTGATTTCTCTGCCCCATCTCCCACAGCAGCACAGGGGGATGGGGAATGGTGGCTGCAGTCAGTTTGTCACACACTGTCTTTGCTGCTCCTTCCTCCTCACAGGCAGGACTCCTCACAGTCTTCTCCAGCCTGAGGTCCCTCCCATGGGACTTCATGAACTGTTCCAGCATGGGTCCATTCCACAGGGTGCAGTCCTTCAGGAACAGGCTGCTCCAGCATGGGTCCGCTGTGGGATCACAAGTCCTGCCAAGAAACATTGCTCGAGTATGGGCTCCTCTCTTCATGGGGCCACAGGTCCTGCCAGGAGCCTGCTCCAGTGTGGGCTTCCCATGGAGTCACAGCCTCCTTCAGGCATCCCCCTGCTCTGGCTGGGATGCTCCAGGGGCTGCAGGTGGATCTCTGCTCCACCCTGGTCCTCCATGGGCTGCAGGGACACAGCTGCCTCACCGTGATCTGCGCCACGGGCTGTAGGGAATCTCAGCTCTGGTGCCTGGAGCACCTCCTGCCCCTCCTTCTGCAGTGACCTTGGTGTCTGTGGGGCTGTTCCTGTGACATATTCTCACTCCTCTCCTTTGACTGCTGTTGCCCAGCAGTTTTTTTCCTTTTCTTATCTCTGTAATCCCAGAGTCACTACCACATCACTGAGGGGCTTAGCCTTGGCCAGTGGCAGGTCTGTCTTGTAGGCAGCTGGCATTGGCTCTGTCAGACATGGGGGAAGCTTCTGGCAGCTTCTCAGAGCTGTCACCTTTGTNGAAATATTTTATCCCTCCAGAAGGCTCTCTGCAGTTTTGGGAGTGGATATTTCATATTCCTGCTCAGGAATTTGAAGTGACTGGTACATGTCATGGCACCCTGTTTCTTTTTTCCTGTATTCAGATCACAGATCACTGACACATTCAGAGATGACAGGTCAGAATTCATGCAGATAAGAGCTCATATTTAAAATTCCCTTATGTAAACATTAATTTTATTAAGATCTGTCAAAAAAACCCTCCCAAACATTGAGAGCAAATGAGAAAAATTCACAATTTACTAGATACTTCAGTTATAATTTGATTTGAGACTTTTTTTTAAATGTTCCTACTATAAAATTATCTGTGGATTATGAACAGCATTTTAAAAGTTTTACATCTTCACTGGAGTTCTCCTTTTGAGACACCTCCTGTTAATACCTGGATTTTTACTGGATACTTCTCACCTGTAAATTCCAGAGATACTCCAGTGTCCTAAATCCTTATTTTCCCAATGGATTTTCCTAAAACACCAAAACTTGCTACTTTATGCCTAAGGACAATCAAGAGCTTCCCCAGACTGGCAGATGACCTCTGTAGCTAATAAATTTTAGCCAAATATTTGCTCTTTTAGTCTCTCTAGTTCCATATTTTATGTTTTCTTTATATTTTAGCAGTTAGATTTGGATGCCAGGGACCCAAACCACCTCACACTGGATCTTTAACATTCAGTAGTTTTTATTTCCAGTGTTACTTTTTCTCCCTTTCCTCCTCCTCCACAATATGTCCCTGGTTTTCCTTCTGCTCTACTCCCACCCCCAACATCTCTGTCTTTGCCTGACTCCTCTCAGTGTAGGGCATTCAGCTGCATTAACACACAATCTTATTTTTCTTCTGCATATTACTGAAGAAACTACTTGACAACAGTAATTACAAAGATCCCTGGTTTGCCACTTCACTCTGCCAAAAATATTACCCTTGGTGCTAACCTTATATGTTCTTAATTTCATTTTCAGTCTCAGGAGAGCTTGTATTCAGGCTCATCTGAATTCTTCCTGAGTGTGAGTTTTTCAACCACTGCAGTTCCTGCTCACTGCTTAAGGAAATGATGTGTTCTAATCCCAAAGCATAATAAACTAGATCAACTGCTTTGCTTTCAATGACTGTCTTAGCCGTTCTATTAAAAAAAATCTGGCAAGATTTATTCTATATAAACATAGTAATTTCCTTTCCTCATGATTCTGGGGACCAAATCTTTTTCACCAGTAGGCTGGTTATCTATTTCTCTGCTAAGCTGGAAAACCTCCATAACAGTAAATAACATTATGCCAGCTTTGCACTAGGCATTTTATCAAAGTTTATTTCTCTTCTTCAAAGGCAAGAAGTTCTGGATATTGAACTTAACTAATATTTTCAAAAAGATCGTATAGACTTTTTCTTGGTTTGGAGCTGTCTGCTCATTTTGAGACATCTTGGATCTCATTTGAAAGCATACAGACACCTTTCTTTGTTAGACACCCAGAAGTACTAGCAAATTTAAAACCACAAATGTTTCTCCATTCCCACTGTCCATGAAATGCAAATACAGCTTCTCCATCTTGCAGGCATATTATGGGAAAAATAAGTCACTATAACTTAAGATCTCAGATACTGTGCCAATGAAGCAAATCAGCTCCATAGACATGGACTAATTTTTTTCTTCCTTCTCCTTACATTATTGAAAACTTCTACACTTCAGCTGTGGTTATATTACTTGTGCTAACACATAAAATAGCATGTTTTATCCTTCTGTACTTTGTCCTTCACAGACTCAGGATGAGTTGTTGTCCCAGGGGAAATCACTGAAATGAGGAACATGAGCAAGATCAGGTTTCTGCAATACAAACCTGACTCAAAACACAATCTACACTTTGGTGCCATGTAGGTCATGCAGGAGAGCAAAATGTACCCAGTAATAGCTGTGATTGTTAGTTTATACTCAATGGGATCAGAAGTTGATATCATATCTTTTTCTTCAATTTTAACCAGCTGTCACAGGTCTTCTGAATCCTCCTCCTCAAATTGTGAATGGCTCTTAGACTTCAAAACTACAAAGAAGTCTTCCAAACTCAAATCAAATAAAATACAGAGTGTTCACTGTGTAAACAGCTCCTCCATGAAGAATAAATTTAATTAATCACACAGATCTGTGCTTAATGATGCTTACAGCTTCTTGTTTCCTTTCCTCCTGTAGCAAAACTCCCCATTCCATGTCACAGAAACTGAAGGGGTAAAAGCTGGTGCAAGCTGTGGTTGCTTGCAAGGGTTGGGAGTGCAAGTGTGATAATCAGAGCAGCTGACAGCCCCACAGGGTTCATTTGAATGTATTTCCCCAAGTCACAGTTTTGAGAAAACTTTAAAGAGTATCTTTAACAACATTTTCAAGGTGATAGCTATGCCCTCTGCCAGACTGGTGAATAGCCCTGAATGTGTCAAGGTCATTAAAAGGTGATGTCCTAAGATAGATCCTAATATGCAACTATATAATTCATTGCCTTGGCATATCAGGCTAAAAATCTCAAATTTCCTAGAATAAAATGTCACCAAAGAGAAAATAGTGAGATCCATATGCAATCTGCTTTGCAGGGAGAGAATAGAAACTTGACATGTTTTTCTACCAAAGAGAAAACTAAGTGATAATTCAGGTGTGATTGTTTCACATCTCCTTGAGGAGTGGCTGAAAAGGATTCCCTCTGTAATAGATAAATGCCATGAAAAGGCACAAAGATTGTGGACTAAATCTGGGTCTATAAGACTGGAAACAAAATGCAGTTCTTAAGAAGTGGGGAGCAACTTAAAAGAAGCAACGGATGCAGCAGTCAGAGTAGATGAAGTCCTAAGAAGGTGAAGCCCCTATACAAGCTTTAAAACAGTAATAAATACTGTTCCAAAGATACTTTTCTGTAGCAGTATTGCCAAGTAACACAGCCCCAGGCTGCCTCTCACCAGCATCTTCACATGAACCCCAAAAGTCTCCTGGCCTGGACCTTCAACCAAACAATTCAGAGCTCACTGCCTTGTCAGCTTGAAAATGTTTTAGCTGTTGGAGCTGAGACCAATGAGATCAATGCAAGACCTGACACTCAATATTTTCATCAATGAACTAGGAGTAAATATAAAATCACTGCAGATAAATTTTGTAGAGCTGATGATGTAAAAAAGAGCAGAGAGAAAAATAGTACCAGAGACAGAACATAATATTAAGAGCAAGCTGGTGTTGAGGAAATGATTCATTGAAATAAGGGAAAATTCATATTCCTGGGAAAAAGAAATGCAATATTTATGCACCAAGGGATTTTATCAACAGTAAAATAAGGATTATATTGGGCAGTGAGCACACACTGCAGAGCTGTCAGGAAAGACTAGAAAAAGATGACAAAAGATTATTTTTCAGTGAGAGAATTGAATTGAATGACTTTTCAAAGATAATCAATTATGTCATTCAAATGCTGGAATACTTTTATGGGAGAAAACATAGTGTCCTATGTCTTGAGTGGGGCTCTAATCTGGTGGGGCATAAAACCAAAAGTTTTAAAAATATGTCTGGAAGCAAAACAGAAATCTAAATTAGAAACTACAAACAAAATTCTAGCAGTGAGGGAGACTGAACTCCTAAGCAAAAACCAGAGAAAGTCTTGGATTTTCAGCCTCTTGATGTTGTTGCATAATGACCTGATGCCTTTTTGTTTCAAGGCTGAGATTCTGGATGCAAAGTAACCATCTAATGCATTTGGCTCAGGTTTGGTTATCTCCTGATGCCCTTTTTCCTTTGTAAGCTCTATGAATATATGTGTATATTGTTTTTACACTTTCATAGCTGTTCCTTTTCTTGCTTCAGTTTCTAGCCAAATTGAGAAGGAATATAAAATCTTTTGCCTAGCCTAACTAGAATCAGTTCATGTTTTATTAATACATATCCATTTCTGTTCCAACAGCCAGAAGAGGAGAAGTATAAGAAGGCCTTAGTCCCATACTTATACTCCTGGGCTATATATGTTTTCAGATTTTTTCCAAATGCCAGTTAAGCACCGTGAAGTATGAAATGAAACCAGCAATGCAGAAGTATATTTTTGTGTATTTATACAGCATTTTACAAAATATATTCTGCTATTTTCTTTTTCTATTGCCTGTGAGGCTTTTCAGCAGCATGTCATTATCCCAAACTGCATGGTTCTTGTAGATATTTATTTTGTCTCTATATATATTATAGGTCCAATAAAAATCTATTTAATAGGAGAAAAAAAATTTAAAATTCTCAGATTTGGGAGCTGTAGGCAATGCAGCTATTACAGGAAAGTTTGAACTCATTTACCTTTATCAGGGTCCAATTAAAAACACCATTTAAAAGGCATGTGATAACTGCAGTGTTCAGCAAGGCTGCAGGAGATCCCCAAGATGAGAAGGGGCAAAGAAAGTTCAGCTCAAAAGAGAAATATTTTCCCAATGAACAATTAACCAGCCTTAATCAGGATCTGCTGACAGAAAGAGGTATTGGACTGGGTAACAGCTTCCAAGCCTGGAGAAGAGAAGGCTCCAGGGAGACCTCATAGCACCTTCCAGTACCTAAAGGGGACTTACAGGATGGGGACAAACTTTTTAGCAGGGTGTCTAGTAAAAGAACAAGGGGGAATGGCTTTAAACAGAAACAGGGCACTGTTCACCATGAGGGTGGTGAGGCACTGGTGGCACAGGCTGCCCAGAGAGGCTGTGGATCCAGTATCTCCAGGAGCAGAGCTGTGCAGATCTTCTTGGAGGCACTTGATGATGTAGGGAAAAATGTAAAGGTGTTTGTTGCTTGCCAGGAGCAACCTCATGGAAAGCCAGCCTTTGAGAACCTGGTGAGTACATTTACACAGGTATTACTCATAGATAACTGCAAAATAAATGAAAATTAAACTCACCCTGAGGTAATACATTTACCTTTCTTGAAATTAATTGCCAAGAAGACCATAAATATTTATGAGAAAGGAGGAAGAAAATAGAAAAAAGTCAGGTAGAAGTCATAATTTGTTCCTTTGAGTGTTGAATAGACACTACAACTGTCTGACTGTGAAATTTAGTCTTTTCTATCATTAGATCTCACCTTTCAGTTCCAGAGTCTTCTCCCCATGTCTCTCCAGAACAGAAGGACCAATAAATGAGACATTACAAAGTCTACATTTTTAAGTGTTTCAGCATTTGGCCAGTACTTCGGGGTCTGGACTGTCCTGCAATGTGCGAAAGGAGAATTTCAGTAAATAAAATATTTTGAAGCATGTGTCATATAAAGTTGGTACCTACTTATTCATCTACCTGTAGCTAGAAAAAAGTAGATACCTTCTTCTGTTATCTCCATTCAGTGCAATAAAACAAAAATGAAAGTTCTGAGACTCATAGCTGGGTTATAAAAAGCAACAGAGCCATTGGAATGGGATGTCTGAGACAAGCAAGCATGAGGTGATGGCTCCTTGAGATGATCTGGCAGAAAGATTGGTTTCCTAATGCATGTATGTGTGCCTGCTAGGTTATTTTGTCACGGAGGTAAGAGGAAATGACGGGACAAGAGCTGTAGGTGTTTGTCCTGTACAGCTGAGGGCTGTGCATGGAGCCCTTTTTGTTACATGGCCCAAGTTGAAGCATTCCTAGAAATCTCAAATCTGTTAATCCCAGAGATCCTCACATGGCTGCAAGGAGTAGGAATTATTCATTAATTAAGCAAATGAAGAGGGAAGCTACATTTGTAGATGATGTAGACAAAGAGACATAGAGGTTTAGGATGTACACTGTTCTTTGCTAGTTATAAATCCTCCAGACTCCTAATGGCAGAGTGACCCCATATCAGTAACAGAGTTTAGGAAAAAATTAAGAGAGTCTTACCAAAAATTTCTATGACGTCATAATTTTCTATTAAAAGAACTAAAGCAAAATAAACAAACAAACAAAATAAATCAAAACAACAAAACAAATCAAAAACAAACCACACCAAAAAACTCCCAAAAAACTAAAGAGGAAGATAAAAATAAATGCTAGGGGAAGATGTTTCATAATGCAGAGAAATGACATTTGCTCGTGACATGGATCAATCAAACAGAAAATCCTGTTTTGTGCCAAACTTTGATGGAGGTAATGGAACATGAGACGGCAATACCCTCATAACTTCTTATA
>VXAX01002089.1:37477-97876 GCA_013399835.1 Leptocoma aspasia
AGGCATTTTATCAAAGTTTATTTCTCTTCTTCAAAGGCAAGAAGTTCTGGATATTGAACTTAACTAATATTTTCAAAAAGATCGTATAGACTTTTTCTTGGTTTGGAGCTGTCTGCTCATTTTGAGACATCTTGGATCTCATTTGAAAGCATACAGACACCTTTCTTTGTTAGACACCCAGAAGTACTAGCAAATTTAAAACCACAAATGTTTCTCCATTCCCACTGTCCATGAAATGCAAATACAGCTTCTCCATCTTGCAGGCATATTATGGGAAAAATAAGTCACTATAACTTAAGATCTCAGATACTGTGCCAATGAAGCAAATCAGCTCCATAGACATGGACTAATTTTTTTCTTCCTTCTCCTTACATTATTGAAAACTTCTACACTTCAGCTGTGGTTATATTACTTGTGCTAACACATAAAATAGCATGTTTTATCCTTCTGTACTTTGTCCTTCACAGACTCAGGATGAGTTGTTGTCCCAGGGGAAATCACTGAAATGAGGAACATGAGCAAGATCAGGTTTCTGCAATACAAACCTGACTCAAAACACAATCTACACTTTGGTGCCATGTAGGTCATGCAGGAGAGCAAAATGTACCCAGTAATAGCTGTGATTGTTAGTTTATACTCAATGGGATCAGAAGTTGATATCATATCTTTTTCTTCAATTTTAACCAGCTGTCACAGGTCTTCTGAATCCTCCTCCTCAAATTGTGAATGGCTCTTAGACTTCAAAACTACAAAGAAGTCTTCCAAACTCAAATCAAATAAAATACAGAGTGTTCACTGTGTAAACAGCTCCTCCATGAAGAATAAATTTAATTAATCACACAGATCTGTGCTTAATGATGCTTACAGCTTCTTGTTTCCTTTCCTCCTGTAGCAAAACTCCCCATTCCATGTCACAGAAACTGAAGGGGTAAAAGCTGGTGCAAGCTGTGGTTGCTTGCAAGGGTTGGGAGTGCAAGTGTGATAATCAGAGCAGCTGACAGCCCCACAGGGTTCATTTGAATGTATTTCCCCAAGTCACAGTTTTGAGAAAACTTTAAAGAGTATCTTTAACAACATTTTCAAGGTGATAGCTATGCCCTCTGCCAGACTGGTGAATAGCCCTGAATGTGTCAAGGTCATTAAAAGGTAATGTCCTAAGATAGATCCTAATATGCAACTATATAATTCATTGCCTTGGCATATCAGGCTAAAAATCTCAAATTTCCTAGAATAAAATGTCACCAAAGAGAAAATAGTGAGATCCATATGCAATCTGCTTTGCAGGGAGAGAATAGAAACTTGACATGTTTTTCTACCAAAGAGAAAACTAAGTGATAATTCAGGTGTGATTGTTTCACATCTCCTTGAGGAGTGGCTGAAAAGGATTCCCTCTGTAATAGATAAATGCCATGAAAAGGCACAAAGATTGTGGACTAAATCTGGGTCTATAAGACTGGAAACAAAATGCAGTTCTTAAGAAGTGGGGAGCAACTTAAAAGAAGCAACGGATGCAGCAGTCAGAGTAGATGAAGTCCTAAGAAGGTGAAGCCCCTATACAAGCTTTAAAACAGTAATAAATACTGTTCCAAAGATACTTTTCTGTAGCAGTATTGCCAAGTAACACAGCCCCAGGCTGCCTCTCACCAGCATCTTCACATGAACCCCAAAAGTCTCCTGGCCTGGACCTTCAACCAAACAATTCAGAGCTCACTGCCTTGTCAGCTTGAAAATGTTTTAGCTGTTGGAGCTGAGACCAATGAGATCAATGCAAGACCTGACACTCAATATTTTCATCAATGAACTAGGAGTAAATATAAAATCACTGCAGATAAATTTTGTAGAGCTGATGATGTAAAAAAGAGCAGAGAGAAAAATAGTACCAGAGACAGAACATAATATTAAGAGCAAGCTGGTGTTGAGGAAATGATTCATTGAAATAAGGGAAAATTCATATTCCTGGGAAAAAGAAATGCAATATTTATGCACCAAGGGATTTTATCAACAGTAAAATAAGGATTATATTGGGCAGTGAGCACACACTGCAGAGCTGTCAGGAAAGACTAGAAAAAGATGACAAAAGATTATTTTTCAGTGAGAGAATTGAATTGAATGACTTTTCAAAGATAATCAATTATGTCATTCAAATGCTGGAATACTTTTATGGGAGAAAACATAGTGTCCTATGTCTTGAGTGGGGCTCTAATCTGGTGGGGCATAAAACCAAAAGTTTTAAAAATATGTCTGGAAGCAAAACAGAAATCTAAATTAGAAACTACAAACAAAATTCTAGCAGTGAGGGAGACTGAACTCCTAAGCAAAAACCAGAGAAAGTCTTGGATTTTCAGCCTCTTGATGTTGTTGCATAATGACCTGATGCCTTTTTGTTTCAAGGCTGAGATTCTGGATGCAAAGTAACCATCTAATGCATTTGGCTCAGGTTTGGTTATCTCCTGATGCCCTTTTTCCTTTGTAAGCTCTATGAATATATGTGTATATTGTTTTTACACTTTCATAGCTGTTCCTTTTCTTGCTTCAGTTTCTAGCCAAATTGAGAAGGAATATAAAATCTTTTGCCTAGCCTAACTAGAATCAGTTCATGTTTTATTAATACATATCCATTTCTGTTCCAACAGCCAGAAGAGGAGAAGTATAAGAAGGCCTTAGTCCCATACTTATACTCCTGGGCTATATATGTTTTCAGATTTTTTCCAAATGCCAGTTAAGCACCGTGAAGTATGAAATGAAACCAGCAATGCAGAAGTATATTTTTGTGTATTTATACAGCATTTTACAAAATATATTCTGCTATTTTCTTTTTCTATTGCCTGTGAGGCTTTTCAGCAGCATGTCATTATCCCAAACTGCATGGTTCTTGTAGATATTTATTTTGTCTCTATATATATTATAGGTCCAATAAAAATCTATTTAATAGGAGAAAAAAAATTTAAAATTCTCAGATTTGGGAGCTGTAGGCAATGCAGCTATTACAGGAAAGTTTGAACTCATTTACCTTTATCAGGGTCCAATTAAAAACACCATTTAAAAGGCATGTGATAACTGCAGTGTTCAGCAAGGCTGCAGGAGATCCCCAAGATGAGAAGGGGCAAAGAAAGTTCAGCTCAAAAGAGAAATATTTTCCCAATGAACAATTAACCAGCCTTAATCAGGATCTGCTGACAGAAAGAGGTATTGGACTGGGTAACAGCTTCCAAGCCTGGAGAAGAGAAGGCTCCAGGGAGACCTCATAGCACCTTCCAGTACCTAAAGGGGACTTACAGGATGGGGACAAACTTTTTAGCAGGGTGTCTAGTAAAAGAACAAGGGGGAATGGCTTTAAACAGAAACAGGGCACTGTTCACCATGAGGGTGGTGAGGCACTGGTGGCACAGGCTGCCCAGAGAGGCTGTGGATCCAGTATCTCCAGGAGCAGAGCTGTGCAGATCTTCTTGGAGGCACTTGATGATGTAGGGAAAAATGTAAAGGTGTTTGTTGCTTGCCAGGAGCAACCTCATGGAAAGCCAGCCTTTGAGAACCTGGTGAGTACATTTACACAGGTATTACTCATAGATAACTGCAAAATAAATGAAAATTAAACTCACCCTGAGGTAATACATTTACCTTTCTTGAAATTAATTGCCAAGAAGACCATAAATATTTATGAGAAAGGAGGAAGAAAATAGAAAAAAGTCAGGTAGAAGTCATAATTTGTTCCTTTGAGTGTTGAATAGACACTACAACTGTCTGACTGTGAAATTTAGTCTTTTCTATCATTAGATCTCACCTTTCAGTTCCAGAGTCTTCTCCCCATGTCTCTCCAGAACAGAAAGACCAATAAATGAGACATTACAAAGTCTACATTTTTAAGTGTTTCAGCATTTGGCCAGTACTTCGGGGTCTGGACTGTCCTGCAATGTGCGAAAGGAGAATTTCAGTAAATAAAATATTTTGAAGCATGTGTCATATAAAGTTGGTACCTACTTATTCATCTACCTGTAGCTAGAAAAAAGTAGATACCTTCTTCTGTTATCTCCATTCAGTGCAATAAAACAAAAATGAAAGTTCTGAGACTCATAGCTGGGTTATAAAAAGCAACAGAGCCATTGGAATGGGATGTCTGAGACAAGCAAGCATGAGGTGATGGCTCCTTGAGATGATCTGGCAGAAAGATTGGTTTCCTAATGCATGTATGTGTGCCTGCTAGGTTATTTTGTCACGGAGGTAAGAGGAAATGACGGGACAAGAGCTGTAGGTGTTTGTCCTGTACAGCTGAGGGCTGTGCATGGAGCCCTTTTTGTTACATGGCCCAAGTTGAAGCATTCCTAGAAATCTCAAATCTGTTAATCCCAGAGATCCTCACATGGCTGCAAGGAGTAGGAATTATTCATTAATTAAGCAAATGAAGAGGGAAGCTACATTTGTAGATGATGTAGACAAAGAGACATAGAGGTTTAGGATGTACACTGTTCTTTGCTAGTTATAAATCCTCCAGACTCCTAATGGCAGAGTGACCCCATATCAGTAACAGAGTTTAGGAAAAAATTAAGAGAGTCTTACCAAAAATTTCTATGACGTCATAATTTTCTATTAAAAGAACTAAAGCAAAATAAACAAACAAACAAAACAAATCAAAACAACAAAACAAATCAAAAACAAACCACACCAAAAAACTCCCAAAAAACTAAAGAGGAAGATAAAAATAAATGCTAGGGGAAGATGTTTCATAATGCAGAGAAATGACATTTGCTCGTGACATGGATCAATCAAACAGAAAATCCTGTTTTGTGCCAAACTTTGATGGAGGTAATGGAACATGAGACGGCAATACCCTCATAACTTCTTATATACTATTCTATAGGGGAGCATGTGTTGCATGGGTAAGGCAGCAGCTAATAAATACCTGTAACTTTCAGCAAACATTGCCCGAAGTGAGCCACCCATATCCACATCTATGTGTGCAGAGCATTGAACATCTGCCGTAACTCCCTGATGGATGGTCCCTTCCTAAGTATGAATGTGCTGACATGAGCCAAGATTCTCCAAGGTAGCTATCAGACCTGGGGATCTCACTTGCATGCCTGACTTGAGATATTGCAAACAAAGAACTTGTATTGCAGACAGTTCTGGGTAACTGTCCCTCCAGTTTTGAACTTTTGATAGGAATACATTGTATTATTGTATTATTATATACATTATATATATTATTATATACATTATATATATTATTATATAATATACATAGTTGAAACTATATATAATAATATATATAATGTATTATATACATTATACATATTATTATATAATAATTGTATTATTGCTCTTGAAGTGTCATCCTTCAGCAGCAAAGAAGAAGGGAAAGAAGAAAGAAAACAGGAAAACAGGTATCAGTTATTCTTACCAGCTTAACTACCATGGCGAGCTAAAACCTTGCTGATGCTGATACAAATCTGAACTATTTCCTCAGAGCACACTGGAGATTATTTTACAGAGATGCTTCTGAGGCAATTCACAGTGAGCTAGAGCTGTCTGTAAGGGAGAACACTGCAGACTTTATGGCAGGGACATTCTTGAGGGAAATGGATTTATTTGCTGTGTTTGCTTCTCAAACCCAGCACCTTGTCTTCAGTGCTAGTAAGAACTTTACTTTCTGTTTGATTTCAGAATACTGATGGCTTTACACATTTCTCTCTTTTGATTCATACATTTTTTATTGAACATCACTACTACTTTTGCCATATCACTTCAGCTAACTCTAAAATAACATGGAAAGGGAGAGATAAACCACGCAGACCCAACAAAGAAATTTTAAACCCCCCAATTTCTCTCACAAATACAGAGATGAGAGAGTAAGGGCTGAAATACGGCAGTCAACAACCACTGCAAAGCCAGAAGTTACACAGTTTAAAGTAAAGTCTCCAGGCAAGCCAAAGCCTTGTTTGCTGCCACAGAGTAGTTGACCTCACTGCAGGACAAACTGCACATTTCTTCCCCTAAGCCCCAGAAGAAACAAGCTACTAAGGAAAATAATGCTGTTGCAGCAAATTTTAGTGGCATTGCAGTGTCTGTAAGGCATCACTTGTCATCGAATTGAACAAGATGACTGTTGTAGGAGAATTGTGATGCCAGCTTGGCCTCTGGCAGTCACAAGATCCATAGCCCTGTTCTATATAAAAAGAGAACATTATAATTTAGGACATTGAGAAGGGTCATTCTGCTCCATTTTAATTAAGAAATGTAGCAATTATGATCTAACAAATGAAAAAAGTTCTGTAATAAAATGTTTGACAAGCTTCTTACGAACTATAGCTTTGCCTCCAGAAGAAGATGTCAACATTTACAGGACAAAACCATAGAAACTGTGATAACAATTGGCACTGCATGTGACAGTACCAGGCAAGGCATGTTACTGAAATAAAATGTAATATGGCAGAAATGCATTTGAAAAGAGGAAAGATAATCAGCTGAGCAGGCTGAATCTGATGGAAACAGAAACTGTCTGATAAATAGAGGGGGAAGGAAATATTTGGAAAAACAAGAGCTTGACTGGTGCAGATTTCTGTGAACAAAGCACACCTTCAGTGTGTAATCTGAGGCTGTAGAAAATAGGCAGGGCAGATGGTGAGTCCCAAAGCAGCCTAAAAAGACCTCAGGGAAGAGCTGAGGCCACTGCTTGTTGCTGGTGATTTTCTCAACAGCAGATCAGGTCTTGTTAGCTATGATCTCCCTGGGTTGTCCCCATGCACTTGGACTATATCCAGAACGGTGTTCCAGCTTCCAGCCTGGATCCTCATCTCAGCTTTTTCAGCTGCATTTCTGCTCAGACATGGTCCACACCAGTGCTGCTCTCATCCCACGACGCCAGCCCAAACGGTGTGTTTTGCAGAAGAGAGCCATGGCCCACCCTGGCCAGGTCTTTGAACTGAGTGACTGGAGACCAGAGAGCACCTCCAGATATTTGAGATACAGCCTGAGTGCCCCTGTGAACAACCTTTGGAGCTTACCTGAGGGTCTGTGCTGCAGTCACAAGACCATGGCTATTTTAAGGAGGTTTTACCAAGGGCAGACCTGAGAGGCTTTTTTAATGGAGTTGAATTGAATTGAATTGAATATACCTCATTTTGTTTCTTGGATAACTCCACTGGACACAGGCACATTTGCTTATTAGAATCACTGTCAACTGAATCCTTGAACTTCCCCATATTCTCACCTTTTAAAATCAGCTGTGACACCTGGGTTCAATAAAACAAGCAGAAATTTGATATTCACAATAAATATAATTCAGATATGCATTTATGATATATAGGTGTTTTGAACAAACAAGGCAGAACATAAACAACAGCTCACAGCATGATGATGAGTAGCATGACTTTGTCTAAAATTGAGGGCCAGGGACAGAGCTAGCCTTGCATTCTGAGCCAGGAAAGATCATTGGATGCAAAGCACAGCAGTGACTTCCAAGAAAATAGCTTAGGTAGAAAGAGAATGGGTGATTTTAATAAACATGGATATGAAATGTATTTATTTTTAAATATAAAAAGATCCTTTCAACCAAGCTGACATGAGTTCAGCAATTAAAATAGAAATATAGAACTTTAAATGGCAGAGAATTCATTAAAGAATAGAAAAATATAGAATTTTAAATGGCAGAGAATTCACTAAAGAATAGAAAAGTAAGGACCCAGTGACAGATAGGGTGAAACATTAGGTTGGGAAGGCACAAAATTATCCATGGACTGATCAGACTCAGGAGGGAGAGCATTCAGATGCAATAACCCTGCCAAGGTAGCATACACACCATGGGTTCCAACAGAAACTTGAGACAAAAGAGAGTTGTCAAGTGAGGGGAAAGCAAGGAGATGAATCTGATCCAACTATCCATGCAAATAGTCTCAGCACAGTTTTGGAGATTAAAGTAAAGTAGTACCTGTGTTGTAAAAGCTGTGTACTCTTTGAAGGGTGGCTTGTAAGGCTGATGAGGTGAAAGAGTTAAGTTTCCATTCACAGACTTATTCCTGTATATAGTTGGGTCATATTTAGTAATAATAAGTTTGCTGAGCCTTAGGCTGACACCCTCTGGAGCCTACCCAGCAGTAGGATGGATTCTCTATCTTGTGGGCAAGAATTGCTCCAATAATTTATTATTCAATATGAATCCATTAACAGTAACAATGTCATAGGCTTTGGAGGAGATGGTGTAGCACAAAAGATGCTGAAAGACTAACAAATCCTCACAATGATTTTATTAACCTTGGGGAAGTATGAAAAAAGAGCACTGGGCTTGGTTTCCCAGGACTTGGGCCTCTCAGGGCTGGCAACTGAAACAAACAAACAAAAAAAAAAGTTCTGTTCTACAAAGAGATTATATTAGATATGAAGATGGTCCAAAAAATCAACAAACTCCGAAATTTCCAATGGCATTTATATGTCCACATTTAGAGGGCTGGATACATTAAAGACTATTTGAATTTTGGAAAGTTGTTGAAAAGCAAAATATAGAACAATCAATTCTCCCTAAATATCTAAGATACAAATGGGAATGCTCCCAAAATAAAACTTTGTTTCTGAGTGCATATGTAAGAACAAAACTGAAAGGACTTCACTGGCTTCAGTAGTTTGAGCTCACTCATTCAAAGGCAAATAAATCCATCAGGTCAAACACTGTACAGCATAAATTATCCAGAGACATCAAGAAAAACACCTCACAAAATGCTACGTCCAAAAATTCTAACAGGCAATTGAGCTGCTTAAAAACCACTAAAGAAGCTATTACCTAAGGAAAAGGAGTGCTGGGGGGCACATGTACCTTTTACCTGCAAAATGACAGAAAGCCCAAAGCTCAGCAGTATGAGGCAATGATGCTGAGCCCCAAAGAAACTCGTTTTCTCAGGAAATAGGAGGGGGGTCTGTTGGGAGCTGCCAAAGCTGGTAGCAGGAAGGAAGTGAGGTTGCCACAGCTCCATGTTGTGCACACAGTGAGGCTGAGCACATATTCCTGCTAAGCACATGACCATGTGTGTATACACACCCCAAACCAGGGTTTGAGCCAGGCAAGGGGAAGAGGCCAGTAAGAAGCGGATCCTGCGAGGTGGGATAATGCTTTTTTATCATGCCAATGTTCTCCCTTACACAACTGGCTCAGGTGTGGATCCCCTCCAGGGGAGGTATTGGGACATTGTTGTGGCTGGGAGCAGAAGCTTCAGACAAGGTTTACTAAAGAAGCCCTCCCATTGAGTCACAAGGTGCAGAAAGGATCCCCTTGCTTTCTGAACTCCTCAGAGAGAGGAACCCAGGCACAGCTGGATTCAGTCCTAGTTTAGTGAGAAGGCAGGAGAGACTGCACTGGTCAGGCACAGAGAATGGACAGACTGACACCTGTATTGACCATTCCTGGCTCACATGGGGTTGACTGGACCCTTTTATCTTAACATTCACAGAATCATAAAATCCCATTTTTCCCAATACACTTTGGTTAATTTCTTCTTCCACTTTTGGTTGCTACTCCAAATTTCCACTACATATCCAAAATACACTTCCCATACGTCCTACAGGGTGCTCCCTTGCCCCTTTAAGCAGTAACACTCTCAGTTTGTGCAGTGATCCTGAGAGATGCTCTCCAGTCAACCCTTTTTGGTGATTTTCTCACCTGGACCATGGAATGATTGCTGTGCTGTGAAAACCCTAGAAGCAGCCGGGTTAGGGCTCCATTTCTCTGATGAGGGTATTTCAGTTCTCCCATTCCTTAGCATTGACAGAGATTGGTCTTTAGCCACACCAGTGGCCCCTGTTCCCTTTCCTTGCTGTGCTACAAGACAGGCTCCTAATCATTTGGTGCAACCTGCGAAATTTACCCCCTTGAAACTAACCCTTATCCTTTCCATAGGAACGGAAAATAAGGTGAATTTATTTGAAGTGGATCCATCCACTCACAGTTGAGCCTCTGGGCTCCTTTGTGTCTGTGGAGATGAGTGCTTTGCCATATAACCTTTGAAGATTCTTCTTCTGTAATTTGAGAGGCACCTTCTTTTGCATGCAGAGAAACTTTTGCTGAACTCAAACTGAATGTCTACTTAGATGCTGCTTTCTACACCCCAGCTACTGCCTGCTTGGAGTGAATCTACAGAACTGTAAATTGAGATCAATTCTTAATTGTTAACAAAAGCAATCTAGGAAAAAACAAATTAAACCAAGAGTAAAAAAATTACTGCTATCAGATGCTACTCATCCAAGCATTCTGTAACTTGGAGAGGAAACCACTGAGCTACTGAGTACAAACTAATATTTAGACCAGTCTCAGTACGTATGTCCAGGGGTGTATTCAGCTCACAAACCTACATTACACTAATCAGAACCACGTGGGAGTCTGGAGGGTAACTCAGCTAACTGTGGGCAAGAGTCAGACTTCTTGTGTCATGTTAAGATGATCCAGGATGAACAAAGCATCTGTAGATAATACACAAAACCATGGAGAAGGTTCTCCTCCCTTCCTGAAACCCTACCAAGATGTTGCACTCATTTCTCCCATGGACAGCATGTGAACAATGAACTTCAACAGATGTTAGCTGTATTGCTTGTTTTCTACCAGAGAACACTTTGACACTTGAGAAATCCATAAGCAGCAGAAATACTGATTAATCCATACAGAACCAAATCAATTAAAGCAGACGAACGGGAGGTCTGACAAGGCTCATAATACAGCAATTATAGAATGGTAGTGAGTGATGTATACAGCTTCTCTAGTTCTCCATCTGGAAAAATTCTAATATAGAATAATAAAATAATCACTTTTCCATTATGTGCCTCTTACCTTTCACTCTCCCTGGGATGAACTGTGTGGAATCTCTTAGGTTGTCCATCAACTACTCTCATTCCTTACTTCTAGTCAAGAATTTTCCAAGTGAACACTGTTTTCTCTGTCAACATGTTGAGACAGCACTCCATCCTTACAGATAAGGCCAAGTCCAGAGCAAACGTATATAGACTTGTCCAATTTTAAAATGTCTGGATTTTTCTTTGTGGTTTTCTAAATAGGAACTGGAATTTCACTGGGAACACCTGCATCTCTTTTTACATTTATAAATTAACTTACTTACTACAGCACCTCTAAAAAGATGCAGAAGCCTAACTTTAACTGTGCCTTCATGAAAACCCTTGGAGTGGAGGTGGGATTTTTCAGGAGCACCTATGTGACTCTAAAATGAGATTTATTATCAATGAAAAAACAGCTCTAGAGCTTGCCTGTGAGTCTCATGTCAGTCACCATTCCTTGGACTACTTCAAAGGCAAATTCTGCATTAGGACAGCTATTTATTCTAGTGATGCAGTAGAGGAGACAGGCAGGATAACACTGAGTTTGCAGGGTAATTTGTAGTTTTATTGATACAGAAGATTAAAGTTTTACAGAACATCAGGCAAACCAATCCTCTTATTTGCCCAATACTTGAGGATGAACAGTTACAGACAAGAAAATTATCCAGTTACCTGTAGTGCAGCTAATGATTAAATTACATTAAAACTGTTAACAATATTATACTGTAAAATATAAGTTCATGTACAGTATATAAATACAATAGCTTTCTGTTCCTTGTCAGGAGCATAAGCTAACCACACATTTTGCAGTTTAATTTAGCTTGTACTAAAGCACATTTCCATCTTAAATATAATCTTAATGTAAACCATACCTATGAAATCTCTCAGTTTCACTCCCTGCCTCTTAACTTGCAACAGCAAGTTAATATTACAGCACTTTAAAAGCTGAATGAACACTCTTATTCAGAAGAGGTTTCTGTCACAATTTCCTCTCTTTTAAATCTTTGGCAATGCTTCACAGGACACTCATTAGTCAGACTTACTTTTTTACCACATGACATTTTAATCTTATCCAAAGCAGGACACTGATTCCTGACTCTTTCTGTCTGAAAGAGCAGGCCATGCAAATGCACTGTATGAGTGTTAAAATTATAAAAATCCTACACTGTAGGAGAAAATTGACATTGTGCAAAATATATTAATAAACATTTTAAAGATTCAAAAGATACAACATTGTCAGACTTGGCAACACTGGCCAACTGCATAAAAACACTGCTTCATACCTGGTCAGTCAGTGGCCACTCACTGCTCTGGAAACCTGTACCTTGACAGGCTGCACTGCAGTCAGAGCAGGAAGAGGTGCATGGCTTTGTATTCCAGCCAGCCTTTCCAAGGTCTGATGGCTAAGATTAGAGCCCTCAAACCTATCAAGCTTCTGAACAAGTTACCTGACTTTCACAAGGATATGTTACATTCATAGGTACCAGGGCCACCTCTGTAGGCTGTAGGTATCCAGCTCAGCAAATATTCATTGATAGGACCTGACAGTATTCACTTGCACCTGACAAAATCACCACCAAACTCTGAACTGGACAAGTTCTTCTGCACCCTGGTAGGAGCACCTTCTCAGAGCTGCTCAGCAGGATGCAACTGAAGTGGAACAGATATTAATGGACTTCAAAGCCCTTTATTCTCCCAATACACAAGTAGAAAGATGAAAAACCAAGAGGAAAAGTAACTTGCATTTAAATCCTCTCCGTTCTACTAAAGACGTTTCTTACAGAAGTATTTCATGTCAAGTAAAATATGCTGCACAGAAATACATTCTATTGGTGTGTAGTGTATGGGCTAGGAAAGTAACAGATTCACTATGAAACAGATGGAAACATTGAGATTTAGTGTCTTTTAAAACAGCTTAAAGACTAAAAAAACCTTCAAGATGAAAAGCTGAAGTTACCTTTTTTTTCTCTGCTAACTACCTGTGTTTGCTCCACTGTGACAATTCCGTAAGAAAGGTTGATTCTGTAGTATCACACAGGCAGAGACTCATCCCTTCCAAGTGCCTGCCAAGTATTTAACTTTGTCCATGCTAAAATCAAAATTAGAGCTATTGTTTGAACAAATACATGCAGTTTAAACTGCATGCTACAACAAATCCCTATCAGAAATGCCCTCATCAACATGGAGATAAAAGTGCTCATTACAGTCACCAGATGGTAGATGACAGTGGAAATATTCTTAAGAGAAAATATAAATATAGATATATTTAGCAGTATATTACTCTAGTACTGTAATGCCAAATGGTAGATTACCAAATGGTAGACTTCTGAGGAATATACTGAAGGCAGGCAAAATATTACATATATTTCTATCTTAATTTGTATGACTACAGTGGAGAGGTTTTGGCATAACATATTTCTTGGAGGAATGTTATGATTAAAAATATTCCTTAGAAAAATTTGTTTCTTCATAACAGGAGTGAGTATGATAAATAGTTATGTTATTGCACAAACTATAGGATTTTTAGAAAACAAGACCAAAAATAGTGCTTCAACATTTGGAGTGAACGTCATCTATGAAGTGTGAGACAGAAAGTCAAATATGAACCCTGAAAACCAGGATTGTACATGGGGACTCAGCATGCAGGCTTGCTAAACAAAACTCATTTCTACCCAGATACCAACTTATGAACTTCTTACTTTTTTCTTCCAAAATAGACAAAAGAAGCAAAAATACGTAAAGGACATGTTAGGTACTGCTTAAGGCAGAACATAAGAATGCAAAAATAATTATTATATGTTCCAATAGAAATATAGATATGTAGTCTACAGAGTTCTAGCCACAGGTAATAAAAAATACAGTATTTCATACTTTTGTATAGTTGAAATCAAGGATAAAGAAAATTGCGTAAAAAATGGGTCAGGGTAACCATTACCTAAATGTACAAAAATAAACTGCTTATCATGTGTGATGTTGAATGTTTTTGCATGAAAGTAATATTGCTTTGATAAACAAAACAAAATCTTGTAACTTTTCATTCGAAGTCCAGAAGAGATATATAATTACTTTCTAAAAAAATAATGTGTTTTCACATGTGTACGCTACATATCTCACAAACTGTACCTCTTTACACAGTACCAGTAGTTGAAAGCAGGTCCTGAGTCAAGGATTTCTTGTTAAGGAATGAAATAGTTCACAGTGCCTGGTTAATTACTTCAACCCAACCACCAAGTCTGTAGCATTTAAATCTGCAGGAAAGCTCCCTGTTGTGTTAGCAAGAACTGTGGATGCAGGATAAATGATTTCTTCAACCGTCACGTATGTCCCTGTTAAAAATCCAACAAATCCAACAACAGCTATAAAAACATCTTTAAATATTGTCAATAAACTTAGGTTTTCCTTGTAGAAAGTGAGGATTTCAACCAGAGGTGGCAGAATCAGTCCCAGAGTGCTGCTGCTGACGGCTCCGACGAAAGAAATCACCAGGTCTAGGCGAGGGATCAGAACCGCTACAGCACCTAAAGCACAACAGGAGAAACAGTGGCTTCAGATTCAACGTCCTCATGAGAAACAAAACTGCGACAAATACATAATAAAGTGCTTCAGCCTTGTTACAAAGCTCCATCATTCAGTATTTTTCCAGCTCCATGTGGTGTGCACTATACAGATGAATGCACAGATTTGTCAGTAACCCACATCTTCGTGCTCATCTGAGAGACCCAGTTTCAATTCTGAATTTCTGCATGAGCTTGCAGAGCATCAAGTTAAAGTGTTCTTGTAGGGTAAACAGATTTGGCCTGCAAATTATAGAGAAATTAATGATATTAAATTTCAAGGAAATGTTTTACTTTTTTGGTTGTCGATAGATTTTTAGGATGAAAGAATAAAAGTTGGGGAAGAGTAGAAGGGGCTGTTGCATGCCGCCCAGGAGACAGTGGGCAAAAATATATTACTGTCTATTGATTTGTATAACTAATAATCTAAAAATCACATAAAATTATTCAAAATTAACAAAGCCTGTTGATGGCTTGGCAGTCGCACAGTCATTTAAGTGACTTTTACCTACAACCTTGAAAAATCTTGGTTTGTACAACTGCATTCAGTTTGTAAAATGTCGCTGTAACAGTTGCCTAGTTAACTAAATGAGAACTCAGCCTTGCCAAGAGGAGTCTGAACACAAGGCTCACTAAGCCTTTTGAGCTTGGCCAGCCTCACCTCCTGAAACTACAACAGTTATAGAAACAGAATCCATCATGTTGGACCAGAAACACTTCTGGATTTAACTGCTTTGGCTGGCAAGGTCCCCTAGTATTAACTCAGATACACCAGGTCATGTCATGTTATGTTTTCAGTCCTGGATTAGAAAACAGCTTTCAAAAGCCTCTATGTGACCCCTATATGTGGTGGAAATGTCCTTTATCCCTTCCATGAATATACTGCCTTTTAACTATCAGACATTAGTGTAAACATCCACAGTATCAGCCTGTTTGCACCCTTCCAGCACATCTCATCAAGGCAAAGAAGCAATCATAAAGAAAGAGGAAGGGGAAAAAAGGTGTAAATGCCATCAGCACACAAAAAAATACCATGTAATATGTTTTGGTTCTTCCATAACTCCCTTCTTCACTCTGAAGCCAAAATAAAAGCATGTTTGGTTTTAGAGCAACTTCACTGACCATATGTTATTCAGACAATGTTTATGGCAATGAACAAATGGAACAAGCAGAAAGGAGATCTCCACATAACACGTGAGGATGAAAACCAAAAGGTGTGTATTAACTTTATAATGTATAACTATGAAATTGTGCTTTCTATTTGCAGAGTGTCTTTGCTGGGGGCTGAATGGCACCAGCTGCATCAAATTCTGACACACTGTGATTATGAGAGGCAGCATACTCAACTGATGTTCCTGTTGATGTTCTCCATTGGAATAACTTGGGGAAAACTGCATTGGAAAATACACTAAAAATTCACTTACGGAACCCAACAGTTGTCCACTGCTACCTGGCAACAGTGTTCTACACATCTTAATGAAACTTGTAACTATAGAGTTCACATAAAAAGGAGCTAAGACTAAAAGGTATTAACCTGCAGAAGGATAGCAGATTCACTGGCCCATCCTATTTGAAATATCATATATCATGCACAGATCTGCCAGAAAAAAAATCAATTAACTTGTTCCTGCTTGAGATGACTATAGTTTATTAACACTTCAGGATTCTACAGAGATATGAGAGGCACTGTTTGGCCAAAGAAAGACTGGGCAGAAACAGAACTGGAAACCTTAGAAACACCCTGGCCCTCAAAAATAGGTAAGACAAGTTTTTTTATCCCACTGTTAGTGTGGACCTACTCAATGCCAAACAGTTTCTTCTGTTGCATGATGTGACATTTGAAGACTGGAAATGTCACATGTTTATGCATTACCCAGGACAAAGGTGAATGAAATGAGAAAGGAATTATGCCAAAGTTAATAAAAGTCACTGAATACCCACCACTGTAACTTTTGCAGCCATAACTATTCAAGCCACAAGAGTAGGCACCATAAATGTACAAACAATACAAGATGAGCACTCAGACCAGACTGGCAAGTGTGATACTTACACAGCCATACAGAGTCCAAAAGTAATTGAACAGTGCAGCTGAAGTGTATTTGCAGTGTCTGGTAAAACTCTCAGCTAATGACTATGTTGAATGTGTTGTTCTAAAGTAAAAGAGAGGGCTGCACACTTATTATCTTGCCAATTCAATAGATGTAGTGGGTGTATTCATTAAATATAGATTTTCAACTTCTGTAATAGACCTCTTTCAGTTCCACATGTGTCCAGAGTTTAGAAGCCACTCATTAATTTATAGTTCATAGTTTTGATTCCAGCACTCTGCTTTATTAAAATAATGAAACTATGTTTCATAATTTTTAATTGGAAAAAAATCCAACTGTAGCTTGTAATTGCTTCAAGTTACAAAAAACAAAATGCAGTGTGTTGATTTGAATCTCATCAAACGTTTGTCTGACTCATACAAATTTGTATGAATCTGGATATTGCTGTGGGAGGAGGTTTGGAAAAGTATTTCAAGGTTTTAATTAGTGTCTTATTTATTCCCTAACAAGCCAAGAGAAATACAAAGATGCATGTTTATTGCCTACCAAAGAATGTATTCAAGAGTTAAGAAAGGGCTCCTTTTTCCAGAAGCAAACAAGGGGCATTCCTACAGGTAGGGAGCCTAATTTTCCCAGCCATTTGTAGGTTTCAAAAATACAATATCAAGAAGAAATTCTGATCCTTTATCAGCAGTCATGAAACCTTCTGGTTTGGAAGTTCTGGGAATCTCAGCTGAAGAAGTAAGTTCTACATTAGTAATAAGACACTTTTTTTTGGTCAACAGTTAAATTGTCTTCAGGCTTGAAAAAAAGAGCCATATGAACAAAGCATTCTGCAGAGATAACAAGAGGTAGCATCATATTGCTTCTACCTTAAACTCTGCAGTCTAATCTCAAAAACTACAATTCATGGTTTCTCCAGCCTCCCTCAGCTACATAGTCCCACATTTGTGTCAGCTGAGACTTTTTGAGGAGAAGAATGCTATAGTACAATGTTTAGATTTTCTTAAGGTACATAACATCCCAGTGGGAAGATACTCTTAATTTTATTCTCTTTATTTTGTAGTGCTGCTTCTTTTACAACTTTTCCTCTTTGTTACAGAACCAGCATATTACTCGCCAGACTTGCTTGCTGGGAGGTAATTCCAGTAAGATTGCTGGGGAAAAACAAAGTTTTGCCATTTCCACCGAACCTAAGTGCATTATACCTGCTGATGAAGTCAAATAGGTGATTACCATATCCCAATCCTTCCTCCAGTAATCAAATATTGAGAGCTACCTTATTTCTATCAGAAAGTAATGCATATGCCATGCTAAATCCTTGAGCAAGATGGGCACAGCTGTAAGTAGGATCTATGGATCTAAGTAAAGATGGAATATAACTTTAGTCCTATCCATAGATAGTTCAAAAGCAAAGCATATTATGACTTCATCAGGACACTTTAATCACAGAGCTCACTTTAAAAGCCTTTATTTCCATATTTCTAGTAGAACTTAATTAATTTCTAAGCATCTTTAAGAAGCCAGAAACCAATTTTGAAATTTAAGATGCTAATAATAATGATAGTTTCTGCTATATTTTCCTTTTGCTCAATAATAAAGCTGTTTAATATTTCTTCACTAAAATCATTAAAATAAATTATTTTTATTATAATACTAGATTTTAGATTTTATCTAGGTATTCAAATATAATTCTGACCAAAAAAATCAGGTCAGTGGTATTCAGATGCTACATCTGAAAAAAAGAAGTAATACATACACTACCAGCTCAGTAGTATGGCCCAAGCAAATTGTGCTAACAGCAGGTTTTATAAATAGGCATAGTCAAAAAGACTGGGGACTTCTTAAGTACAAAAAATGTTGGATATTACTAGGGAGTGGTAACTTCAGACAGTTGAAAAGCAAAATAATTCTCTTAAGTGACATACAACCAGTTCTCTTCAAAGGCAGTGACAGTGCTGAGGAGGCCCCTGTCCTGCAGGAAGCCAGCATACCCCAAATTTTCTATTTGTACCACTGCTCCAGGACCAGATAGCAGACTATAACATTGATGTATTGAAGATGGGTGTCTGACATCCATATGACTTTCCAAAAACACAAAACAAAATTGTAATCTTAGCACATAGATGTATATGATATGGCAAAGAAAGGGTCCCTTCTGGGAATTAAATATGCTTAAATTAAATGTCTGGCAAAGAATTCTGCCTGTAGGTAAAACAGGAATTCAAAATATCAGCCTGAATTTTCTTTTCTAATCTAATATCCCAGGTTCCACTCTCTGTCTATCTTTCTTTACCGCAGTAGTGCTCAGCCACTCAATCTGGCATCCTCTTCTTCCCTTCCCCCTACTGCAGCGTTTCCTGGATCTCCTTCTTTACTGCAGCACCTTCATATTTTCTTCCAACTCCCCAACTCCCTCCTCCTTTTCTGCAACACTCCCCTCCACATTGCCCAAGGTCTTTTTTCCTTTATCTCCTGTGAGAATGGAAAAACATTTCTCTGATATGGACTGCCCCAGAAGGCTCAGACAGTTTGGCTGCAAGGAGCTTACATGTGCAGGCTGGACAACTGGCAAGTCAAGATAACATCATCTTCTCAAGACTACATCACAATTAAAACTATTCACCTTTTAAAAATAAATGTCAAAATCTAACAAAATTTAATGTTTCCATGAGAAGTTGCCCATGTGAATTAATAAGAAATAATGCCTTCCCTGAGAGAATGCCTTCCACAGTGGACACCAAACTGTTCTGATACATATGTACAAAGGGATATGAAACCAAGCAGAAACTGTTACCTATCTGCAGATAAACCAATGCAAATAATAACTTAAGAACATTTGTGAATAATTTACATGTTCATAAATGCAACTTAAAAAAAGGATTTTAGTTAAAGATCCTGGTATTATATAATTGCAAATTAGATTTTTACTTTTTTTTGCTAAAAATAATAATTAACATTATTAAAATTATATTATACCCTATTATAATTAATTTATACCCTATTATAAAATAGGGTTTTAGGTGGTGTTTGTCTCAGCTGTTGAGACATTAAGACTATAAGATACATATAGATAAAATTTTTTTAAAAATCTATTTAGATTGTCTTCACGAAAAGTAATCTTCTTAATCCAATTTTCTAAAAAGCATACTTTAAAATATGCTCTATCTCAAAACCAAAACTACATGGGAAAAGGAACAAAGCAGAAGACAGACTGCAGTCATACTACAAGGTGACAAATTCTACTTGCACATTTGAGAGAAAAAGAGGGACAGCTTGCACACAGGACAACCACACACATCATCTAGTTTGGCTTTGTTCCCTTTGGAATGAAAAACCCCTTCATCATTATCTTCCTGCAACATACAGTATGAGAGACAGAAACAAAATACTTCACATCACTTGCCCTCACACTACACCATCACATTTTTGATTGCTTTGTCCTGTGTTAGTAGGAAAGACTAGACTCACACAGAAGATGGCTTCGATATCCTTCACTTCTCACAAGGAGAGGTGACACAGGACACTGTCCTGACACACAGCAGGACCCTGTTCAGGGAATGGGCAGGTCCATCCATTCCCCAGAGCCGTCCACTTTTCTCAAACATGTAAATAAATTCAGTTTTTACAGTACTTTGCATCCAAGATTTCAAAACTGTTATCAAAAGAGTTTTTATTATTTTTATTCCTTAAGCAGAAAGACACATGAAGAATGACACCAGACCAAAGAGCAATTTAACAGCAGCACTGAGTCCAGTCTTCTTACCAGGCTACTTAAAATACCTACAGCCAGGGCAAAGGACTGGCATGTACCAAGGGTATGAGACACCCACTTCAAGGCAGCATCCCCACTAATAAAATCACTCCCCTCAAGCTGTCTGTTCTGTATAACCCCAAAATTCAGACCGTGCAGTTAGTTCAGATTTCAGTTTCCACAACCTGCACCCATTTTAAGCAAAATCCACTGTCACAACAATGCAATGCAGGAGGAGGCTGTGTGAGCAGGTGTAGCTTTACAGGGACAGGGATGAAGTAGCACTGACACAACTATGAGGCTGTTCTTCCCCTACTCTCCTCCTTGGGACCACCCAGACTGACTCCTCTCTCTGAGCCAAATGTCCAGGTGCTAGTTAATGAACTGCTTGGCCTCCTCATCCTGTTCTGCCTGCCCCCGTCAGACCTTCAAAATTAATGCATTTTTATGAACCACCCCCTTGGATGGCGACACACCAAGAAAACCAGGCTGTGAGAGGCCAAGGAACGTCCTCATGCTGCAGTTTGTCCAGAGCTGCAGTACCAAGTGATCTTCATAAAACCAGCAAGCAGACGTGCTTGGCACAGCACACGCCAGAGTAGGTGTAAATGTATTTGACCATTTAGTTAACTACAATCCATGGTAGAAATGGTCAGAAATGGCACCTGTTTTAGGCTGTCAGATCTGAAGCATTTTATTTATTCATTTGTCTCTGCAGTAAATTTATTTGAGCTTTGCTACTGATACCTTATCATAAAAATCTTTTTAGACATTCTTTGGTGAAATAATGCAACCAGCTGTTAACATGCATTTCTGGATTCAAGAAATTAATGTAAAGCATACAGTAAAACTTAGTAATACTGGGCTCCAAATGGATGATCTTAGACCATAAGAGTACTGACACTTCCCACTGGCAGTCAGACTCCTTCTGTTTCTACAGGCTCACCAGAAATGAGTCCACAGTTGAACTTTTGTCCTCTTTGTCTCACTCTCTCAAAATAATCTGTGGCTCTGAGACAGTTGAAAGGTTTTGAACCGCGCAAGCAAAAATTAGTATTTGCTTATCCAAGGACACGACTGTTTTTGCTACACAGAGCAGAGTTGAAGAAAAGAGTCAGGAGGAGTGGTTAAGCCTTGAAGAGCCATGCTGCTTCCAATGATGCTAAAGAATTGTATTTTCCAATATTCACCATCACCACTCCATACTCCCCAATCTTTCTCTTGGATGCACTGTGTCTATCCAGCTAACCCACAGGAAAGTAAGCAGGGATACATGGCTGCTACTTTGTTGTTTCATAACAAAAGCAATAATAAATTCAAATAATTTTGGTTTAAATTTTTTATATTAAAAAGTTTGTCTTGCCATTACCCTTGAAAATAAAATTTTCATTATATACCTTTTGATTACTACATAAAGCAAGAAATAATGTGGTGAAGATGAAATTGAACATACTTAGCTTTAATCTCAAGCTAATATACTTTGCTCGATAAATACATAAATATGAAGAAGAAACATCGTCAAAGACACCTTTAGGAATAGTAAAAATTACTTATCTTTATCCTTTCAGGCTTGTTTTCCTGTTTCATAATAAAATTTTATATTTCTTTAATAAAGATAATTGAAGAAGCAGATGATTAAGATGACAGGAAGTATCTGTTATTTTGCAATCCTTTTGTAGTAATAGAATCCATCAGGGTGCTATAAATTGTAACAATCATGCCAGGTAAATTATCTTCTCTAATCACCATCTAAGGACTAAACAATATATTAAGTAATAGAGTAAATTAGCTCTCTTTCCTCTCACCAAGTATTAAAAACCAATATAACAAGGAGAGTCTGTTCTAAATAACCTTTAAGAAACTTCTGAGTCTCTAACGCATGTTTTTGGGGAGGGGGGGTTGTTTATACATGCTACAGCTTCCACCAGCAGGAACACATTAATTTGCAGAATTTCCAAACAAGGAAGTGTACCATACCTGTTTGCTTAATGAGAGAATTAATGTCAGAGCTCTATACTAAGAAAAATCACAAAGAGGAGATTTAAGCGAGGACATACTACAAAAGAGAAATTTAGAAACGTCACATGAACAAGTCTAGATGGTCTCAGGAAATTCTACTAAACAGACACATTTAAGGGATGCTACAGGCAATAAGGACGGGAGGAAAGTGAGCCTGCTCCTGGGATGCAGTGTGGGATTTAGTGACAGCACACCCAGCAGAGGCTGAGGTATCCAGTGCTGAGCCTTGGCCTCAGTCAGCCTCCCAGTCCCCAGTGTCAGGGAAAGACTCCAATAAGAACAATTTCCATTAGGAGATGAAGATTGAATCAGGGATTATTTGAAACAACTCAAACCATAACGGTATACAGAACACAAAGGGTTGCACTCAAGAGTGTTGAGGAGAACTGGCCAATGTCCTCCTCACACCACTCTGTATTGTCTTTTACAAGTCACGGAATTTCAGGGAAATCCCTGGTGACAAGGGAAATTAAATGTTGTCAAGAAAGGCCAAAAGAATAATACAGGGAAATACAGGCAAGTCATATTTACTTTGGTTCTTGGAAAAATCACAGAGCATGTCATCTTGGAGCATATTTCAGGGCACATGAAGGAAAAAAGGGTATCCAGGAACAGAAAATTAATGGATTTATGTAGGAGAAATAATGTCTGACCATCCTGATAGCCTTCTTTGATACAATGTCTGGATTTATGGATGAGAGGAGAGCAGTAGATGTCATTTACCTCAGTTTTAGAAAGCTCTTTGACACCGTGTGCCACAACATTCTTGTGTCTGAATGGAGGGAAAACAGGTAAGTAAAAAAACCTCAACGGACCAAAGAACAGCTGTTAATGGATTGTGCTCTACCTGGAGGCTAGTAAAAATCCTACAGCTAGCAGGGAAAGTAAAAGCTGTGGCTGTATTCATACAGCCAGAGAGAAAGTTTAGAGATAATGAGTCTGTGAAGAGCAAGTTTATTTGAAACACACTACTTTTATAATACTGATAGTTGCCATTAGCTGATTGGTCTTATGGTAATTTATCTGACTCCATTGGTGGCTTCAGCTAACGCAGTTCCAAGGACACTGTCTCTAAACTTAACTATTGTTTACATTTCTTCTTCACAGACTCACTTATTATCTCTAAACTTTCTCTCTGGCTGTATGAATACAGCCACAAAAAGCTTCCTGTAACTGATAAAAACACAAAATGATCACTTAAGATGACATGAATTATGTTCTTAAACCTAGAAAATCATAATGCACTCACCACAACACTAATATCTAAATATGTCCCTGTATCACAAAGTACCAGTGTTGAAAGTGAGCCGACATCACATTCAAGTAAACCTTAATTTACATCATTAATTTTTAATCCTGATTCAAAACTGGATTAAATTTTATATTTTAGCAGTGATACTTCACAGTACTTTTATGCAAAATGGCTTAAAAATATATTAATTTGTGCTTATTGATAACTTCATATCACACACCATATTATTTAAATAACAGCAGTGCTAAGTACTTTACAAGACAAAATGTTTTATCCCACAGGGAAAATTTTAGCCATTTCCAAATGGGAAGCCACACTCTGATTTCACACAACGTTAAAAGTTTTTCACAAAAAGCAAATACATGGATTCTTGTGTTGTTTTTAAGCATCTGAATTGGCCTATTTATTTTGAGCTGTGAAAAGTAGAGGTTTTGGGTATGATCAGCAGCTATAGCATATGCCATCTATTATTACTGACATAGCAATAAATAACTTGCAAGCTTGCTGCACCGTATCAAAAGTAAATTAAAAAATAATGCCCTTAAAAAGATAACAATCACTAACAATCACACTGCAGTGGAATGACCAATGCATTTCCAAAATAATGCTTTGCAACAGCTGGTGTCACAGGCACGGGCTAGTTAAAGCCTGCTGTGGTGATTGATTTTATAGTAACAAGAAGCTGCCAAGAGCCTTGGCTTCCTGGGGAGGATCACCTGCCATAGCTGGTTGAAGTTCAGCTCCCTGTGTTGACCGCACTGAATTATGGCCTGCAGTCCAAATCCACCAAAAAATACAGTCATCTGCAGATGTTTTTAGTCTTAATTTGTTGGTATTTCACCTCATAAAATGAAGTTCAAAGAGAGCAGCTTGCTTCATCACAGGGGTGAGCTGCCTCCAGCTCAGCACAGGGAAGTTCAGGCACGGCTGGCTCTGGAGCAGTGTCCTGTCCCAGCAGCCCATCCGCCGTGCTCGCTGCAGGCTGGGGCTTCCTGCCCGGGTCACGCTTTGCCACCTGCCTGGGAGCACTCACTGCATGCCAGGCATGCCCAAGGGAAGGGGCACCCTCCTAGGCATTCTTTCTTAGTTTTTGTGACGCAAGTAAATCAATACCCAACACAAACACGTGATTGCGTATCAGAAGCCTGTACCAACACATATTATCCTTTACCTGTAATTTTCAAAGAGCTCACCATCATCTTTTCACCTTGATGGGAGCAGAGAAATAATGACCTAGTGCTTAAAGCAGTTACACAGGCATAGGGAAACTCAGGTTGGACATGCTCCTCAAAGGACTGAGGTTTAAGTCCCAAATACTGGGTTTTCACCTACAAAATTACCTTTCAATTATTTTTTTCTAAATAAGGAACTGGGATTGTGTTGTGTGAGCAGAAACTTTTTTTCTGGCTATCCTCAAATGCTTTGCATTCTGTTTTAGGGGTGGTTTTTTTTCCCCATACCAACTCTACCTTTGGTAATGCTTTTAAGTGGACAGTGAAATGATTATGTGTAAATATACTTTATAAAGCAGTATGAACTCCTGCAGAATAAAAGGCAATACTAAATATCAAGCATAAGATATTACTTCATTATAATGCCATTTTTTAACTAGCAGATATTACAGCCACCATATCAACTAATAAAGACAACAAAAAGAGAATCGTCACAGTTATGTAATACAACCTCCATACTTTGATACAAATACTCGCCTTAATTATAATTAATTGGAATATTCTCGTGGAAATTACGTATATTTGCTGTCGGTGGTTCTCATATTACTAAAAAATTATTTGCAATTAGTTGTAAATTAAAACAGCTAAAAAAAGAAATTACTTGTAAACTAGCAAAGAAAAAAGGTAAATTCCAGTATGTTTGAAATTCATCCAACCCCTAACTTTTTACTGTCCAAAAAATTCCTGCAATGATTTCACTGTTAGCTCTGGATCACACGCTTATTTATAATGTAATACTCACATCTAGAGTAATTTTGTGAAACAAAATTAACCTTGAGGGATAAGTATAGGAAAGATCTCACATTACTTTGGTGTTCCCAAAACACTGATCTGAATGTTGGACCACTGTTTTATTCTCAACGTAAATGGAGGGAGCACTTCACCCCTTGTCAAGAACTTTGTAAATATTGATTTAAGGATGTGATTATAACCATGGAGTTAGAATATTGATCTATCCATTGTCAGTGTAAGAATCAATTTAGAAAACAAGTGAAACACAAAATTGTCACAAGTTTTTTCAATTAGAAGAGATAATACTGCTGTTTATAAATCAGACGAGCAAGAATTTAATTAGTTTCCCTCTGGAAAAAAACTCATGAAAGAAACAGGAAAAGGGAACAATGAAAATACTCACAGGAGAACAGTCATCAAATGTTATCAGAATGGACTAGGAGGATTTCCAACATAAATAAAAGGACAAAAAACAATAGTAGATCTGGATTTAAGTAAAAGGGGGCTTATGATAAGGTAGATCACTATTGACTGTTGGTTTCTGGGCATAAACAAAAACTAATGGTTGGATCATCTTGAATGTAAACATCAAGTCACAGAAAGAAACCCTATTTTATAGGTTAGGCACAGCTGAACATCATGGAGAATTTGGAGAACTGTTAACATGGTCAGACAACACAGCAGGTCAGAATTTTGCTCTCAGTGCCAAATATCCATACCTCAGTGGTAATGCTTTATATTTGTTTTAATGGAAGTTTAGTGTTTTACCCCATGGATGAAAAGACTCAGTATGTTTACAGGGTAATTATACTTAATTAGCAAAATAATTTTTTAATGGTTTAATTTTATAAAATGTGGTTATGTAATTTGCATGCATTATATAATACTGATTACAGTTCATTATAGAAATAATACTTCAGATACTGTGTGAAAAACCAAAAGGTATAGGAAGAAATTCTGTATTTAACAGCATCAAATGCTGACAGATTAGGAACAGGTCTATAAGATCCTTTCCCAAAGACCTTGAAGGATCTATTACAAAGGAAAAGAAGAACAGTTTTTGTGCTAAGGAACATTCTGATTTTATCCCTCCCTTTTGTTATCACAAGGTATTTCATACACTGTCGAGAAAAGGGATTCTTTTTGGATGACACAAATCATTCAATAATTACAGTGTAAAAAAGAAAGTCCTTCAATGAGGAGAAAGAGAAAATGACAAGGTTTTATCCATCCCTCCTTCTCATAGCATGACTTTAGCAAGTATATCCATACAAGCAGGTCATCCTGCCATTTCTAAGCATCTTCCTCTTTGGAGTGAGCTGCAGTTTCAGTAAGCCAGAGGAAGGAAAAACACATAAAAAACCAAAATAAAGCAATAATGCCAAAACCGTTACACTGCAAGGATTTAATTAATTTAAATATGCTGTAAATTTTTCCTTATTTTTGCTCTAACACTTTAAAGCTGCCTTTATTATGAAAAGCAATCTTTGAAGTCCTAACTCTGCAGTCTGGTGCAGTCATTATAATCAATCCACAGAGGACTTAATTCTCATACAATTCCATTGGTTTCTCAAGACTAAGAGTTTGGTGCTTATTACACATGGTAAGGGTGGATGAAACAAAACAAAGATTAAAAGACTGCTAATTTTGGTTGAATGCAGTTCAGAAAGCACAACAAGCTGCTACCACTCAGCAACCTCTCTCTAATCCTTTAAAAACAAGGCAGAAATTTGAAAACCTTTGTAAGGATCAGCTTATCAAGCCACAAATCATGAGTAACACTCAGGCATCATTAATATTCTAGCTGTTATGCTTATTTGAAGCACTAGCAAAGAAAATGCCTGGAGTGACTAATTCCAGCTATGAAGTAATTTTTTAAGAGACAACTGAAAGCAAAGCAATGTTTCACCCTTACTGAAAAGAACAGGCACTAGGATGCAGGTATACAAACCAGCACAAAAGTTATACTTTGATGGCCCTGAGTATTTGATTTATTTCTCTTTTCAATATACAGTGAAAACCTCTCAAACATTTTCAAGGAATACTTTTGCTACCTTGCAATTTTCAAAATGCTTACTTGCAACCTCCTCATCATTTGTGGTATCTTGAAAGAACTCTACATTTGGCTCTCTGCACAGCAATCTATCTATGCTTGAGGAAAAATGTATTTCCTCATCAATAAATTAGGAAAGTATTTTGAAAATAAGCTGCAACCCAACTTTGCAGCAGTGTTCTGCTGGGCCTCATTTTAAGAGACTTACAGTCAATTTTTGATTTTTTTTTCACTCAGTATACATTAAATATGGTATTTAGCTATTCAAATTTTAAATGCTCTCTCGTGCTAACCTAAAAGTGCAGATAGGTAAGATCAGTTTTCTCATTTTTTACATGAGCTCATATCTTTTGTGTGAGGCTGACTGTATTTCCACTGCCTCCCCTGAGAAACCAGAGGTTGCTCTTCAACACGTAGTGCTGCTACAGAAATGGAATCAGACTTCCTGTCACTCTTAAATTTACATAAAATCCTACCTAAATTGCCCCTGTCAGTTCAGTGATCTCCAGAGAGCCACAAACATAGCACACAGAAGTATGTGCCAGCTCTCCAGTGAATTCTCCACATGGACAGAGTCCATAGCAGGGAATTCACTGGACCACAGTCTGCCACTAGAGCCAGTATCTTGCTGGTCTACTTAGACATTAAAAATAACTACCACCAGAAAATGAAAACAAAATGTCTGTGATGTGTAAATGTAAAACATACCTGGAGACATTTAGCTGAATTATTTCCTTCTTGCTAAGTAAAATCTTCCCATGTGCTGCATTTGTGGCTAAAACAGGAAAGCGTGCACATCATTGCTTTAAACACTTTCCTGACCAGTTAGCTGAACTAGTTAGACCATTTTTTCCTACCAGCTTATTGTGAGGACAGCATATCCAAAGAGAAATGAAATTTCATAGGCCACAGCTGAGACAGTGTTCTCTAGGTTCCTAGTTTGAGTTACAAAGTCATACTCCAAGGGAAAAATGGCTTCTGTGTCTTAAGTTACAAAGACTAACAACAATCTGACTGGTAATAACATCTCTTAGCATTTTGCTCCATATTTTACATATGGTTCCTGAAGGGAATTTGACAATAACTTTCAGCTTCCTTTTCTCATAGAACTACCTAGCTTCCCAGTCATATTCACTCCCTTGCTCAGTAGAATGTTTGATAGGTCTTAATTATAGCATGTATCAGAAAATAACTTGGAATTGTATCTAAATGACTTTCAAAAGTATTTTAAGTAAGATCCTAAGTCTCCCCATTAAGTACTCAGACTTCACTGTCAATCAGTGCCAGAGGAATATCATTGAGCAAATAGTGCTTAGCTGGTTTTGCTCAACATTTTTTAATCTATTTTTCCCCAAAGCTGCACCACTCCCTAACTAAAATGTTTACTGAGCTGGCTCCTCTGGAGAGGACAGTGTTCAGCAACTCCCAACTTACCAATTAGCCTGCTTATCTTTACTGGCAACACAAATAGCCTGTCTCCAAAGACCAAAATCAATAAAGGGATTAACTGGCTATCCCATTCTTCTTTTAAGCCACAGCCACAGGGAAGACCACTTGACCAAACACCCACATCACTCTGAGCTGATTGATGCCACTGAAGATACAGATAGAACTTTATAAGAAAGGGAAAACAATTTGTGCTAAACCATAAAATCAGGCAGTTGTATGAAAATTTGCCTTTCTTTTCCTTAACCCATACTTGTAAGAAATAAAGATCAATTCAGCAACATAACCATGGGACAGAGTAAAGATTTCAAGATACAACAGCCTGAGGCAGAGTTCTAATGCCTAAAATTCCCAAGATTTTATTGAGTACATTCTTCAGACTTAATTTTCTGCTATGCAGAGAAATATAAAGAAATGAATATAAACTTCAGAAATGTATGTTTTCTTTAAAGAGATGGCTCACATAAGTAGGCTTATTTATTCAGTGCTACAAACCAGAGAAGTCATCCCCTGGGTAATCGACCCATTTGCTCTTTTGCTGTAAAGTGGCTTCCACAAAAAGACAGGCACATTTTGTCTCCCTAACATTTGAAAACCAGATTAGATGGCTTCTGTGAAGAGCAGGGAGTTGGGACTTGATGATCCATATGGATCCTTTCCAACTTGACATATTTTGTGATTCTGTAACTCAAAACAGATTTTGAGGTTGGAACCTCAGGGGGTTGGAACTAGATAGTCTTTAAGGTCCCTTCCAACCCAAACCATTCCATGATTCAAGTGTGTGTACCCAGATGGAGGCCATCAAGAGCACTGGATCATGTAGTCCTACTGCAGTTTAAATGGCTTCCTGAGAGCAACATAGTTCACTTTTTGATCTCAACAGACATTTATATTACTGGCAGGCTTGTCACTTTCAGTTCAATGTACTGAGTGTCAAACAGTTACAAAGCAGCATCAGGATGAGTAGTTGAAAACAGCACATCAACTGATTCGGTCGTTGCCATACTAATGCGCTTCTGAAAACCCTGAATTAGCTGCACTAAAAGAAATGGAGATGGAAAGAGGTGAAACAAAAGGAAAAGTAATGATTCTCAAGGAAGGAAAATACCAGAGTGATGATAAATGTAAAAAGGTAAGATACTGTGACGATAAGTATTTGGACACCTATAATATAGCTGTGGAAAGAGTTCATTGTGATAAATGCCAAAAAAGAAACTTTCAATTTTATTTCACACAGATCTATTTCCTTGCAGAAAATTTCTCATGCCTTCAGTGAACAAAAATCTCACTTTTGACTTCAGACAATTTTGTTGTAAATAGGTATCAACAGAGAAACATGGAAATACTGTGAGGAGGACATAATTTTATTTTTAATTCTACCATATAATAAAATTGATACAGAATTGTGCTATCTTGCACAGGTTGCTTTATACCTAGGAGTGCCTGCCATGCAGAATTTATAATCAAACAAAAGCTGCACATAAGAGGCAGTAGCTGCACATCAGGACAAAAATGGTTGCCTACTTCAACATGAAGTTGAAGTTGTTTTTATAGTACAAGTTTCATTTTTATAGTACGAACAAAATATAGTGTCAGAAATAAAAAGGTAGCCTCCTTTATATTACCGTTCAACTGCCTGTAAAATTGCACACTAAAAATGAATCCTTTCAGAAATTATATTGAAAAGGATCCAAAATTATTTCACTTCTCCATTCGAGAAAACAACATTCAATTTAAAGAAAGGCTTTTCCTGTATAATAGTACAGTTTAAAATTGTATAAAATAGAAACTTCTGAAATCTAGTGGTGTTGCTAGAAACCCATACTTTTAGAAAATATCTACTTCAATTGAGTATAGAGGAGCAGTCTGCAATGCCTGACAAGCTGCATTCAATGTCGTAGCACGGCTCAGTTGAGGCTTGGCTATGCAATGGGTGATGTAGCAGCTGCAGAATGCTCACAGTCAAACACCCTCCAAATAAGCACATTTCTTACACCCAAAGTGTTGACACAGTAACTCTTTGTAAAACTAGTGGAATAGAACTTGAAAGTTCTGGTCATCTTTCAAGCTTTTACCGTGTTAAAGACAGAAAAAAAACATAAAGCTCAACAAGCTTGTTTAATTTTCTTCCAAAATCCAATTCAATATTTAGTTATCACCTTAAGAATTACTTTAGGGATGAGACTGATCCTGCTTTTTCTGTTCCCTCATAGATTACACTGAATTTCAACTCAAGTGACTATCTAGTCTGTACCTTAAAAGAAGTCTGCCTAAGCACAACTACCAATACCCCTAATGCTGTCACACAACCCAACAGAGAAATCTTTCTGCATATTAAGAGACACAATCTGTTTGTTTTCTCAACAGGTTCATATTCAAAAGTTCTAAAAGCTTTGTAGCTATTTTTATCAAATACTTTCACCTATTTCAAATAAACAATTAAGAATAATGCAAAAAAACCTAAGAGGCCATGACCCTTCATAATCATGTATATTCATGATACTCTATGGATGTTATTAACCAAATACTATAATTAACCAAATACTTTATGGTACTGGATATTAAATAGTCTAAATTTTACCTAGTTTCATGTTACCACATTATCATGCAGATTGGACTATTTATGGTTGACCTTACTCAGTTTGGCTAACAAAAAAACCCAAAGCGTGGGACAAAATCAAAAGCATTTTAGCATGACCTTAGAACACAGCAGTTTGCCCTGATAATTATTTTAATGGATCATTTAAATTTTAAAAATTGAGATAATAGGAACTTTCAAAGAAATTGGATTAAAGTTACTTCACAGTTGGCCCAGATATATACTCAACTGCAGAAAGAATGAAATCAGTGCAACACAATTTTATCCAAATGATTTGCTGCAGCCAAATTTTCCAACACAGGTCCTCAAAAACAGTCTGTATTAAACCTCCCCAGTACTGTATCTGTGCATTATGGCATCTAAATAATCTGACTGCTTTCCTCACAGCCTGACCACCTGCTTTTGTGTAAGACAAACTAATGAGATAAACCTTGTTGGCATGCTGCACGAAAGTATCAGGCTGTGTAAATCTGAACATCGCTGTGTTTTCATACAGTCAAAGCTAAATGCTCCTTAGGCACCTCATCAAGCCCTAAATTGCTTCCTATGGATAAACTGAAACTAAAGATGACTTACATGTATCAGCACAAGGATAATTCACGACAAGTGTCTGAATGACAGCATTTAACATAAGTGTCAGACACAGAGCAGCGTGACTTGAAGAACAAAAATAAATCCTCCAAGATCTTCAATGTCCAAGGATAGCAAGAGAAAAGCACTAAAAAAAAAAAAACCTGTCTCATACACATCTAAATTTTCTCAATTGTATGCTTAATATTTTAATTTTTTATATTTGGCCTACTTATGGAGATCAAATTCTAAGGTATATTTCCCCAATTCTACAGAGTTGAATCTTTGGCTGAGTAGTCAAAGGAAGGAATGGAACATTTCATTCAGCAGTAATGTAGTCAAAACTTGAAATGCTGAAGTAGAGATAGTGAACATTTAAACAACAGAGTTAATTAACATGCAGATCAGACAGGTGATGAGAACATTATGAAAAGTGCTTAGTCTGCACTGGGAGAAAAGAAAATGTAAAAATACAGTTAGATTTTTTGGAGGATGATGTTTAAATAATTCAATGACTAAAATCCTGACAGAATTGGGCAGGAAATGAAAAATAAAGCTTGATAAGCCTCTTTATTTTGGCTCATAAGCATTTGCTTAAAATGAAAGAATATTGCTTCTTACTCCAATAGACTTTCGTGATTTTGACTTAAGGTATTAATCCCATTCCATGAAAGGTATTTCAATAAATGTGCAATACTTGTATAGGAAGACAACCCCCCCGCTCTAGCCCTGGTTAGCTGTACCAGGGACAGATGATAGGACTCCAAATTGCAGAAGTTCAAAATAAAGTAAGGAATGAATTCTGCATCCTTATTGTATATATGAATGTTTAAGGGCCTGGTCTTGAAATCCTAATATGGATGAACTCATGCCATTCACTGCCTTAGTGGTCTATTTGTGAGAGCGGGAGCCCTTACATTAAATCTTTAATGTAAGTTCTTTTCAGAAAATCTTCGACAGCCGGAAGAGTATGTAGGCAATGTATATATTTTTATATATAGAATATAATTTGCTCTTTTGATCAAGGACTGTACAGACAGCCTTGATTTCATGATTTCATAATGTCAAAGCTTCATAGCAAAACTATGGAATACAAAATAACACAATTTGAGACCAGACTTGAATACAAAACTGCATGTTGCATACTGAATGTGCTTGACTGTTTTCAAATAATACCAAATTTTCCAGGTTGAAATCCATGCAACTTTACAGCATTCACAGTATCATACTGACAAAAATGTATTTAATTGGCAGGAAAGAGAGGCTGGAAAAAACACTAAGAAAAAGGATTATTCCTAAATTTTATTTGAGAGCATTTTGGTAAACGCTCATTTTCAAGGTGCAGGATTTGATTAAAATGTAAAACAGTGAAGTGCAGCATATTTATCATTTTCCTTCCCCTTTGCTTCAATAAAAAAAAACTAAAATCCCATGCCCCATTTCCAACCTAAGTAAGCATCTATACTGACAGCTCCCATCATCACACTACTCACACTAGCTTTAAATAACCTCCTTATCAACCCTAGAAAGTTCAGTCCTCCACAGGTATTTGCAGTAAGTTCTGCCTTCCATGGGTACCTTGAAAAGCCAGTGCTAAGGGCAATAATGGATTTCCTTCTCATCTGAGTATAAGAATGAAGCTTCCACCACACAGTCCAATGTAAATGGAAGCCTCCCAAATAACTCAATTTAAATCAATGTAGTGATAATCAATATGCAAGTGATACACACCTGTTCTGTGTATGCCACAGTTCTGGTGTTTTCTCTGAACAGGAATGTGATGGATACAAAGCATACTAAATCTATTTCTGTTTATCATTAAGTTTTTCTACAAAAGCAACCTGAGAAATGTCTCTGCTTTTAGAAGCATTACAGTTAGTAAGGACTGGGGTAGACACATATCACCTGTTTTTCTCTCATCCCTTTATTTGCCCACTTCATCTACCAAGACACAGAACTTCACAGAATCAGGTTTTTTAGCTTCTCTGGAATAGGATAAGGTAGGAAAATTATTCAGTTTTGATTATATTTTATTTCTTTTTGTGCAGGAAAGAAGATCTGTCCATGATTACTTCAATGTCCAAGGTATCCTTTATCAGGTAAAGTAGATATGCTTAAAAATCATGATTGATTATGAGTAAGAAATCCCTGGGAAGATTTTCAGTTTCATTTATTGGTTTAAGAAGCCTTAATTAAAAAATGCAGCAATGATGCCATAGGTCTCACATACATAATATGTTTCTTGCAGCATAGTAATTCCTAACTTGAGTACCATGAAAGATCTCACAAATAATCTCTAATAAAAAATGTCTTTTCTAACTTGTGTATGGCGAAAGTGATGCCAGTGAAGACTTTCATGACATTAAAAAAAATCACAATATGAAGTACTACAAAACCATTTGGAGAATAAGGGTTTGAAATGAACCCTTTCCACAAAATTGTTGAAAATCTCCCCAGAGAACTTCTATTGATAATCCATTCTGCTCCTAAAACTCACAATACAGCTCTGCTTCAGCACACTATGGGACACCTCACTTCTGTGATTTCTTCTCCTCTTTGTGTCCCTACAAATTGAGCAATCAGATGTAAATGGTTACCATACTTAGATTTCTGCATCAAGTTTTGTTCTCCTAACTACTAAACAATGTACTGTAAATTATTTTGGGTTAAAGAAAGTTATTGATGCTATTTTCTGAGAGCAGGTTAATTTGCAAACCCAATAGTATTTTACAAATACTTTATCTATTGTAAAAGTGATGTTTACCTAACTCATATTTGCAAGGTGCTCTACAACCATGATGCATGTGAAGCACCAGCATCAATTTTCCACGCTGGAATTGCCTTTGGAAAATTGCAATTGTAATTTCATCACAGTATTGCAAAAGTAGAGAGAACTCAGTAATCTGTGACTGAGGCACTTCAACACTCACCACTTTAACAAGACCAAATATCCTCTTGTTGTTTGTCACAACCATCTGACAAAACCCAGTAATTGTTAAGAGAATTAAAATGCGGACACTTTACCAGAAAAGCGAAAATAGCAGAATTGACTCTTCATGCAATGAAAAGTAGACCACATTAAGATCTAGTTACACCACCAGAAAATTAAAAGGAGTTTTCATATGCCTGAGACTACATTCCTGTACCAAGTTTAAGTGGGTTGAATTTGGAAGACTGATTCACTCACAAGAAGCACCTCTACATACCATTTGCTTCATCATCAGATATTTCATGAAATATGCTTATGTAAACAAAACAACCTTGAGAATGTTTTAGATGTACTTTTAAAATGAAACGTTTGTGTATTTTTCTATCTGCAGTCATGTATCTCACTTCGGTAATTATTATCTTGTTTCTCCAACTTTCTGCTGCAACCACTGCTTTGCCTGTGTGAGAGGTCACATCCCTCAAAGCAGAGTTGAGCTCCTCTATGATTTGAAATTGCATTTGTCCCCTCCAAAGGATGCTGATGGCAGAGATGCTCCTAATTTTAGCATAACAGGGAAGTATCCAATGTTGAACTGAATGAGTCTGGTCTTGTGATTTAAGCTAGATAGGGTAGATCTGTGTGACTCAGAAAAAATTAAGCTAAAATGTTATGGAGTTCTAACATATACCAAAGCAGCAAATTTTAAAAGTTTTTATGTATGCAATTTTGAGTCTTTTCTGAGAGATAACAAGCAACTCATCAGGAAGCTGTAACTTTTTCTGGTAGCAAAATATTCCTACTTCATTCTTGCAACAGCATCTTTACTGCCTACATAAATAGGAACTAATGGATTCAGCTCCAGAACTCATTTTTGCCTATGGAGGTCTCAAGGCAACAGGATCCAGCAGCTAAAGGAAAAAAAGTGCTATGGAAAGGGGAAAGCATTACCCTCTTTAAGAGGCTGAGAGAAAGTGAAAGAGCAGCCTAGAGCAGACTAGTGCTATGGAGCTCCAGATCTAATGGCACAGGAACATACAAAGAGTGTGTACCCACTCTTCACTAGCAGGAACCACTCAGAAACTACAAGCACTTGTAAAGCATGATAGACATGAGTCCAACACCTGCAAGCACTCTGTGAGAGCTAAATCCTTTTATTACCTCTACTGTTCAGTGCATCTATTGATTTTGAAAACATTTCCAAATTACTGCAAAGCTGAAGGATCAAATCTATCTTGTTAGCTACGGGTGGGTGCTTCAAATTTGCTGAATAACTTCACACTAGTAATGTTCCTCACTGACAGATATCAGGAACTAAACTGTGAAAACAATATTCAAACATCTACTGGATGTCAGAAATGTCAATCACCAAGCAATCACCACTTTTCTTCAGTTACATTTGTTGTGCGGCTCAGCACTTCAGAAAATGAGATAATTGTCTAGATCTAGGCTGTATTAATTGCAGGCTTTCATTTCTTAAAATGCTGTCATCTTACAAACCTGGGCAATAAATAAGGAGAATTTATAATTTAGTCACATTCCACCATATATACCTTACTATTTGGCTGGCTATAAATATAAAAGCCTTTTATGTTTATATGAGGAGTTTTAAGGAACTGGCTATCTTGTGTCCTACGCCTCTTTCACTAATAAAGATGTCTTAAGGGCTTCTATGTTGCTCTATCTATCAAATGTTCCACTGAGTCGTGACTCATAACCTTATACAGGAAACACTGGGATTTAAAAATGTACTGCTTTTTCAACTAAATCTCATATTTACTCTCCTGAACCCATCCTCTTCTTTATTTCTAATGTCTCCAAGAGTTAGGCTGAATTTTCAAAGTATTGCATTAGCTTTAAGAACAAGGAGAACGGAGATCTAAAGAAAGTTTGCTCTTAACATGCTTAAATGCATTTTAAATTGTGTTTTTAGACTCAAAGGATGTACACCTGCAGAGCTCACAAACATAGTGATTGGTACATGTTTGACAAAGAGCCACAAAGATGATTCAAGGATTGAGCATTATTCATGAGAGAGCTGAGAGAGCAGGGACTGTTCAGCCTGGAGAAGAGATATCTCAGGAAGACCTTGTCAATGTGTACACTTACCTCATGGGAGTAAGCAAAGAATACAGAGTCAGAATCTTCACAGTGCTGCCCAGTCAGAGGACAAGAGGCAGCAGGGACAAACTGAAATACAAGCATTTCTTCCTGAACATGAGAAACAACATCTTCACTGTGACAGTGGCCAACACCACAGCTAGTCACCCAGAGGGGCTGTGTAGTCTCCATCCTTGGAGGTACTCAAAAACTACCTGAGCAGGACAACAGGGTTGACAAGCTCCTCTGGTGCCTTCTTTCCTACCTCTACTGTCCTATGACTCTAGATTTGCTTTCATGTTTTCATGAAAAGACTGTTTTGTTGTTTATTTGTATAATGCAACTGCTTATATACAGGTGCTATTCATCTAATTTTTCCAGGTTTTTTTTCTTTTTTTGGTGTTATTGGAAGTAATGCCTGGAAAGGTGCATAAAGTAACACACATACTGTATACACAAACAGATATATGAACAATTCAAAAGATCAGTATTTTTCAAAAGTGAAAGGAGCCCATATCAGCTTCAAATAAAAACAATTTGACCACATGAAGGACATAGAGTTGCACAGACAGATTAGAAGAACATGACTAATTTAAATGGCAATACTGAGCATAAAGTAAGACAGAGTAGAGGTTGACTTCATAAAGTCTAAACAGAATAAGTACTTGCATGAACTTGTTAATAAAAGCATTTACCTTTTTCAGTGTGATATTATAGCTAATGAAGGTTTAAGAGACTATGTATTTTCACTAATCTGATTTCTGTATACTTATAAAATGAACAGAGTAAAACAATTTAATCTATTGATGTAATGGATTTTACACCACACAAGAAGAACTAGAAGACTTTCCAAGCTTCTATGACTGTAAATTGCACAAAAATATGTGCAATTCTCAAAGACAGGCACTGTGATTACCAGCATTTTAATAACATAGAAGTCTGTATTTTATACTGTCCTAGATACCCTGTGTCTAATTATCTTGATACTGAGATTCTTTGTAAATGACCAGAGTGCTTCTTTTTCTCTAGAGCCTGAACCTTCCAAGAGGATTAACTGCATTGTGAGAACACCAGGCAAAACCAAAGTATTTGCAATGAGTCACATATGTGCTAAATGGCACCAATTCTCCAGAACTCTGAAGTACCTAATGATTAGGACATCTCTTGAGAGCACTTGGACAAGCAAGTAGGTGGCAAGAACATAAGATGGTAACAAAGGAACATCTAATTATCCTAGTGTGTATATGCATCACAAGCTCAGTGGCCATCCTCTACAGAGAAGATAAGGCACAATGCAGACAGTATAAGTACCATGTTTTTCAGCTCCACAAGACAAAAACATACACACTAGCATTGCTATTTCAGGGAGAAAAGATGCTGTTGATGTAGATAAAGGAAAACAGAAATACTCCTTGTCCACATTAAAAAAAAAAAAAAAGGAAAATTAGATTTAACATTGACAAAGCCTCAAATCTAACATCTGGTTTCTAACAATGGAATGTAATATTCAGTTCTTCCATGAATACATCATATCCCAAGAGCACATTGTAATATGAGGACATGGGAGAACATTTTACAAGTTTGGAACTGAGAGAATGAAGGTTTCTTATCCAAGCAAAGGGGAAGATTCTGTTGCTACAAAAAGTTGGTACAGAATTGTGTTGTAAATAGAATATGTAGTCTTTAAAATATCTGATATATTTAAAGTAAATTTTTCCAACAATTTTGCATGCAATTTGTCAGCATCCATAGTGATATTTTAAAATGCAACTTAATTAAACATGTAAGCCATTAAATATTATTTTGCTACAATCAGAAAAAGTCCACAGGCTTTGTACACTCTCAGAGCACAGGGTCTCTGGATTTGTCTGAAACTGTATGAGCCTGAGCTGATTTTAGCTTGTTTTAACTGTGAGAACAATTCTTTAGCCATGAAACAGTCAAACTGACTTTTGCCTAACTTGTTCTAGGGTAGTTCTGAGACTACAGTACATGTTAACAATCTATCAGGTTCATGTACCCACTGAGCTACCTTCCATTTTGCACAGCAAATTCACCTTGCATATAGCTTTTCTATCATAATTAACTTGGGCTATGAGTGTTAATATCATTATAACTGGACTAGTAACAACTGCATTGTACTTGAATTATACTCATATAATATTAGGCTTAATTAATAAAACCTTGCATCTGTGTAATGTGTTCTGGTTTAGCCCATAGCAAAATCCAGCGTAAAAAACCCCAAACAACAAACTTAGGAAAAAGTTGTAATTGAGATTTTAGCCAAATATACGTATTATTACATGCTCTGTTCTTGTATCACAATAAAGAAAATGATCATAGAACTTCAGCCTTAATACACTGTATGTTTCTTTAACAAAGTTATAATACTGCAAATTTCGGAAGAAACCATCAGATTATTTGATACTCATCAACAGGATTTTGTCATTTGTACTAATCTAGTTCCACACCTTCTCTTGTAGCCATTAAACATTTTTCTTCCTGACACATCTCACATACACTACATCTCTTCTCCCTTCATAACCATGAATGTCTTTCACTTCTGTAAAACAAGGATTCATCTTTTCCCATTCGCTTGCAGGAAACTGCTACAGATCCCAGATTTGTTCACCCATCTTATCCTTCAGGACCTATAAAAAGCACACACATGAAGACTCAGTGCCAACCACTTCACTCAGTTCACTGGCTTAGGATCAGGTCAATAGCTAGGAAGATTTTTTTTTTTTTACTAAACATCTAATTAAAATTTTCAGTTATTTAATGGGGTTTTTTACTACATATTGATTGATAAGCATCAGCATTTATAGAACAGAAAATCCCTACAATTACATTACAGTTTTCAGCTTTCTCACATGAAGGTCACTGGAATGAAATGGAAATGGAGAAATAATTGCAATTTGATCCATAAGACAGAATTACTATTTGATTATATAGCAGGGTAATTAAACTAGACTTAATTGAGATGCTGCAGCATGTCTGCCACTGCCAGCAATGTGCAGTGTTAGCCTGGTCTTGACTAGGCTCTCTGCCTTCATTTCTGTACTGTGAAGGCACTGTCTTTAACAGGACTCTGCATTTTACATTGAAATATACTTTTACAAAAAAATCATCTCCTTAACAATTAAAAAAATATTCTCCCATGTCCTGGATTGTAGGAGTACCACACCACTTACAGACAAACTTCAGGAGAAAGCAAATCCCTGCACTAAAAAGATGGAGATGCAAATGGTACTGTGGAGGACCATAAAGGCTGGGAGTCATTCCCTAGAAGTACATGGAGTGTCTTTACTACAACACTACAGCAGCGCCTGACATTTCAAAATCCAGGTTGAAAACCACCATACATACCCTATGAAAATCCTGGAATGGATGGGACTTGATGCCTCTGATAGCAGAAAGCCTCTGCTTTATATGCTTTGGAAAGGAAATCCAATCACATTCCCAACATGAACAATTACAAAATCAATTCAAATGCCTGTTAAAGGGAAAAGTTTTGCTTGGTTTTGAATTCTCTGCTGCCTCTTAGAAGGATGAGAAGCTATTGCCTGTATCTGTAAAACAAGTTAAGTTTAACCACCATTTACACTGCTATAGAATATTTGTTCCCACTTATGGAAATCTCAGATCCTGACTGCTACACTTCTAAATGAGATATCCAGTTGCAAAATTAAAGGTCCAAACTTGTTTGTTCCCAAAAGCATAAGTACAACATTGAAACAGATTGTGCAATTTGTCTCTTAATTTCCAAATAAACATAGAAGACAATGCAATTAAAATTTGGAATGTAGAAGCACACACAAAAGTCAATTTTTGTTCAGAACAATGAAAGATTCGAACCTGTAAAGAAAGAAGCTAAATCCATCTGAGATTATCAGTGCATGCATTGACCAGCTTAGCACATAAACTACTATCAGCTATATCAAACTGCTCTAGTCTCTCCATCCGCGTGAATGTTCTTGATTGGAACTTCCTTGGGGTCAGAAAGAAACATTTCCAGCATCATCAGCACTCTCTCATTCCTGGAGGCAATGGGTCTCCAGGAAAAAATGATGGTATCATCTTTCTCCTGCCATTCAGCTGTTTGGCCCTACTTTGTGTAACCTTTCCCTGCGAAACATGCCTTTCCTGCATGAGCTCCAGGACCTCCCAGATCCTCAGTGGATTGTTTTTAAGCTTTGCCATCATCTCTCCTCACTGAGTCAGAGGTCAGGCAAACACATCACCTACTCTGCAGCTCTCTGCAGTGGTGCTGCAGCCAACACCAGCACCCACCACTGGAGAGCAAATAATATCTCACTCCTTTGCGTCAGAGTTTGCACCATTACAGTTCTACACTGATTAAGAAAGCTGTGATGAAAACCAAATTGCAACCTTCTGAAAAGGCCATGGAATTATGAAATTAAGGGAACTACAATTATATACTCAATTACCCAGTATTGTTATTTTACAAAGCTGCCATTTAAGAAAATTCTAAATCATGAGCTGTAGTAAATTACTTCATTGTACATACTAGATCAACTTAAGGTCAAACTAAATTACATTTTAAGTAAGTCACTGGTCTTTGAACAAATCTCAAGATTATAGTGCAACTTTGGGGTTCAAAAAGTAACTAACTAGATAATGAAATGATCAATCTCAAAAAGTTCACATTCGTCTATAAACAAAAGCTTAAATACTCAAATCAATTCCTTTGCTCCAAAATTTAAACAGTACACCATGCTCAAAAGTACTCCAAAGCAGGAATAAATCAGCACAGAACAACTTCTATCAAAATGGAGAAAAGCAAAGAAGAGTTAAGTTTTGTTTTGTAAACCTACTGGTACTAAGGTTGGAACAGAAAAGACAGCAGACAGCTTTTCTGTTCAGACAGAAAAGCTGAAAATTACGTCTGGTTTTATAAATTCTTATGCTCTCAAAATGTGTTATTATTACCAATAATTCAGTTAATATTTCTGCAAGTGAAATCCTTATAAATATTAAAAGTCTTTCTCCTTCAAAATTACTTTTTCCTATGCTTTATTTTAACAGTATTTATGACAGAGTATTTTCAAAAACATTGAATTTTTATATTAGGAAACTGAAATTTTACCTTAGGAAACTATTTCATTTCTGTGAAACTCCAATTTTCCATGGTTCTATGCATGTGAAAGAAATTTTCCATATTAAATAAATATTTAATACTGCTGCAATGTGTAGGGATTCCAAACAAATGAATTTTGTGATGAGAAAATGGCAAAAGAAACTAGGAAATTAGTAATAAAAAGAGACCTTGAAAGGACATAGAAGCATAATCTTTCTCAGGCCCTCTCAAAACATATAAGTAGCCAGCTGAAATTTTAAATAGCCCAGGCAATACTGAAGATCACAGCACGGGATACCAATGAATTCCAAACAGAGGACAACAAAAGTATAAAAGTTTTTTTTTTTAAAGAGCAGGCGTTTTCATGCAGAAGAACAGCAATAGATAATTCTTATCTTTTAATTTCCTGTGGTCCAGTGAATTGCATCAAAACCAGGTAATACTTTCCTAATGTTCAGTATCCCATGCAGGATTTATGCTTTCACAACAAAGAAGAATGAAGTGATTCTTGAAGCAATTACTGACTCCTTGTGCATTATCCAACTCTCCAAAATATGCACTATCCCTCTTTGGTAATACTATCAACCACTGACTTCTATAAAGTCTTTTCAAGGTCCTCTCATTTCACAGCTACCTGAAGTGCATCAGTGAGAAACACAGTATTATGACTTTCCTGATTCAGCCAAGGAATTGACACCAGCAAGGGATGGATGTATTTTATGGACTCCATCCAGAAGCATAAGTATCAGGACTCTGTTACTTGCAGATTTTTTGAAGTCAGTTTTAGAATTTCACTTTAACTTCATATACCACCTTTGCAGAACCTCTGTCACCAGCCACTGGCCTGCAGCAGAGCTGCACTCGGAATTGTGAAAACTAAAGAAACAGAACACAAACTTCTCAGCCAATTTTCCTCAAAATATTTCCTCCATCATCTACATGCCCAATAGCTAGGAATTTCTCTATGAACTGACTGAGCTACAACCCCCCTAGTTAGCAAAATACAGTATTAACTTATTTGTGCTGGTGTTCTACTGTTTACAATTTTTCCTTAACTTGTAATAGCCAGTCCAGTCCAACCCACTGCCCAATATCCATTAATGCTGTATCATTTTCAAGTACAACAAATTTGTGGAAGGAGAGATGCATGCTAAATTGCCTTTGGTTGAAAAGAAGAAAAGCTATAAGTCATTCCTTCAGATGACAGTGATGAAACTGAAATTACATGGGGTTTTGTTCATGACTTCAAATATGTTTGATGTCTGTACTCCCTATTATCTAACTTCAGTTTTTTTCTCTTTTATACATACATAATATTAGTACATGCACCATCCAAATTCTCCAGTGTCAGATAAAAATATTGTTAGAAGCATCTAGCAAGTGGTTTTCTTGAAATTTATTGATACAAATACAATAAATATTTTTAATAGGTCACAGGAAAGTGGTCTGCAGGTAGGAGAAATACATTTACTGGAAGAGAAATGCAGGAAGTGCCTTGGTGCTTTAATGCCTGAAAAGCTGCTGTGAGACTCACCACCAATCAGAGAAAAAGGCTAACTAGGATTTTAGCTATTATGCATGCTTTTTTATCCCAGCTATTATTTTGGTGATTTCTAGTCTTACTCCACACATTATAGCCTATTGTATAAGGAATGCTCACCTTCTCTGTACTGCTGTGGGAGACTCAATGAACCTGACTTTATACCAGAGTGGTTAGGGTCTGCTTCATAAATTTTCTCACTAATGTTTTGTGGTCTGCCTAAGAAATACACAGGCATATATCTGAATATACATAATAGACCATTTTGTTGCATAATGTATTTTGCAATGTTTTTTCTGTGATATTATTAGAGAAAATTATTTTGATTCTCAGCTTGTGGGATAACTTTATAGCTGTACATAAACCAGCAGGCAGCTTTATGGAAATGCTAAGCCTTTCCAAAACAGAGAACAGCAAATATTAACGATATCCTACATCAAAACTCCTTCTCCAGTCTTCTCTAAAGCTTCAAAGGAGGTTCAGCATGTGTAGTGTTTGCAAACACAACACACAGAAAACCAGCTTTAGATGAACTATCCTGAAAATAACCACACCAGTTTTTCTAGGATCTTCATTTGCAAGTGACAGAGCTAAATAAATAAGTTACAAAAAAAGTTAGCCATAACTTGTTTGTTCACTTTCGTCTAACAAAGAACCTTCAGTAACAAGTAGAAATGAAACCTTGACTACCTAAGGATGTAGCATGTTATTATGTTCTATGTGCTGGCAAGTGAGAGGGACAATATTCAGCACTGAGAATTGTTTTTGAACTTGCTCCATGAACCTGCTCTATGTTCATGGCTTTTAGATTTAAGTTGGAAAATCAAGAACCACAGGAGCCAAGATAATTTTGAGAAAACTTCTCAGTTTTTATTATACACAGTCCTTTGTTGCAAACTACCTGAAGACTTATTATCTTTGATGAATTTAAAATGTTACCCTGCACTTTAATAACTGAATCAGTAATACTGTATTCTTGCTTTATATTTTGCTATCAAGCATTTTTTTTGTATTTAATCATAGCAATTATTTCTACTGTGCTTACCCCCTGTAATTTTATGTTATATAGAATGACAGTTATTTGAGCTAAAACAATTGCTCACAATAATTTGTGTGTTTATTTTTATTGTGATTATTGTCATTCCAGATCTCTCATAGCAAGAGCAGAGTACTCTACATTATGCATATGCACCATTTAATAACTAAGCTGTTCTTTTCCTTGGGGTTCAACCAACTACTGATGAAAAAACAAAGCACAACAACTATGCACAGAATGAAAAATAAATGAAAATAATAAGTTATCTTCTTACTCCTCTGATAATTACCAATGAAAATTGTAAGAGTAACATGGGAAAATAGCTATTGTATTATTTATTTTGCATTGAACTACCAGATATAATTTTTTTTCTTTTGGCAAGGAACGGCTTTTAAAGACATGTATATTTACCAGCATGTGTTAATAAGAAATTGACTCCCCCAGAGCTGAATGTGGGCTGAAGTCAAAGAACACTTCTTTTCCTCCACATACTCTCTCTCATCCCAGTATGTCCTTGTCAAAATACAGAGTCCAGAACTGCACTGACACTTAAACCATAGAAAGCCAAGATTTATATGGCAGCAAAACAGTGCCCTTTGTCGTGCTTTCTGACAATTTCGCTGTCTTTTTTGTTGCCAGTGGATACTGAGTTCACGGCTTCAGAAATCTCTGGACAATGACTCCAAGATACCTTCCAAAATTTTAATGTGTACTTCTAAGCCCAGCACTATTGTAAGCACAATTTAAACTTCTTTCCCCTTGATGGATAAGAGAAGAGAGATACAGCACCTTCCAGTACCTAAAAGGGGCTTACAAGAAAGCTGGACAGGGACTTTTCTCAACTGCTTGGAGTAATATAACAAGTGGTAATGGTTTTCAACTAAAACAAGGTAGATTTAGATTAGATATGAGGAAGAAATCTTTCAAGAGCACTGGAAGAAGTTACCCAGAGAAGATGTGAATGCCCCATCTCTGGAAGTGTTCAAGGTCAAGCTGGACATGGCTTTGACCAACCTGGTCTAGTGTAAGGGGTCCCTGCTCACTGCAGGGAGGCTGGAACTGAATGATCCTTAAGGTCCCTTCCAACCCAAACAGATGTGAAAGAGACTGTATGAATGTTAAAATTCTTTTATACCGGGTATAATAAAAACTATCTTAAACATGAAGTATTGGGAAATGCCTCCTAACGCCAGTCTTTTCAGTTTATGAAAGATTACACCAACCCCAAGTTTATTATGGCCTGCTAGTATTAATATGTGGAACAAATATGTGTAAGAAAGGATACTCAAAACTAGCAGACAAAAGAATGGTACCTAAAAGCTCTAGCTTGATAAACGCAACATAGAAAAAGGCAAATTTTAAATACACAGATAAAAGAGCAAGGATAGTAACTTACTGGATTCATCTTTACAATCAAGATGGATATGCCCAACACTTCAGTTACTCTTCTCTGCTTTGAAGCAGACACCACCAGAGTTACATGGGAAAATAGTTCCTCTCAGCAATTAAAAAAAGATATAAAGAGTCGTTTCTAAAACAGTGACTCATGGAAATGTACCTGGGATAACCCAAAACATAAAGGATTCTGGTTACTTTTCTCCTACTGAATAAATGTTAACACTGCCAAATAATTAATAGTTTCTCCTAATTCCACAGCAGACTCTCATATCCTTGGAAGGCAGGTTAATTTATCACTACTCCATAGTTTATTTGGCATAAAGATGAATAAGAATTATATCTTAAATATCCAGCTCAACAGAGCCACAAAAATGAATCATTTTAGTTTTCATTCATGATACTTTAACCTTTTCTTAACCTCAGCTAGCTGCCTTACAATTTCTTTCAAGCTTATTAAATATTATTTTGACTTGGATTTATTAAAAATTAGCTAACTGTACAGACAGGACTTTAACACAATGGAGTCCAAAATTACTACCCCTCTTTCCTGAAAATAATAAATCTAGAATCTGTGCTTCTGTAATCAGAAGTCATTCATGACTCTGAGCTGCATCCTAATTCTACTGGACACTTCCACGAAGTAACTTCTAGATGGCCACCGTGAAACAGGATCAAACGTTAAATCACACTCCACATACACTTAGAATGTACATTCAACTGAACAGTAAATTCTTCTAGCCTAGTCTACATGCTTAAGTACCAGGTCTTAAAATTAAACTCCTGCCTTATTCTCAGTGATGCACTTTGCAGCAAGCATTTGCAATAATTTTGCCTTCCAGCAAGAAATATAGTGTATAGCTATCAAATAGAGATAATTAAAGTAAACATAAACCACATAATTGTATAAACCACATAAAAGTTTCCTTCCCCACTTAGACTTTAGATCTGGAATACATCGTGTCAAGTTGATTACTTGTCACATAATAATAATAATGGCTCATTTGATGCATTTATATTAATAATCCTCTGGCTTCTTGGCTGATATCACAGATGAATTATGTCCAAAAATTAAAGCACAAAATAAAGGGAAAGGCGTAGAAATAAAAATGGAAAAATAAATGCATCAAAGTTACAAAATATAAAGTTTATGGTTACTGAATAAGTAGTGGATAAACACAGAACACAAAAGTGAGAGACTTTACCAAAAAAAGAGCAGAAATGCAAGGTTGAAATCTGAAAGGTCACAGAAGATGCAACCAACAAGATCATGGTGAGGTACCAGTGAGGGGAATAAAAAAGCAAGAAGAACAAAAATATGGCATCTGATTTTATTCCAGCAAAAACAGAGCCACTTGTGGGGGAAAATGTTGATGGAACAATTGTATACACCAAATTCCTCTGGAGACCTGACTTTGAACCAAGGAATCTTCAGTAAGGAGGTTCACACCAGTTAGTAGGACAGCAACATGATTCAAGGTATCTTTTACTGGAGGAAGAACTATAGTTGAGATAACCTTACCACAACACCCCATGTTAAATGAGAACATCATTCAACCTCAAAGAACAAGACATAGAATTTTTGACATCAAAACAACATTACTGTGGTAACAGAAGACCTTTATCAGTGAGCATTACTGCAAGTCAAAACACAGTATGTTCCATTGGTTGCTGAATGAAAAAATACACAAAATAGTTGAATAGAGAACAGGGGGATTGTGCTGATTAGTGAAGCCAATCTGCTCTTTTCTGATTGAATGATAGAGGTAGCATGATGAAGAATATGGAATTACGTGCTGTGGTGGGATAAAGAAAACCAAAGACAAGAGAGAAGATATTCTACATTTCTAAGCAGTAAGATGTTAATTTGACTCACATATCATAAAAATATACTGTAAAGGTATTCCTCTTTTTCCCCCTATTCCCTAAACTCTAGAGAACAGACTTTTCAGTTTGTGAAAAGAACAAACTTTTCAGTTTGTGCCAGGACCAAGGCCTGGGGCCACAATGCAAGTCAGCTCTAGAAGAACTTCCAGCTTTAAAAAAAAATTCTGGACAGAATAAGGTTTGCAGGATACAACAGGAAGGAATAAACTACTGAATCTTTGAACATGATATTGGAAACAAAAGGATTGAAAAGTGAATGGGTTGTCATTTGTGCTACAGGTTCCTTAGACTTTCTGTAGCAGTAAATTAATGTTGCTCATTATCACAACATCTACACTGAGGGATCTTATCAAGTGAAAACGTACAGATTAATATTCAACACTGCTCAACTCAGATTAACCAACTAAGCAAAGCATGGCACACTATTGCTTTTGGTATGTCCATGAACTCAATATACTTTTCAATTCTATGTTGTTGCACATCAAAAGGGAGGGAGGAAGACATACGCCAATGTCCTGGAAAACATGGGGAGATTTTTTAAATTCCAAGCACCGTTATCTATTTCCTCTTAACTGTGTGCTAAGAAAATTATGTTTTTCCATCTGCTGAATCCTTTACTTTCCCCTTAGGAAACTCTGGATCTTAAAGGAAATTTCAAGTCTATGAAGCACTGAATAGATGTAAAATGCATAAGGGGTATACACAAAAATAGCAGCTCCACTCAATAAGCATGACAGAAAGTCACTGGCTCGTGTATGACATTTAAGAAGAAACTTGATAAATGACCTTCTCTTCTAAGTCAGTTCATGCATAGAAATATAACAGGCTAAAATAATGGAGAAACACAAATTCATGAATTATTGAAATTTTACAAATAAAGTTCACTTTCTATGAGCTAGAGAATATATATATATTTATTATTTGATCAAAGAATTTTCACATCACCACTATAGTATATTTGTAAGCACACAGATGGAAAATATGGAGTGCAACTAAATAATAAAAGCAGGCTTGATTAGTTTTAAAATTATTGTTAAAAAGGGAAAATGGGATTTAACTGCAGGCAACTGAGCATGATATTCAGCATCAGTTCTCACGCTTCCTGAGAAGGATTCATCATATCAAATGCTGTATATATTTCTCACCTATATTCCTTCAAACATGCCAAAGAAGGGAATAAGCACTTCTGTAGTCCAGTTCAACTTGTCCAGAAGCAAATATGTAAACCAGATCAGACAAATTGTGCCCTTCCAAGTACCTGCTCCTCTCTCTTCCTTCCAAGAAGTTTAGATTGGATAACCACTGCAGCTGTAAAGGTGCAGAGAACAGATTTCTCCATCCTAAATTGCACAAGTCTTAACCCATAGAGCACTTAGCAATTTACGCCACACATGACCTCAAGTCTCCAGGGGGTGAGACTGGATCCAAGGAAAAAGTTGTGGAAGGATCCACATTTTGGCAGACTTCTGATCCCCTTGCAAGAATCTTTGCAGCTGCAGTGTGCTTAGAGCCCTGGGCTTTGTGGTTTTCTGAGCCCTAACCCTAGGCGTAACCCTAACCCTAGGTTGAGCAGTAAAAGCCACATGAGGAGCTACTGACAGGAGGTTTACAGTATAAATAGTATTGGGAATCTTGTACTTGTACTTCACCGTAAGCGAATACAATTTACAAAGGAGACTTCAGAAAGGAATCATAAATTAAAAAATATATATATTAATAATTAAAAAGTTAATGCAAATAATTTAAGAATTAAAATAATTATTGCCCCAGAATATGATCACCTGCTTTACAATACATGAATGAACTGCTAAACTATTTGTTATTCTTTTGTTTTGTAAATTCTGGAACAAATGTCGCAGGACACAAATCAAGCAAATTTCATGACAAGCCCTAAACTAATTTTTAATTTTCTTACAAATCATTCAAAATTTTCCATTTTCCACCTCAATCAGAAATCACAGAATCACAGAGTCACAGAAGGAGTAAGGTTGGAAAAGAGCATAGTAGGTCATCTGGTCCCACCTCCCTGCTCAAGCCGGGCTATCCCAGAGCACATGGCACAGGATTGTGTCCAGACAGTTCTTGAATATATCCAGTGCCCAATATTCAAGGTAATACTATTCTTTCTTTCCCATAAAATATTTCTGGAAAGGAACTGTACTCCAAAATCTGAAGTACAAAATCAAAATGCATTCAGAATCCTAACACCTGAACAGAAGAAGTCCAACATACACCAAAGAAATTTAAAAAAAAACCCAAGCAGATAAAGCAGGACTTGTTTAAGCTTTTCAGGAATTTACTTTACAATCTGAACTTTCTATATACAGCTTTTAAAATATAAAATTTTGCAATAATGAATACTAACATTAGGCCATTCTGCTATTCCCCATGGCTCTATTTGGAAAATGTATTCACACATTAACATCTCTAGAACAATGAGCAATAAGAAACACTTTTGTGGTTTATTCAAATAAACCATAAGATTTAATAATTAACCATAAACCATAGATATCTGGTATCCATATATTAAAGTTGGGTGAAAAAAGATTTTTATATTTGCACTGTTAAAAAGAACGTAAGTCACTATGTCCACAAATTGATGCCTACACCAATGCAAACTCATAAGACAATTCATAATGGCACATCAACTGAACAGACTCATAATTTAACCCTGAAATTAAGAGATTTATTCTTCTTGCAAAGATACTCAAGAAGGTTGAAAAAATCTGATTTCACATATCTATCTCTCATGTCCAAGCATATATCAAAAAACCACCCAATGACCATCTCTCAACTTAAAACCACAGTACAGGATCCTCTACTTGGAAGCAAGAATTATGCTCACCAGCTCCCCATATCCAAAAAAGCCCCAGATAAAACCCCAATACACAGTGGGGAAAAATTAACTGAATTAATCAAATATTTTATTTTATTCCTTTGACAATTCATAAACAATTATTTTGTGTTAAAGCCCACTTTGATGGACCTGTTAGCACTCCACACAAATATTTTATATCCCATCTGGAATTTTCTTAAACCACTAACTTAACTATTCCATTTTTCTGTCATTATTACTCTCTGAAATGAACAAACTCTTATTAAAAAAAAAACCTGTGTCTAATACGATACATAAGCCTCTTCAATATAAATGATTATCACTTTATCCTAAGAGTATGTATTAAGATGTATTAGATCTTAAAACTCCTTCATGTTACCTCTCCTGCAGCTACTCCAAGCAAGTATTTTATTGGCACAATGTCAATAAACAGTGTAAGACATCTGGTAAACATAATTTTATCTTGTGTCTAATTGTTCAGCAGGAAGAACCATTCTTTCCTAAAACCAGGTACAGTTAAAATAGGGAAATATTTAGAAAACATAACTGATAAGCTCAACTGAATAATGCATTTATTCTCCTCTTGGTAAAATTACACACTAAGCTCAGACTTAATGGCAAGCAGCTCAGTAACAGCTTCGTTCATGCTCAGCTGGATCAGCCCTTCAATTAAATTTCTTTCATTTCAAGGTAATAATCAAAACAGCTGACAATTCAAGTGATATCTCCACATCCACATGCAAATGCAGTATTTCTTAATTTTCCTTTTAACAGGAGAACCGTGGTTGCAGGGACACAGCTCTAAATTAAGCTATTAAAAGAATAATATTCTAAATTCTTGTGTGTATGAAAGATACTATTAATGCTCAACTCGAGTTTTCTCCATTATATCTGCTGATACTCTTCAGCAGCTTTTACCAATGCACAAAAAAATTCTTTCACTACTATCTTTAATAAATCAAACACAACTTATTCTTTAAAAATGAAAGCAATGCTAGAATTGTTCTTTTCTATTTTATTCCCTTACTTCTTCATAGATTTGCTGCCACCTTTTCAGATAAAATATCTTCTCAATACTACTTGTTTTTTTTCCCCACACTTCTTCCAACCCATTCAGCAAGCAGATTTAATTTCAGTGTCCTTCAGTCAGAAGACACGAGGAGGCCTTTGCTAGACAGTGAGATATTTATATTTTCAATATAGTGGCAATTTACATTCTTGCCCCATCCTAAATTTTTTACCACAATTCCTACTGTGAGGCATCAGAAGTGAATATGTCTAATGCCATTTAGCATCAACACTGACTAAAGTTTGGCAGATCTTTTCTCAGTCTCCAAGTTCTCATCATCTTTTGAAGCTGTTAATACAGGAGAATTAATTGCTTAAGCTGAACAAAACCTCTCCAAATCTTCCCCTCCCAGAATCACCATGATCTCGGTACCAAGTAAGCAAGAGAGAGCAAAGAATACTCATAATATAACAGCAGTTAATTTCAAGCAATGGCCCTAACAGAACTGATTTGAGTAAAAAGGGGTTTTTTCTTGCTCTCGCATTCAAACTGACCTCTGGAAAGATAAAACTTACAGCTCTCTACATAACAATATTAAATGATCTTCTAAAAATTCATCCAGGATGGTCCAGTGCCTTCAGAAGCAAACTAAAATAGCTTCACACTTTAACAGTTAATCCCAATATGTTGGACATAGAATCCTATCATGTAACAGGCTTGGCTAAGGGCTGAACCTTGGGCCTGATGCCCAACCTTCACCCAAGCAGATGCAGCAAACACAGATCCTAACCCTATTTGTGACATGTGTTTTAAATATGTAAAATCGAGGTAAATACTGTTCCACAAAACATTACAAAAATTCCACCCTGACAAATATTTCAAAGCACTGAGGTTATCTGACATTAAAATACTGCAAAATACCAAAGCAGTACCCACACAAAATTGCACCTGTGTATCTCTTCTAGTGCTTTCCAAATCCCCTGGGGACTCTTGTCCTATTCCTTCTATTTTCGAGAGCTCCTCATTTCTAACATAGCCCACCACAGTGATGCTTAGTCCAACTTTCAATCCTACCTCTGCCTAGCTAGCTAGATAGCCAGCTCCCACCTGCTTTCAGCATCCACCAAACCCAGTCTCCAGCTCTAGGCTGGACTTTTAGCACAAGCTTACCCCACCCCTCCACTTAGCACACCAGGTGCTCACCTGGGTTTGTCAAACAATGGTTTATGTCAGGATTTATGAAATATGCTGGGATCTTCCAACCTGCTACACCATACAGTGAAATCCAAGCAAAGATGAAGAGATGTTTGTCTCTTGCAAACGAAATAGAAAAAAGCAGAGGAAGTAGAACACAGAAATCTAAAAATTCAAAAGATTCTTGTGGTCATTATCCTGCAATGCTAAGTGTCCAAAAGTGAGCAAGTAAGCAATGAAAAGCCCTAAGCAACACAGATGGCTTTTGGGTGTGTGTTACATCCCCAGTCATTTGTCAAGTCCTTACTTAAAACAAACCTTATCAGACCAGAAAAAATGACAAAAAAGACAGACTCCTGGGTATGCTTCTTCCAAAAAAGGTTTCTCATATACTCCAACAATTAAACAATGACATAATTTTTGAGTAATGCAAAAGCCCCAAGAATTAGTAATAAGTGATTTTTCATGTCTTCTCTTAAAAAGCTAATGTGTTGCTAGCACCACAGCTGAAGTTTCTCTTCTCAAAGAATTATTTTCAAGCAAGCAGATTACCTTTAATCAGTGTATGACCTCTGAATGGTCCAGACATTACAACATACTCTGTCACTGATATCAAAACCATTTAATTTCTAAAATTCAGTTTAAAGGGTTTTGGATTTTGACTTTCTATTAAAGAAACACTTTCTGAATCACTTTAGGAACCATACTCTGCAGTTAGACAAAGTGCAGCAAAGTGAAATGTGACGCTATTTAAATTAATTCTGTTTAAAACCAGTGCTTCAGCAGAAAATGATAAACAGAAGATGAATGTAAGCATGGGAGCTTACACAATTGTTGGTGAAAAAATATTACAGCTACTGCATGCATACAAGTTGTAGAAACCACTTGGGAAAAACCTGAAATGACATTAGGATAATACAACACATCACACAACAGCCCGGCAAATATCAAACCTTTAAGAGCCTGGCAAATATCAAACCTTTAAGAGCAAACTTTTAATGTTACTTTTTTGTGCCTTGCAGCAAACAATTTAATATCCTCAAATATCCCAGTAACACTTGTAACACTTCAGCAGCTCCATTCTAGAGATTCATATCATAGCTAAGTTGCAATGGCATACACTAGGTACAATTTTACTATACATATTTTTTCAAAGACATAAAGATATAGCATTCTAATGCTACATCTATATATATATATAGCTGTATCTTCTGTATATATGTATCTTTACATATATATAGCTAATCTCCTTTATTTTTCTACTTTCTTTTCTTGGAGATTGTTTTTCAGTTTTCCCTTTTCAGACTACCCATAAATAACAAAGGTTAATGATAAAATTAAGAAAAAAACCTATGGCTGAATATTAGGAAGTCATTTATAATCTTCCCAAGCCAATCAGGGAAATGTGCCTTTAAGCCTGTTCACCACTGGCTCTTCTCATCAGACATATACAAGAAACTATCTTTCACCTATAAATCCTTGAAGCCTTTGGCTGTAAGCAACAGTTTGGCTATACAAGATTTTTAGCTTTTCAAATCTATCGTGATATCATTAGTGGGGCAGGTGATAAGAGGCACATAAAGGGCAACAGAGAGAGAGCAGAAGTCGAGGGCCTCACGACAGCAAGGTGTGGTTAGGACTGGAGATCTTACTGGTAACCTTTTAGTGCCCTGGAGAGACACTAAGAAGTGTTTTGAACCTTGAAGCTTTTTGATCTAGATGTCTCTCAAGTATTACAAGAGCTACTCACCTATCCTCAATCTTAAAATCTTAACGCCTTGATCACTTGAAATAGAACACAGGCTATATGATGCTTCAGGAGATAGGTACTTCATGATTCAAGAAAAATTTGGGTTTTAAAATTTTTTTTAAATTTCATAAAGCAGATGTATTTTCAGAGCAGCAAGTTATTAGATTGATGGTATTTCCCTTTGCTTACTGTAGTAATTAAATTGCACTGACATTAAACTGTTTTTCTTAACAGGCTTGACCTTAAGAAGGTCTCACTGGATGTTAAAGTTTTCTTTGACAACAATCCTTAAGTGTCATCCAGCACACTAGCTACTGCATTCATCAAGGGAATGGAAACAATAAACCAAGTATCTTCTCTTTCATCAACAGTTTCCCCTAAAACACAAGGTTTAGCATTTTTTTTCTCATTTATCACTTTTGATTGTTTTTAAGGTAGTAACAGCTCATTTCAATACAAAGGGTCAAGTCAAGAGCCAGCTTTGTACAAGAAACAATATTTTATACCATCTGTGAGAAAAGGCTGCTATGTTATTAAGCACTTTGGCTGGGAGTTGTAAAGGCAAAGCTGAACTTTCCCCACGGTTCATTATCTTCAGGAGTATTGATTCCTAGATGAGACCACACTCACCATTCAATGTCAGCTCTGCTGACTCCTACTAGTAGATCTCAATGAGCTGTGAGAAAGCACGGAAACACAGTAGGAGGGATGGGAAGATTAGGGGAAAAGCGAGAAAAACAACTGGAGTACCAGGCGGTGAAGGTAGAGAAGCAAAACTACTTTGGAGCATTATCACCTCAAATAAGTGGCACTTCATGAACTCCAGGACCAGGCACCCATGTTTGCCAATGCTACTTTATGGATACAGACCCAGCACACCTTTAGGTTTAAGCCTCAGATCAACAAAACAGAGAAACTATTTCTCCATGACAAGCATGTACTGAAGATGACATAGATAAATGCTGACAAATATCAGCAATGCGTGTCCCACTTAAAAAATTTTATTTGAAAAAGGTTTATTTTCCAGTCGGCAGCTTCAGGGTATTACCAGCAAAAGACATTGTCAAATAATTGGTCACACCTATTAAAACAAATGTGGTTAAAATACAAATACAACATTAGTTTCACTTGCTCATAAAAATCAAAATGTAGTGAAGCATTGAAACAAAATTTCAGGTTTGCTAGCCTCTAGAAAAATACACAACAAAACACATATTTAAACAAGCAGGTCCCAAAAAAAGTAATAGCAAGTTTTTTAATGGATGTTCTGCACATACTTACAGGTTGAGCAGACTAATAGTGCTCTCACCACAAGCTCACCAAGTAACTTCCACTTCTGCCTCACTCTGGAGGTGACAACTGGAATGAGAATCTCTGCAGGGACGTAGAACTGAATCGAGTATGTCACAAAAATCCCAAAGGAGTACAGAATTTTTACAGACTGATACAACCTGTTGAAAACATTTACAGTCACGTAAGTATGTAAGCTGCAAATTCTTCATAAAAATTTAGCTTGATAGCAGCTCTAAGGAGATTCATATATATATACATATATATATGAAAAAATATTTTTCCCCCAGCAAACATGAATATAGTATTTTACTGCCTAAGAAATTGCAGAAGATAAGCCAACCAGAGTAGATCTTACAATAAAGTGCAGACATCCTTACCACTGTTACTTGTGGCTGAGTAAACAAAGAGCCAACCACGCCCTCAACAGTTTTAAATTTAGATATATTTTTAATTTGTGGTGCATTAACTACAAGCATTTGTCGTTGCTTGCAGCAAAGTGACAGAAATTATGAGTCTCTCTGTATGATTTTCTTTCTATAGACATTATAAAAATTTTGGGTGAGGGCTTGGTTCATTTGCCAAGGTGTGTTGTGTGCTCTCAAATGAGAAAGAGAATATTTCTCATAAACAACCTGTTTTAAGAGAAGATGATGCCAAGCAGACCAAGCACTGAAAACCTTGTTTTTTGCTTCAGTCCTTAAGATGTTCAACTGAAGCAAAGCCAACATGCACAAGTAAGAAAATACAAAACAGCAGCAAGAGTAGGGAAAGAACAAATAGGACCTTGATCTCTGTATCTCTCAAAGCCTGGCAAGAGTCACTTAAAGCACTGTCCCTTTGAGTATCACAATCTGTATCTGCATTAGTAAATAAAATCCAGCCAGGACTGCATTTGGTCCCTTATCCTGTGGCCAAACGGCATGGCATGGCAAAAACTGTATCTGTACAGCTCAGGTCTTTTCCACCATACCTTCTATGATTCTATGATACGAGGAAGAAAATAAAAATAAGCTTTAACTAAAAATACATTTTCACTAATAGGTCTTAACTGATCTGTATCAAAGGTTTGGCCATCACTGTATCCAACTCCGGGAATCTCCAAAGGCACATTGAAATGGACAGAAAAACTAATACATCAATTTACATGTTGACATAATGGTGTAGCTAGTTTAGAAGCTGCTGCTTTTGTGACACACATCTTTTTGACTGCCGAGCAGCTTTTAGAAATTTAGAGGGAACAAGAATTCTGCAAGACTGTCCTTATTCCAGAAGCTTAGACAGATTTTAGCTGGTTAAATTTTAGCTGACCAGATACCCAGAATTCACCTCTACTCCTCAGGCTTTAGACTACTCCAAGCCTTTACAAAAGTAATTTCTAAAACATATTCAAAAACAGGATTCAAAGCTTTTAACGAACAGTAGTTTAAAGTAAACATATCCATTACACTATTTTTCTACAACTCTATGAGGATTAAAACTTTCCAAATTAAAAAAATAATTTTTATATTACTGAGGTGGTTTTACTAGCAATTTAATATTATATTCCAATCAGAAAAGATGACTCCTTAGGCTACCTTTTAATAAAAATCTAAATCATTCATATGTGCTAAACCTCTTTTCAATTCGTCATTTTAGATTTCATTATACCCATTTTAAGGGTAGAAACATTGGCCCGTAGCACAACAAAACTTGCAGAACAACACAGCTAGACTAAACCAGAGCAATAATTATGCTAACCTTTCACTTGAACTAGTCCCACGTGAAATCTTGCCAAACCTCAATACACCAATGTTTGTATGACCATTAACTTTTGGGATTCACAGTAAGGGAACTGTTGCACAAAGACTCACTTCTATCTTAGCAAAGAAGGTGGAAAGAACCTTCATATTCAGACTCAAGAAGACAAGAACCCAAATGAGAAGAAGAAATTTTTTACAGTGAGGGTAGTGAAGCTGTGGATGCCCCATCCCTGGAAGTGTTCATGGCCAGGCTGGATGGAGCTTGGAGCAACCTGGTCTCATGAAAGACTTCTCTGCTCATGGCACAGAGATCAGACCAGATGATCTTTAAAGGTCCTCTCCAACCCAAACCATTTACGAATCTACGAGTCCCAAACCAAGGACAAGTACTAACAAGTACTAAAGCAGAATTTTCTATAATTTACATCTGCAAATACTGAAAACTGCTCTTTAAGTCCATTTTCAACATATTCTACGTAATATATTATGCTGAGTGACAATATGTACTCCCAAACACCATCTAAAACAGAACAGCACCAAGTTATTTATCCAAAAGCACCAATCTAGCAGGAGTTTTTTAAAGAATACAAGCAGTCCTCTATTTAAATTAAACTTCAGAACTTAACCAGTCTAGGGCGTGTGTATGCCTTCCAGTCTATTCATCTGTGAGAACACCAAATAAAACTCAGAAAGCAGCAGAATTTTAATTTAATTTTCTTTATGAGGAAAAGCTTATTTTAAGACAGGGGTTGTCCAGCTGGAATTAAACACATAAGCCAAGCCTCAGTGCTTAGATACATTCCAGGTCTTTCGCCTGTCTTCTTATAAAAAAATTCCTCTGCACCTTGCAATTTCTCTAGTTCAAACTGGCAACTTACTGGCTTTTAATGTGAGGACCAAATACCAAAATACTGTCCTACAGCTCACTGGAAATTTGTTTTGCTAGCCCAGTTAATTGCAACCATTTGTCCCTCAGTACTGTATCGGGTAGACCCACAGTTCTGCACAGCAACAGCATCGTACATCACAATCCCTGAGCGCACCACTGAGCTGCTTCTCCTAATTTTGTTTGGTGCTCTGGGGTACTCTCCAGGGTAAGACAAAAACAGATGACTTTGTTAACTGTGGATATGTGCCCTGAGTAGCTTTGAGGTTATTACGCTTATAATGCCAATTTCCAACCCTATAGTGCAACAGTTTCCATCTCTTTTATTATCTGTTTCCTTGCATTAGGCCTGCAAAGCCATCAGGACAAATATCATCATCATCACATCTGCACTGTAGCCAAGAGCTATTTGAAAACTCGTATGTGAACAGTTCTGTTAGACAGCAGGGATGCAGAACAAAGTTCATTCATTGCTTGCATGAGCACAATAAAAAGCAACAGTGAGCAGCAACCTTAGCTTATTCCACATTCCTCTCACTCCTTGTTTTTTAACAGCACCTCTCTTAAGGCACAAATAAACCCACAGCTACAATTTAAAACAGGCTTTTCACTAATCTTATAAACAACAAGGACTGCCATGTTATATTAGAAATAGAAATATTTTTCCTTTCAGCTGCATCACATAGAATAGATACAGTAAACATTTGCAGATTTCTGGGGTTTTTTTGTTTGGGTTTTTTTTGTTTTGTTTTGTTTTGTTTTAATGTCAGAGAATCATAGAATGGTTTGGGTTGAAAGGAACATCAAAGATCATCCAGTTCCAACTCTCCTGCCACTGGTAGTACCTTTCACTAGATCAAGTTACTCAGAACCCCATTTAGCTTGGTCTTTAACACTTCCAGGGATGGGGTGTCCACAACCTCTCTGGGCAACCTGTTCCAGTGCCTTACCACCCTCACAGTACAGAATTTTTTCCTAATATCTAACCTAAACCCGCCTTCCTTTAACTTAAGGGCATTCCCTCTTCTCCTATCATTACATGCCCTCGTGAAAAGTCCCTCTCCAGCTTTCTTGTAAGCCCCCTCTAGGTATTGGAAGGTGCTGTAAGGTCTTCCCAATGCCTTCTCTTCTCCAGGCTGAAAATCCCTCAGCTTCCTCAACCTGTCACAGGAGAGGTGCTCCAGCCCTCTGATCATCTCAGGTTGTCTTCTGGACTTGTTCCAACAGGTCAACATCTTTCTTGTGTTGGGGGTTCCAGAGCTGGATGCAGCACTGCAGGTGGGGTCTCACCAGAGAAGAGGAGCAGAATTCCCTCCCTGGCCCTGCTGCCCACGCTGCTTGGGATGCAGCTCAGGATACATTTGGCTTTCTGGGCTGTGAGTGCTCATTGCCAGGTCATGATGAGCTTCTCATCCACCCATACTCCCAAGCGTTTTCCCCACTCTCAATCCACTCTCTGCTCAGCCTGTTCCTGTGCTTGGGATTGCCTTGCCTTGCACTTGGCCTTGCTAAACTTCTTGTGTATGTATGTACAATGAAAGGACATAAATACATATGATGAGCAATAGCCCCAAAAATCAGAACCACAGGAAAAATAGAAAGGATGGAAGGATGGAAGGAAGGGATGGAGGGAAAGAGAGAAAGA